>CAJQZJ010031917.1:1564697-1588028 GCA_907164525.1 Lophiomys imhausi
GTGTGTGTGTGTGTGTGTGTGTGTGTGTGTGTGTGTGTGTGTGTGTGATGATTCAGACATTTGGACTCAGGCTTGAACTTCTAAGGCAACCAAAGGCTAACTAGATTGAGTAAAAATGTGTGATGAAACCTTTGTCTTTTTTCTTCCTATTTTTTTTTTCTTTTTCGTGAGGGAAAAGACAACAGCATCACTCCCTCCTCCCCCCATGTGATGATGCAGAGTCTGATGTGTATGTGATTTTACAACTATCACAGAAACCCACTCCCACAGGAGGATTTTAAATGTGAGAAATTACATGTGATAAGAATGAGAATCTCTAACCTGAAAAGGGAAGTGGCCCCCGTGGAAAAACAAACCCTGAATCTGAGCTTCAGGATCTGTCTTCAGCTCTGGAACCGACTGAGGATGGAACTCCTCTGTGGTTTTCTTTCCCTTAAGAAAAGCATGATGCATGCACTATGGAGTTGTGGGTCCTGACATTAAATGTCAGCAGCAACTGCAGGCTTTTTGACAAGCAAAAATGTCCATGGTTGGAGCCTATGAGGTGCCACACCTTTCTAAGTAGCGATTGACAGGTAATGGTTGTCTGATGAAGTGAATCACATTTTCTTCAGTATTGCAGCCACCAGCAAACATCTCTAGACTCACACTCTATTCTTGCAAGCTATTTTAACTAAAGTCAGTGGGTAAAAGAAGTCATAAAAAGAAGAGTGGTGATAAGCCTGGACAAAGTAAGGGTTTAGAAGGAAAGAGAAAGGGCTAAGGTCAGGTACTGTAGGGTGAATATATATATTCCCATATATATGAGAATTTATATAATCATACATATATATATATATATATGGCATTGTAAATAATGAAGTTTAAAAAAATAAACACTGCCATAACTTTCCTGAATAACTTGCCCATGTCCCTGGGGATGGTGCCTACTGCCCCTGGTGAGGAACTGCTGGCCAGTTTTTCTGTCAACTTGCAGAAGAAAGAGGGCTTCTTAATGTATATAATATTTTAAAACTATCATGTCATTTACTCCCACAAGGAGAATCTAGGAGAATGAGACAGAAAGACTTTCCTTGTAAATGAGGATCCCTCTCATGATGTAAGTCCTGTTACTGCAGGTGAAGTTTCACCACTATTCTCTTTTGAGGGGAAGGGTGGGAATTGAACCCAAGTTCTAGTATATGCCAACCTACTACTACACAATACCCACAGACTCTTATCTCAATTCTTTTTCATTCTTTTTGTTTGTTTGTTTTTGAGACAGGGTTTCTCTGTGTAACAGTCCTGGATGTCCTGGAATTCTTTTTGTAGACCAGGCTGGTCTCGAACTCACGGAGATCTGCCTGCCTCTGGCTCCCAAGTGCTGTTGGGATTAAAGGGGTGCACCACCATGTCTGGCTTCATCTCTATTCCTAATTTCAGTTTAGACATTTACATTTCAGTGTCCCTGCACAAATCTCCAATAGTTTCAAATTACTGTCACAACTTGGTATGGGTAGAAAATAAATAAGAAAAAAAAAACACCAAAACTAGGGTTTTGGTTAATTAGACTATCTCCTGCCCCTGAAGAAAGTAAAAAATGATACACAGTGATCAGATTGTGCTCCAGATGAAAATGCTTCAATAATCTTCTAAGAGATCAAGAAATCTTCAATACATCTGTCCTGTCCTGTGCTAAATAATAAAGAATAAATAACAAAAAAAAAGAAAGAAAGAAAGAAAGAAGAGAGGGGGCATCATAAGATGAGGTTGACTAAGGAGAAATTCCAATGTGCAGATTCTTGGTGTGGAAGGAAGCAGACATCTTAGCATGCCGGGCACTGGTGACTTATTAACAATGCAATTTTGTCAGTACCTAAACATGTAATAGGTATATATGCTAAATATTTGATGAGCAAATAATAGAAGTCTAAATGTGTCTCGGTTATTGTATTAGGTATGCGCAGCCCAAGGGGTAACCAGTGAGAAACCACAGGCTTCTGCACACTGGCTAAGTAACCAAATTGGGCCAAAAAATCTGCCTCTGATGATATCGGATTCAGGAAGCACAGAGGTAGGAGGAGAGATGCTCTCAGCAAAATAAGGAGTTGAAGAGGAAACCAGCATAAAAGAGTAGCTAAAGCAACTCTGCGCAAGCCCTCACCTGCGCCAGCCATTTTGACATTTGACAGATTTATGGGCAAGGAGCTCTGCCAATCTGTGGGGGCCATGGAGATTTGGATTGCTGGCATCATTGTCTCAGCTTCCCTGATGCATCCCAACAGATGTGGAATCTTGCAGATCAATGTACCAATACACCTTGGAGATGGGCAGATGCAGCTGGGGTCCAATGAGAAGCATGTATGTATATCCCTGGGTCCCTTCCCACACCTTCTGACATCTTCTCCAACTACTGCATGAACATAGCTTGCACTGCTAATTAGAGGAAGTCAGTGAAGATCTTCTGGGTAAAGCAGCTTACTGCTTCTGTGCTTGGCTTTTATGTTGATGAGAAATGTAAAGTAATATTCACATTAGCTTTGGAAAACTAAGACTTTGCAGATGTTTTACATTACATTACTATGCTTAGAATGAATATATATATATGTATATATATACATATATATATTCCTATATATGCCATCCTGAGTTGTCACCATGTTTTCTATCTTATTTTCTCTCTTAAGGATATCAGTTAGAGGTGGTATGCCATACTTATTTTAGATGCATAATTCCATGGCTTTGACCCAATCTCCTCACCTTAAATATCGTTTCTTATTTTCAAAGCAGGGGTTCCAAGGACTTACAGAGTTTGATACATATCAGGCTCTCCTCCAAAAATTCTACCCTGCATTGGTTAATCCTTGAAACCTTTCCGAGAGCCATGTACCTTATCCTGGCAATTTCATAAAAGAAGATGCCAGCATGCTAGACAAGCTCTGCCCCAAATTGCAGGACTTTTAAGCGGAGTAGGAGGATTCCTGATCCAGCCAGGAAGGAAATGACTAAAGCTTTGGATTCAAGTAGCCAAGGGTATCATTGCTTCACGGATGTTTATTTGTGGTGAGTTGCTTATCTCTTGCAAATTCTCCCATTTTATCACCTTTAAAATAAGATAGTAATACACAATTCATAGAGTTCTCATGGAACTAGGGCAGAGCCTCACTGTACTGTGACACTGTGCTGGGGAGCTGAGACAAGTTGGCCAGCACCTGTGGGCAGCATCATGCTGTCTGGCTCCTACATTTCCACCCAGAACCAATCCTACAGGTGCATCCTGCAGATGCTTTACCTGAATGGGAATGATTATGTCTGCATTAGAAACACAGCTTTTAGTGCTGGACCCATGGCTCAGTGGCTAAGAGCCCTCATTGCTCTTGCAGAGGATCCAAGTACAGCTCCCAACAGCAGGACAGGTGACTCTCACCCTCCCATAATTCCAACTTCAGGTAATGTAACACACATTGTCTTTAGGACTCAGAAAGCAGGGGCTTGTACACATACACACACACACACACACACACACACACACACACACACACACACACTGAACACTGAACAAGAGAGAAAGAGAGAGGGAGGGAGGGGGCATAAAACTGTGGATTAAAATGAAACAACAAAAAGAAAAACACACAAAACTCTTTCCCAAATCAGGAACAAGCAGGGGTTTAGTTCCTTACTTCCTACATTTCCACCTGGAACCAATCCTACAGATGCACCTTGCAGATGCTTTAGCTGAATGGGAATGATTATGTCTGTATTAGAAACACAGTTCCCAACACCAGGACAGGTGATTCTCAACCTCTGTATTTCCTATTTGTAATTTTTTTTCAGGCAGTGTCTTAGGGTTTCTATTACTATAATAAAACACCATGACCAATAGAAACTTGGTTAAGAAAATTTTTCTTTCATCATATAGTTCATTACCAGGAAAGTCAGAGCAGGAACCTAGAGGCAGAAAATGAAGCAGAGACCATGGAAAAATACTGCTTACTGCTGTGCCCAACATGGCTTTCACAGTCAGTTTTCTTATACATCCTAAGACTGCCTACATCTGATACCAACCATAGTGAGCTGGGCCATCCCAGATCAATATCAGTCAATAAAATGCACCACAGACTTGCCTCTGGGCCAATTTGATGGGAGCATTTTCTTATTTGAGTTTCTGTCTTCCCAAATAACTCTAGCTTGTATCCAGTTTATATAAAACTGGACAGCTCATGCTACTCTTATTACCACCAACTCTTACATGTTATACCTCTATGCTGCTATTAAAGAGATAACTACACTTTCTAGTGTCAACTAAGGGCTCTGAACAAATGGCTGCTTTCTTACAGCAGCAGCCTCACTCATGTTCATGACTGATGTGCAGTTATACATATGTGTGTGCATATTTTACTGACATAGTGTATATTATGCCATATTTCAGTGAGGAGAGGACCATGTGAAAGCATCAATGTCATCTGATTTCTTTTAACTTAGTAATGTATCCTGTGTTTCATTTTGTGACACCACCTTTGATGGGGTGATGTTATGCATTCTAAGTGTTAATTAACCTGCTTCCAGAGACCGGGTTGCTGTATAGGAAGTGAAGCTGTGCTATCTTTCTTGTGAAGCATTGTCTCTGATTGGTTAAACAAATGCTGAAGCCTGAGATTGGGCAAAGATAAAGATAGGTGGGACTAAGGTACTGGGGCTTCTGAAGCAGAGAGGCTGATGGGTAGGAGAAGCCTCCAGTAGAAGAAGAAGAGAAGCCGGAGGAATAGGAAGGATGACACACACCATGGGTTTGAGAAAAGAAGATCACGCCACGAGGCCTGGAACATTGGCATAGGATGGAGGAAAAAAAAGCCCAGGGGACTAATGTATATTATATGGGGCTTTATTCAGGAACAGAATTATAAGCTCACTTAGATGGGCTAAGATTGCACAACCCTGGCCAAGGCTTGTTAAACTCCATCAGGTGTCTAATGTGCTCATTTACAATGGCAGGTAAAGGATTAACACTGCTATCCAGTTAACCATAATATAAATACAGATAAATAATTTAAATATGTTAACTTCTACACACCTTTACCCATCTGTAAGTTAGCTCATGTCCTAAGTCCTGAGTCCTAACCAAATCATTTATCATTATGAAAACATCCTTCAGGGCCTGGAGAGATGGCTCAGTGGTTGAGAGCACTTCTCTCCACTGAGGATCTGTGTCCAGATACCAGTATGCATACAAGGTAGGTATCACACAAATACCTGTAACCCTAAAACCAAGGGAGGTAGAAAAAGATGATTACTGGGACTTACTGGTGTCCACCATAGCTGAGATGTCAGCTTAGTTGAGATGTAAGCACCATGTTCAAGGAGAGACCATGCCACAAAAGAAAAGGAGTAGGCAGACAGCAAAAGAGAAAGAGGCAGTGCCATCCACAAACACAGGGGTATATACACATGTACATATACATATGAATACACAAACACACACACACAGACAGAGAGAGAGAGAGCAGATAGACAGACAGACAGAGAAAGAGAGACAGAAAATGCTACAATGAAATATTTATAGCTGATGTTTTTTTTTTTTTACATAAAATTGTTGGACAAAACACACATGATGTTTTGAGACATTTAATGTGTATTCACATAATCTAAAGGCAAAGTCTTGATGTTCCCTTAAATGAAGAGATATAAGAATGGATGTGCTTTATCTGTTCTTCCAGACCCAATGGCCCAGTCTCATTCTCAGCTCTGCAACAGAACACCAGCTGCAGCCTTACTTCCTTCTTGTTACATTTCCTATGAATCCCAGAGTCCATTCCCTCCCAACCTCCCTCCCATGACTTGGTTTCTTTATTCCAGCCCCAACCCCAGCAGGCATCCCCTGGTAACCCAGAGGAAGCTCCTTCCAGGGCAACAAGTAGGCTGAAGGCAGACTTTACACTTCTCTTAACTGCTCCTAAAATCCAATTCCCCCAAATTTCATCACCAGTTTTATAGCAGGAAATCCACTGTAGTCTCCCTTTCCTATTTGATCTCATCCTCAAAAGATCACAAAGACCTTCTCTCCAAACCTTACTTCCCACAACACATCCTACTACCCCAGCCTCCAACACCAGCAGGCACACCTTGTGAACATACCAGCTTAGCAGGTCAGGAAAACAGGCAATACACAGCCATCACACTCTCCATAAATCCAGAGAGGAAATAGAAACCAAGGTACAAAACACCCACCCAACAGAGACAAACCCAGAAATCAACACCTAGACCTATAATCATCCCAGACCCAGTTGCCTAAACACCAGCATAAAAACACAATCAATAAGAGACACAGCAACATGTCTCCACTATAATCCCAACAATCTTACCTCAGCAGGCCCTGAATATTTCAACATAGCTGAAGCATAAGAAAAAGACCTTAAAACCAACTATATGTAGATGATAGAGGTCCTTAAAGAGAAAATGAATAAATCTCTTAAAGGAATTCAGGAAAACACAACAAACAATCGGAGGAAACAAATCCCTTGTAAAAAGTCAAGAAAATACAAACAAATTTCTGAAAGAAACAAATAAAACTGCTCAATATCTGAAAATGGAAACAAGCAATAAAGTAAACACAAACAGGAAAAATTCTGGAAATGAAAAATTTAGGAATGTGAGCAGAAACTACAGGACAAGCTTCACTGACAGAATACAAGGGGTGGGAGAGAGAATCCAAGACACTGAAGATATGATAAAAGAAACGGGTACATTGGTTAACAAAAATGCTAAACCTAAAAAATAATCCCTGACACAAAACAAACAGGAAATCTGGAACACTATCAAAAGACCAAACCTAAGAATAATAGGAATAGAAGAAGGAAAAGAATGCCAGATCAAAGGCCAAGAAAATATTTTCAACAAAATCATAGGAGAAAATTTTTCTAACCTAAAGAAGGAAGGGCCTATAAAGGTACAAGAAGCACACAGAACACCATAGATTGGACTAGAAAAGAAAACCCCCTTGCTATATAATAGTCAAAACACATACAGAATAATCAATAAACATACAGAACAAAGAAAGCATATTAAAAACTGCAAGGGAAAAAGACCAAGCAACATATAAAGGCAGACCTATTAGAATTATACCTGACTTCTCAATAGAGAGTCTAAAAGCCAGAAGGGCACGGACAGATGTCTTACACACTCTAAGACATCACAGATGCTAATCCAGACTATAATATCCGGTAAAACTTTAAATCATTACAGTTGAAGAAAATAAGATATTCCATAATACATCAAAATTTGGACAATATCTATCAACAAATTCAGCCCTACAGAAAGTGCTAGAACAAAAACTCCAACCTAAGAAAGTTAAGTATACTCATTAAAATATAGAATATAAATAATCTCACACTAGCAAAATCAAAAGAAGAGAAACACACACACTCACACACATTCACACACACCACCACTACTACCAACAAAATAGAAATCAACAACCATTGGTCATTGATATCTCTCAGTATTGATGCTCTCAATTCTCCCAATAAAAAGAAAGACACAGACTAATAGAATGGATACAAGAATAGGATCCATTTTTCTGCTGCATCCAAGAAACCTCAACATCAAAGACAGACATTATCTCAAGGTAAAGGGATGGAAAAAATATTCCAAGCGTATGGACCTAAAAAGCAAGCTGGTGTAGTCAATTTAATATCCAACAAAATAGACTTCAAACCAAAACTAATCAAAAGAAGTAAGGAATGATAGGAGACACTCATTAAAGAAAAAAAAATACACCAAAATGACATTTCACTTCTTTTTTAAAAAATGTTTATGTATTACTTCAGGTTACATCTCTTTACATCTCTCCATCGTAGTACCCTCTTTCCACCCCTCCCAGTCCCGCCCTCCCACCCTCTACCCCCTGTCCCTTCTATCCCACTCCTCTGGAGTGGAGTGTCCCTACATATCAGTCCCCCACCCCAGATCAGCAGTCATATGAGGGCCAAAAGCCTCCTCATACATTAGGGGCCTACAAGGCAGCACCACTAGGGCAAAGTATCTCAGGGACAGGTAAAAAAAATCTATGTTTCTGTTCCCTTTGGTGCATTGGTTGTAGTATAGTTATCCTGTACTGTATGGCCAAAATCCAATTACAAGTGAATAGATGCCATATGCATCCTTCTGAGCCTGGGTTAGCTCACTCAGGATTAGACCCATACTTATCACCTTGCACAAAACTTAAGTCCAAGTGGATCAAAAACCTTAACATAAGGCCTGACACACTAAATCTATTAGAAGAGAAAGTGGGGAAAACCCTCAAACTCATTGACACAGGTGACAACTTCCTGAACAGAACACCAACAGCTCAGGATATAAGACCAACAATCAATAAATAGGACCTCATGAAACTGAAAAGCTTCTGTAAGGCAAAAGAGACTGTATTTGAACAAAATAGCAACTGACATTTCACCACCCAAGTTTGTAAAAGAAACACTACTACAGTTAAATCAATCACATATTTACCATCACACATTGATAGTGGGAGACTTCAATGCCCCACTCTCACCAGTGAACAGGTCATCCAGACAAAAAATAAACAGAGAAATACTGGAGCTAATAGACATTATAAACCAAATGGATCTAACAGATATTCACAAAACATTTTACCCAAACACAAAAGAACTCTGCACCCCATAGAACTTTCTTCAAAATTGACCACATACTTGAACACAAAACACATCTCAACAGACACAAGAAATTTGGAATAACTCCCTGAATCCTACCAGACCTCCATGGATTAAAGTAGATATTAAGAACAGAAATAAGAGAAAGCTTACAAACTCATGGCAACTGAACAACTCTATACTGAATTAAAAAATGTGTCAAGACAGAAGAAAAGAAAGAAATTAAAGACTTTCTAGAAAGCAATGAAAATGAATATACAGCATACCCACAAGTGTAGGACATAATGAAAGAGTGTAAAAGGAAAATTCATAGCACTAAGTGCCTACATTAAAAGAAAAATGGAGATATCTCATACTAGCAACTTAATAGCACACCTGAAAGCTCTAGGAAAAAAGAAGTAAGCACACCCAAGAGGAGCAGATAGCATGAAATAAATTGAGGGCTGAAATCAACAGCATAGAAACAAAGAGAGCAATATAAAGATTCAATGAAACAAAGAGATGGTTCTTTGAGAAAATCATCAAGATAGATAAACCCTTATCCAAACTAACTAAAAGGCGGAGAGAGAATATCCAAATATCAGAAACAAAAAGAGGGTATAACAACAGACACCGAGGAAATCCAAAGAATCATAGGGATATATACTTTAATATATCCAAATTAAAAAACCTGAAAGAAATGGATAATTTTCATTATAGGTACCACTTTCCAAAGTTAAATCAATATCAGAAAAACAATTTAAATAGATCTATAACCCCTAGTGAGATAGAAGCAGTCAATAAAAGTCTCCCAACCAAAAAGGCCCAGGGCCCGATTCTACCAAACTTTCAAAGAAGAATTAGTTCCAATACTCTTCAAATTATTCCACAAAATAGAAACTGAAGGAACATTGCCCGGTTCATTTTATAAGACCACAGTTACCCTGATACTCAAACCAAATAAAGACTCAACAAAGAAAGAGAATTACAAACCAATTTCCTGTATGAACATAGATGTAAAAATTCTCAATAAAATACTTGCAAGCTGAACTCAAGCATACATCAAAAAGATCATCCACCATGACCAAGTAGGGTTCATCTCAGAGGTGCAGGGATGGTCTACTATATGAAAATCAGTAAATGTAATTCATCATATAAACAAACTGAAAGGAAAACAGCACACGATCATCTCATTAGATACAGAAAAGCACTTTGACAACATCCAAACACCCCTTTATATTAAAAGTCATGGAGAGATTAGTGATATAAGGAACATAATATAGGCAATTTACAGCAAGCCTGTAGCCAACATCAACTTAAATGTATAAAAACTCAAAGCAATTACTCTAAAATCAGGAACAAGATAAGGTTGTCCACTCTCTCTATATCTATTCATTACAGTACTTTAAGTTTTAGCTAGAGCAATAAGACCACTGAAGGAGCTCAAGGGGATACAAATTGTAAAGGAAGAAGTCAGAGTATTGTTTTTTGCAGATGATATGATAGTATCCATAAGTGACCCTAAAAATTCCACCAAGGAGCTCCTACAGCTGACAATCATTTTCAGCAAAGTAGCTAGATACTAGAGTAACTCAAAAACAGATCAGAGGGCTGGAGAGATGGCTCAGCAGTTAAGAGCACAGACTGCTCTTTCAAAAGACCAGGGCTCAAATCCCAGCACCCATATAGCAGCTTGAAACTGTCTATAACGGCCAGGCATGATGATGAATGCCTTTAATCCCAGCACTTGGGAGGCAGAGGCAGGCAGATCTCTGAGTTCAAGGTCATCTTGGTCTACAGAGTTCCAGGATATCCACAGAGAAACCTATCTCGAAAACCAAAACAAACAAAAACAAGAACAAAACAAAAACAAATCAGTAGCCCTCCTATATAAAAATGACAAATGGACTGAGAAAGAAATAAGGTAAACAACATCTTTCATAAAAGCCTCAAATAATACAAAATATCTTGTGGTAACTCTAAGCAAGCAAGTGAAAGACCTGTATGATAAAAGCTTCAAGTGTTTGAAAGAAATAGAAACAGGTATCAGAATATGGAAAACTCACCCATGTTCATGGATCAACTAACACAGTAAAAATGTCCATCCTATCAAAAGCAATCTACATATTCAATGCAATCCCCATCAAAATCCCAACACAGCTCTTTGTGGACCTGAAAAGGACAATATTCAACTTCCTATGGAAAAACAACCAGGCAAGATAGCTAAAACAATCCTAATAAACAGAAGGACTGCTGGAGGTTAAGATACATTGTGTGAGAAAGGATGCTATCTTCAATAAAAAGAAAAAAAGAAAAGAAAAGAATGATGCTTTCTGGGAGTATTACTAGCAAGATATTGATATTATTCTGTTATTTTTTTATTTGACAGTTGAAATAAATCTCAGCTAAGGTCTAATTTAATTAGTATTTCTTTGAATCTTCATGGCATAAAGTAAGCTTTTGGATCTATTATCCTGAGTGAAATGGCTGTTTATTTTCTTTTTTCACATTAAAATTGGGATGTCAGTTTCAATATTAAATATTAATGTTTAACTTAATATTTTTAATTAACATATAAAACATGTAACTTTTCATTCAAATTGATACCAATGTTAATGTTGTTTAATAGTTAACATTTGAAAAAGCAGGTAACAGGTTTAAAATACTGTAAATAAATTAAAGGTTACTGCTGTTCAACCTGGTTTTCTAAAACTCCAAGAGGTGAAAAAATTTGGAGCTAAGGTAAAATACATGAAATGTGTGGTGTTAGTCAATGCCTTTAACTCCAGTAGAGAAGGGAGGATCACTATAGAGTTAGTTGTCTTATGAATTCTAGAGTTACAAGGAACAGGGTGGTGATGGTGCACACCCTAAATCCATCATCTGAGAAGGATACACCCTTAATCCCAACACACTAGAGTCAGAAACCAGCAGATCTCAGAGCTTAAGGTCAGACTGATACAAAACAAGCTCTAAATAGAGAAAAACTTCGATCCAGGGGTGGTGGAGCACATCTTTAATCCCATCAGTTGGGAAACACATGTCTTTAATCCCAATACTTAGAATGCAGAGACAGGCACATAGGATTTGGAAAGATTTAAGTTTAAAAGCTACTTACAAAAGGCATGGTGAAATTCAAACAAATTGTCCTTTGAGATCTCAAAATATATACACTTAAAGGTTTGTTTAGCTACAAAATATCAAAATAATTTCTTTTTAAATCCGAAATGAAAGATAATACTTTTTATATTGTCAAAAAACCAGATTTGCTCCAAGAAAAATATTACCTTACACCCTTCCAACAAAAATAAGGTAGTGTCCCAGAGTTAGAATTAGGGCAGGGCTCTGTTCTTATCTTTCCAGGAGATTTAAAGCATCCATCCAAGGAATCCAGGGACAACTGGACAACGGAAACCTCAGAAGAAAACAGATCAGACACCAAAGAAGACAAGTAGCCCAGACAATCCAGCCTTGCATACTTCCTCAACAGCTGTTTCCTCAAAAGTCTACAACCACAACAACTCAGAATTGCTAAGATTGTTCAGCTCCACAGACTGCTCCAGCCAGAACTTCAGTAAAGCCCTGAAGTTCAGCTTCTGTCTATGAATTTTTTAGGACATTTAAATAGCTAAGCACAAAAGGACTGAACATCAAATGATTCTATTAACATTTTTAACAATTTTTCCATTCTTATTTGGGCCCCAAACAGGTTTATTACTTCCCAAATCAGCAGGAAGTCATTTTAAGAGAGTGATGCCCCATCCCCAGAAGGTGGGGAGGGTGTTTTTTACCCCCTTTGGTCATTTGATGGATAATAGAAAATCTTGTTATTTAGGGGAAGAGATTACAAGCTGTTAAATGGTCTTGTTAAATAGGTTTTGGAGGTTAGACCCAGAGATTTCTCTGTTTTTCTTTTCTGTATCCTTCTTTCTCTCCTATGTAGGAACAGATTTGAGAAAAAATGGGACATAGACATAATATAGGAAAGATCAAGAAAAAAGGACATATTATTGAATATGCCCTTATACCTTTGTATATTGATACAAAATTAATATTATATTTGGCTAAATTGGTATTGATCTTTTATATTGATGTAAAATTAAGATTGTATTGGGCTACATCGGTATTGATCTTTGTATATTGATACAAAATTAAGATTATATTTGACTATGTTGGTATTGATCTTTGTATATTGATACAAAATTAAGTTAACACTTTTTAAATGTATTGTACCTAGTAATGCTTAAAAATGAAATGTTAAGTTTTGGCCTTTTGTTACCAACTGTCATAAACTGTTTAGGATAATTAAGAAATGCAAACTAATAGTCATTCAAGCTTGCCATTCTGTTAGGTACTATGACAGTCTATCACAGTTATTTTCTAAGCTAATCAGAAATCAATTTGCTAAGAGACAAGCAACATTTGCTTATCTAAATATAAGAGATAGATAGGGGGTCTTCAAAAACCTCAAGAGATCTGCAGAGTATGGCATTCAAAGATGGTTTCTAAACTTAAGATTTTTTTGATATCGAGACATGTCAGCTCCTGACAGCACCCCCTATTCTACTCCAAGTAGAAGATGAGCATCGAAGAATCTCCAGTGGGAGATGGTTGAATTAGTCGCAAGCCTATCTCTTGGCAAGAAAAATCCCTTGCTTCAACTGTAGACAGAAGGCTGTCCAAAAAGGACAAAACTTGGAAGCAGGGAAGTCGACAGCCTAGCTCTGCCAAGACAGGGTAGGCAAGTTCTTCATAATTCCTGCTTTACAATCAATGTCTGTCAGAGAAATGTGGCCAAACGGCTGAAGATTGATGCAGGAATGTATGGAGAGAAAATGGGAACTGTCCAGGCAGCCACTGGTATGTCATTTCTTAGCTTTGGAAGCTGCGGGCCCTGTACTTCCTATATAATCAGATATATTTATCCCTCTCAGGTCTCTGAGGTGGTTGAAGAATAGATAGCTAGAGTCTCATAGTTAAATTTTGAGTTGTTTAGGAATCAAGAGGGTGTTCTGGATCTAAGAAGATATTTTTAAAATTATGAGGCAAGTTAGTATGAAAGCTGAGTTAGATATAGAACTTTAAACTCATGGAGATGGTTAGATAGTAGAATGTTAAAGTCAGGTGCCAAATACATATGGACTGGACATTGGGAATGTATACTAAGCCATATAACTCTCATAATTGTGGTCTATTTATTTCTGTTGTTTTGTATTGTATTTATTGTTATAAAAGAAAGAACCATTTGTTGGACTGAAAGGCAGAGCTATTGGGGGAAAAAGATATACCTTAAACTTAAAAAAAGGGAAGAGGATGGGGGGTTGAGGGGGAAGAGGGTGGGAGGGTGGGACTGGAGGGGGTGTAGGGAGGGGATTGTGATTGAGATGTAACTTGAAGAAATAAAAAATAAATTAAAAAAAGAAAGTGAAAAAATAGTTAACATTTGATGTTTAATTTACTATAAGACTTCCTTTGTTTATTGTCAGATTTTTTTGTAATAATAGACACTGTGTTATTTGTTGGAGATACAATGGAGTGTGGCTAAATATGTTTGCAATCTCCGTGAGCTACAACCAATTTCAGCTCTGGATCCATGCTCCCCATTGATAGCCTATGACTCAGATTTTCCATGGCAACATCAGGTAGCTTCCAAACTGCATTTCAGTTGTTCATTACTTTAAATGCCAACTATTTTATGTCCTTGGGTTCGGAGGTTGATCTGGGGTCAATAAGCATGTTTCCTGCTGCTGTGGCTTTGCTTGGACTCTGTCCAGGACACCATCAGCTGGCTGCGCAGGCTGGACTCATTTGGAAGGTTGAAGCAGGTGTTGATTTTCTTCTTCTCTCTAGAATCTGGAACTGTTTTGTGACTGCTAAGCCATGAGCACCAGTATTCAGGAGGCCTGGGCAGGGCATGCTTCACTTGTATACTGTAGGGAGCCCTACCCTGCTGTGCAAGAAACCTGACCATTAGGTGGCATTTAAAATAATGAACAGCTAAAATACAGGTTAGTAGCTACCTACTGCTGCCATGGAAAACTTGAGTCATAGGCCATCAATGGGGGACATGGATCTAGAGTTAAGAGTGGAAGGAACTCATGGAGATTGTAAATGTTGTTTTAGCCACACTAAGTGGAGTGGGGTAGGAGTTAAGCAGAATAAGGAATCAGCAGAGAAGTTGGATAAGGAGCTGGGAAGAAACCAACAGGAGGCCATGAGGTATTTGTGCTCCAGGGAGCTGATAATGGAGTTGATAATGGAGCCAATCTGATCTGTGGAGCAGACGGAATACATGGAGAGGGACCAGTGAAATACAACCCAAAAAAGTAATTCTCTGGGATCATGTTCTAGCCTCAGCTCTGTTGTGATAAAATACCTGACCAAAAGCAACTTATGGGAGAAAAAGTTTATTTGCCCTCACAGTTCCAGGGAACAGTCCCTCCCAGCAGGCATGTCAAGGGAGGAAGTTAAAACAGCTGGTCTTGGGCCAGGTGTGATGGTGCACGCCTTTAATCCCAGTGCTTGGGAGGCAGAGGCAGGTGGATCTCTGTGAGTTCAAGGCCAGCCTGGTCTACAAAGTGAGTCCAGGACAGCTGGGTATATACAGAGAAACCCTGTCTTAAAAAACAAAAAACAAACAAACAAACAAAAAAAACCAGCTGGTCTTATCACACCTACAGTCAAGAGCAGAGAAGCGAGTAGCACATCCCTGCTCACTGCTCAGCTAGCTTTCTCTATTCCACACAGACTGAGACCCAAATCCAGGAATAGTGCCACCCATCTCTGGCCAGGTCTCTACATCAGACAAGGCAGTTAAGACAACCTGTCACAGGCATGCCCACAAGCCAACCTGGTGTAGACAGTCCCTCACTGAGATTGTCTTCCCAAGTGATTCCAGTTTGTCTCAAGTGGACAAATAAATTAACCATCCCAGATGACAACTAGAACACCTCTCAAATGATGACGTCTTATATAATTGCTAGAAAGTCCTACTGAGTCAAAAGCAAAGGGTGTTAGGTTCACATGCTTTCTCATCTGCATACCTGTCCCTCTCATTAGAACAGCTGAGAAGATATGTCTAAGAGGCTGTTGCTGAAACTGTCCAAACACTAGGCTTATTGCAGTCATAAATTCAAGTTCCATGTGAGTGCTAGAATTGATTTTCTCAGGCTGAGAACACGAGAACTAGGTCCTAGTCAAGAAATGCTCTGCTCCCTGACCCTTTCGGAGATATTAATATAATTAACTTCTGGAAATTAACTTCCCTTCATGTCAAAGTGTGCTAGAATCTATGGGGTAATTTTTATTCTACTACTGAAGAAATCAAGACTGTAGTTGTTCATACAGACAGCATTGAAGTCACAGCCATTGCAGTCCTAACTACATTTGGGGTGTCTGTCCTCTTGTATTGTCCCTAATAAGTATTCTGTTCCATAATAAGAACTTGGAGCAGGAGCAGTAACTATATTTGATTATTGTTGCAGTAACAGTCAATTTATCCAGTGTTCACCTTTATTAAGACCCAGAATTATCTCATTTAAAAATATATTGACTGTTTTTTTTCTCATTTTTCTTTCAATATGGGAACTTCTACAACATGTAGAAGAAGGAATGCATTTGATCTCAAAATTCTAGAAAGTTCTAGAAAGATCTCAAGTTCTACAAAGATATTGTGTCCAAATGTTTCTTTTAACCTAAAATATTATATCATAGGGCTGATCAATAGCTATGCTATAGTCAGGAATCTACCATCACTTTTAAAAGTCTGACTTATACAGGCTTATAACTTCTTTAGAAGGCAATTCAAAGATCTTCAGTCTCATTGTCAATTAAAAAATATTCACGCATATGTGTCTGTACACCTCCCTACAGAGCTAAACTGTTTTGTACCCCAAAAAGTGTTTTAACAAATCTGTATCTATCAAAACATCAAACATTCCAGCTACTGAGAAGGCTGAGGTAGGGGGATCACAAATTCCAGGCTGGCTGGGTAATTTATCAAGAGTGATCCAATAGAAAAGTACCTATCGCAGATGCATTAAGTCCTGGGTTCTATCCTTAGCACAGCACAAAAATGACAACAACAAATACCAAGAGTTGATAGGAGTACTGAACAAGAAATTGGTGACATGCTCTGTCTTTACAAGGATCAGGGGGCTGTGAGGTTAATATTTGAATCCAGCTTTCTCATGGGAGCTAGAAGTTAGTAAAGTATGATAAGCTCCCTAAATAGATTGCTCTAAGAGTGAGATCCTGAGCCAAAGCCACAACTATCTCACAATCTTATTTTACAATTTCCAATCTTATAGTAGGCACACACATGGGATCCTGATATCTTAAGAGGGAGAGAGTGCTAGAGACACTCAAATTAAAAATAGACATGAACTTGAACATATTGAAGGGGTAAATGGGTAACATAAAAGATCTCTATCATTCAATTTCAACTTTAAAATAATAAATTATTGGGGTTAGAGAGATGACCCAGTAGTTAAGTGCACTGGTTGCTCTTTTGAAGGACCTTAAGTTCCCAGTACCCATATGACAGCTTACAAAAGTCTGTAACTCCAGTCCCAGGGGATATGATGCCCTCTTCTGGTCTCAACAGGACTGTACACATGTGGTACACAGACATATATGCAGTTGAAACAACCATATACACAAAATAATACATTTTCAACTAATGATAAAAAGTATTATTGAGGAAGGTGTTGGAGGCTGAGAAAACTCCCATTGGAGGAGTTACTAGTCATTTATCATATCATATTATGAAACATCTTTAATTCCAGGGCTTGAAGGAGGGAATTCCACAAACCCACCTAGAAACAATAGAGAGACAGAGCCACATGAAATGGTGATCATTTTGATGTAGCGATTCTGTGGCTGAAATCTCCTCTAAGAAAATATCCAACACAGTATATTTTATCTAAAACCTAAAAGCCAATACCCAGCATGTAGAAAGCAATCATATTATAATCTATTGCTTTAGTAGTCTTTTATACAGCCATGAAGGATGAGAATGACAAAGACATCCTGGTGAAAAGTAACCTTCCTATAATGTTCCAATAGAAAGGATATAAATAACACCTGTGTAAGAATGTCATCATATGGAGAGGTGACTTTGCAAAGAGATAAGCAGGAAACATTACAATACGTGAAGGTAAAGGTGGCTATTTCCACTTGGCACAGTTTGGAATATATTTTTTCTCCTTCCTAGTCCTATATTTCTTCTAATGCACTGACTCTCAGAAAATCAATTTGTACTAGGACCCATGAGATGGCTCAGCAGGTAAAGGTGCTTCCTGCCAGTCCTGATTTCAGTCTCCAGGATCCATATAGTGTATGGAGAGAAGTGACTCCTGAAAGTCATCCTCTGACCTCTACATACACACGTGCATGCACGCACGCATACAAATAAATAAATAAATAAATAATAAACAAACATGTAATTAATACCAAATGTAATTAATACCAAAAATACACCCAAGTGAATATTTCTCAGAGAATTTGTAGAAATCTTGTATGGTTTTCGTCCATACAAGAGAGAAATAACATTGTTTACCATGTGGTTTTTGGTTCAGAATTTACAGTTATAGCTTTATTTTAGTTATAAACTGTATCTATAAACTGTAGATATAGTTTAGTCAAGTAAATCCATCTTGAACATGGATTTAGAAATCAGGAGAAGAGAGAAGATGGGGCATGCTGTGACTAGAACCCACAAAGTACCAACTGTGTCATGAGCAGAGACTTGCAAACAGCCCGGAGCATGAGCAGACAACCTTATTCATAAGTGGGGCTTTAACAAGAGGCCTTGAGAGATCTCTTCAGTCACAAATCTGGCTTTGGAACTGCTTTGAGCCCACTAACTGTAGAGGCAGTCATAGATGATTTACTTGTGTACTGAGACAGTTTGTTCTGTTGGCTGTTAACTACTGAGAAAATTTTGACCCTGAACTCTACCAGCCTCTCAAATGTAAGACAGGGCAGGTCTTTTCTAGGGAGGGTTAGGCAATTGTAGAGAGGGCAGGATATGGAGAAGTGTGGAGAACTAGAGGCAAAAGAGAACCCTATTCCCAGAGAGGGTGGAAACTGAGTGGTGTGATGGTTAGGGCTGAGCATGGTCAAAGGTCAAGGGACAAGATGAGAGAGAGAAATAGAAGTCTAATTAAAATATGGTCAAGTGAAAGTAGAAGGTTGTATTTCAAAATTGGTCAGTTGGTACAAATATCCAGTTAACCATTTATGAGAGGACAGATGGTGGTTTGGAGAGCCCTTGTCCAGCCTGTTCATGAACAAAGAACAGTATCATGTAGCTGGCATTTGCTACTTTGTGGGTTCTTCTTTCTTCCATTCTTCTCCATCCCCTTTCTTCTTCCCTTTCAACTCCCTAACACTAGCTATGAGAAAAAAAAAAAGGATAGAGAGAAAAGGAAAGAAATTTCTGAATAAAGTCAGGGGTGAGAAAGGGGGCAATGTTAGACTACTTCCTGCTCATTAGGGCTTCAAGTTCCTTGGGGCAAATTTGATCTTCACTGTCAGGATATCTAATTTCTTGTTGTTGTTGTTTCTTCTTTGTGCACAACTACTTACCAAACCAGGATCAACAGTAACTAGCAACAACCAACCAATAACCAACCAACAACCCCCAATGCCTCTGTATGGGGCCCTAGCATTTATATACCCTCTGAAAAGTCCCCAGAATCCTAAACATCACACAATCGCAGAAACTATCTGCAGCTGGCCAAATCATGTCCCCACCAGAGCACGAGGCAAATCATAGTCAGCTGCTGCAAAGCAGCTCCTTATCACACACCTGGATTAAAATGAAAACATACTCTTATAATATTTCTGTGTTCTTAAAAAGACCAAAATTCCAAAATTCTCACTACAGCATCAGCAACATTTCCTCAAAGCCTTTCAGGAAAGGATTCCTGGAAAACTCTTTCTAGGACACAGTTACACAGGTTTCTTTAACGTTTGTTGCTACTGTCTTCCAGGGTCACAGGGTTCAGATAAATCCAATACTGTCACCAACTACATTAGTACAAACACTACCAAATAGGCTGGCTTTTGGTAGTGCAAGCCTGTAATCCCAGTACTTGGGAGATTCAGATTAGAACCTGAGTTTGAGGACAGGCTGAAGGAGATTTGAGTCTGTTTCAACTGAAGCAGAATTTCTGGAGAGAGGGCTCAGTAGTTAAAAGCAATGGATGCTCTTCCAGAGGACCTGGGTTCGATTCCCAGCACCCCCATGGAGGCTCACAAGCATATGTAACTCCAGTCCATGGGGATCTTCTGGCCACCAAGGGTACTAGGTACACATGTAATACACACACATATATGTAGAAAAAACACTCACACATATAGAATTAAGTGAAAAATTTAAAAAAAGAATTTCAAATGAAGGAGAAAAGCGCAATAAACTATGTTACATTTTTACAATATTTTCTTCAATCCAAAATCTTTTCCTCCGGGGCCCCTATTCATTGTTGGTTTTGAAAGCATCATGGCCCTAGGCCCTGGACCTAATGGAGGAAGACCCAGAACATCGGGATGGTGTGTAAAACACAAAGTTACTATGGCCCAACTAATTCCTGAGTTGTTTTCACACTCTAGGCCCCTGTGAAAACTAGAGATGAGGACTCTGCCCAGGAGGTTGACACTATCTCAGAGATGAGGCACATGTGCACTTCCTAACTTTGATACTTAGAGGTCAGAACTAGTTATGGAAGGTCACTGAAGCTCTGGGGAGAGGCGACTGGGCCCTTTACAGTGACTGGCTTCATGCATGGCTTCCTTCAGCAAGGTTTAAGGTTATCTACTGTGGGCTCAATGTCCTGTCAAGGGCCACAGTCTGGCAGAGGAGGCCAAGTAAGAGCAGTGGCAGTAAGCTGTGGTAACTGTTACGATACAAAAGAAGGAATTCTGTGGATACTATTGGGACAACATTGTCTGGGAGGGGAAATGAGACTCCAGCTGGCCCCAGAAACTACTAAGGCATGGAGAACGCACGAGCAGAAGTGGGAACAGGAACGTCTTTTCTAGGAGACCTACAACCTTGGAATCAGTCATCCTGGGCAGGACGCCATGTCCTGAGCACTTGAGAAGCCAGGCGTTATTGAGATGGGAGGGGCTAAAACCTCTGTCTACCTATTTGCAGGAGTCTCCTAATCCAGAGACCTCATGGTTTGAAGGGTAAAATAACTGAGTGACATGAAAGGGCCCCTTCCATTTTCCCAACCCATTCAAAGTACTTGATCTCTCTCTCTCTCTCTCTCTCTCTCTCTCTCTCTCTCTCTCTGCCTCTCTGTCTCTCTCTTATACACTCTCTGTGTTGGTGTTACCCAGGAGCCATCCACCCTGTTTTTTTTATTTATTTGTCTGTTTAGACAAGGTCTCTCAGCCTGGAGCTCAATGATTTAGTCAGCCTGCTGGCCCGCAGGGGTTGGCCTGTTTGCACCTCCCCGGAATTGGGATCATAAATGCACAGGTCTCCAAGCCAGATATTTTTACTGGCCTCAGGACCTGGTACTTGGGTACTTGTGAGGTCAGCATTCTAAACAGCGCAATCCAGCTCTCCAGGCTCACAGTAGGTCCTCTCCAGGAAAGCTCTCACCCCTTATCAAAGTTCTCGGTTCTGTGGCGCCTGGGCCCCTCGGATTTCAGCTGCAGAGCCCCTGAAATAATTGGCTCCGTCAGCACTGGGGAGTCCACTGCAGGAAGGAGGGCTGTGGGAAGCAGGCAGGACCGGAGCCTGCTGGGTCAGCGCCGGTCTGGGCGGGGCAGGCAGGTGGAGGCGGATCCAACCCGAGGCCTTCCAGCCCCGCCCGCCCTGTCACCTGTGGGTTTGGCTCAGCTCCGGGGAAAGCGACTGCTCCTCCCTCTCTGGGAATGTGCGCATCCCGTGGGTGTGGCCTGGGGACAGCCGCACGTAGTGTCCCCACCTTAGGTTCTGCTGGGAACCTGCTCCTGGATACTTTGGGAGACTTGCTTTTCCGGTGGAGAGAGTTCTTAGGACTTACAACTAGCTGGGCAGCAGGGAGAAGGACCCAGCAAAGGTGAGCGCCTGCTAGCTGTGACAGCTGAAGGTTGACACAGGGTTGAGGAAAGCTCGGGCTCCTACCTGTGGCCAATACAGCCCTAAAGAAGACCTGCTCAGTCAAGACTTGTCTCTTGTAAGTTTGGACTGGGGAGAGGCTGAAGCATAAGGGGCGGCAGGGGGGACATGCCTGTTCTAAGAAAATTGGGTAAGGTGACCTGCTAGCAAGACTCCCTCCAGGGCAGTGATTCCTGCCCAGCAGCCCCATTCCTTCCAGCTTCTTTGTGTACAGTTAACAATGGTCTGCAGTGAGCCTGGCTCTGCCTTAAACTCTTTCTTCCTCTTCCTGGAGGTCGTCTGTCCAAGGAGTTCAAGGTCAGAGATTGGAGACTAGGCCAGTTTGGGGGAATATTTTCACCTGATACAAATATTTCGACTCTTTCATCTCCCTTTTCTGTCTGGCTCTCAGCCTCTGATCCTGTTCACATATTGGGTTTTCTCTTTCTCTATGTTTCTAACTCTTCACCGTCCCACCCCCACCTTTAAGTTGTATTTTTTTCTACACAATATTTTTATTAATTCTTTGGGAAGTTTATATATACATACAATGTATTTGGATCATATTCACTCCCACTCTTTCCCCTGACTCCATCCAAATCCACTCCACCACCATGGCACACCCCCTTCTCAACTTCAAGTTTTATTGTTTTTGGATCTTAATAATCCATAATGTCCAGTTTGTGCTCTCCATATTCACATGTATTGGGCCCTCCACTGAAGCATAGTCCATCTAGCAGGAGCCACACCCTTAAACTGCCCTTCCCTGGCCCTGAAGTTATCAGCTCTGGGTAGTTCCTCAGCAAGGGATGGGAGCCATGAGCCCCTCCTCCTACCTTCCAGGAATCTCAAGCACCTGTGGGAGAAGAAAGTAAGTTCTTTTTCTAGCAAGTGCTTATGGGTACTTGGAGCTCTTTTTCTTTTTTCTTTCTTTTTCCAGCACTTTTAGTTCCTTCAAGACTAACAGCCTCCAAAAGTGTATTCAAGAATACACTAAAGGAGAAGGGGAGTGGTTCTCCACGTGACACACTAAAAGGAGACTGATTTAAAAAACCATACAAATTGATCTTTTGTATTGATTCCAATATTGCTGCTTTTGGGGGGATAGATATTTGTAAATTGGAGCTTCTTATGATAATGTCAACTGTCATGCTTCACCATATGTAAAGGAGCTTCCACTGTCCAAGGGCGGACATGAAAAATCTGGGGTTCTTATGTACAGAGTATCACCGAGAAAGAGTATGTTTAAGTTCTGAGATATTTTGAGGCACCTTGAAAGTATTGGTATCAGGACATTCCAGGGTGTCAAGGCTACTGCATTCAGATGTTCCAACAGCTTGACAATTTGCTTATGTCTGTTACTTATTATAATAATAATAATAATAATAATAATAATAAATAGTATTGGTTACACTCACTCATAGTGGCAGTCCCTGTAACCACTCTGTCAGCACATTGTAGGTGGGACGTTTCTGGATCATTTTTTTTCAATGTGGTTATTTTTTTACCAGTTGTTAAGATTTCTGGACCCTGCTCTCCACTAGGCAGAATTGGAGGCCAGAGGTTATGGTGGGAACCTGGTGGAAAGAATTGAACTGTGTTCTGATGGGAACC
>CAJQZJ010031917.1:1588038-1599191 GCA_907164525.1 Lophiomys imhausi
CTGTGTTCTGGTGGGAACCTGGTGGAAAGAATTGAACTGTGTTCTGAATTCCAGATACAATTAGTTCAGTCTTGAAGTCTCACTGAGTCCTTTTCTATATCGATGCTAGGGTCTCCAAAGGTTCTTAACTCTGTGTGTGTGTGTGTGTGTGTGTGTGTGTGTGTGTCTGTGTGTGTGTGTGTGTTTGTGTGTGGTATGTGTTTGTATGTGGTGTGTGTGTATGTGGTGTGTGTGTATGTGGTGTGTGTGTGTGGTATGTGTGTGTATGTGTGGTGTGTGTATGTGTGTGTGTAGTGTGTGAGTGTATGTGGTGTGTGTGTGTGTGTATGTGTTGTTTTCTCAGAATAAGGACTTATCAGGAAGAGTATTTGAACTCCTCTTAGCGAGTTGATGCCATGGTGCAGTGCTGAGGTTCATCGCTGTACAGAGTTTGGACTGTGGACTTTCCTCTTGGTTCCAGAAGGTGTCCTGGCCTGCTGGACATCTCAGTAGCTGACTAAGTGCATTGGGTTTCAGACTCATGGGACCTTCGACAAATTACTTTTTCACTTCTCATGTCTCGTTTCCTCCTGGTTAGAGAGAATAATACTCTAGAGTGTTGTAGAGAGCACCGAAGGAATATAGAACATGAACAGTACAAGGCCTGCAATTAATAGTCACTCAACTGAATAAATTTTTCAGTGTTTTATTTTTATTTGTTTATTTATTTATTGGTTTTTCAAGACAGGGTTTCTCTGTGTATCCTTAACTGTCCTGGACTCACTTTGTAGACCAGGCTGGCCTTGAACTCACAGAGATCCACCTGCCTCTGCCTCCCGAGTGCTAGGATTAAAGGCATGTGCCACCATGCCCGGCTTTATTTTTATTTTTAATTCTTGGTGATTTTTTTTTTTTTTGCTTTGACAAAGGTCTCATGTAGCCCAGGGTAGCCTCAAATTCTCTATGTTGCTGAGGGTGACCTTGAACTCCAAACCTTTCTGTCATCATAACTAGTTTCTTTTATTAAGATAAAATTTATCTCAAAATAAATATCAAGTCCTACACATATGTGTCCAGCATTTAAGCAAGTACAGGATGAAGGAGCCCTTGCACATTGAGCCCATTAGGTCCACACTTGGTAGGTGTGATGCCCGTGAGCTAGAAGTGGGTTGTGAGCCCAGAGAAAACATGTGATCTACATGTGATCTTAGTTGGCTTTATGACTTATTATGACATTAACAGCCAAGGATATTTGCTCCATCTGCCCTTTGCTGTGTCTGTACACCTCACAGTTGCATTCTTAGGGTGAGTATCCACACATCCACAAGGCAGGTGGATCTCTGTGAGTTCAAGGCCAGCCTGGTCTACAAAGTGAGTCCAGGACAGCCAAGGATACACAGAGAAACCATGTCTCTAAAAACCAATAAATAAACAAATAAAAATAAAACACTGAAAAATTTGTTCCCATTTGTTGAATTACTATTAATTGCAGGCCTTGTACTGTTCATGTACATGTTCCCTTCTCTAGGGAAGATGGAGCCATGCATACTGTTCACAGCTAAATACATAAACTCTTTGGGTTCTTTCCAAGCATTTTCTCTGCTGACTCTAAGTAGACCTTGCCAGGTTATTTCACCTCTGGGTTTTGCTGTCCTCAAGTGTAACATGGGAAACCTCATTGCTTTTGAATCTCTCCTACTAGGGTGGTTCCTTCCCGAGGATGTAGGAAGACTAAGCTGTGTGCACAGCACTTTCCTGTAGGGTGTAATGTCATCACTCAGCCAGTGTCCTGCCTTAGAGTGATCGCCTTGATTAGACACAGTGCTTCCATCTGGGTGGAACTTATGACTCCTCTTCATATCATACAGGCAGATGAAGACAGGCTGGAGAGGTGTCTCAATGGTTAAGGGTACTTACAGCTCTTCCAGAGGCTCAGAGTTCAGTTCCCAGCGCACAAGTCAGGCGGCTCATAACTGCCAATAATGTCATCAGGGGCTCACACACTCTCTTCAGGCTTTCAGAGGCATTCATACACATGTAGCATACATAAATAAATACATAAATACATGTAAAATATGTTTTAAAAGGAGACCAAGAACACGTTAGTGGCGTAATTTAGAATAAATTCTATATAATACTATTACTACTGCCCTTGTTCTCCAAACAGTACAGGCTGTGCTTCAATTAAAGTGTGCCTTTAGCCTGAGATGGGAGGAAGGTCCTCCCAACTCTGCACATGTTTTCTCATCAGAAAAAAAAATCTGCATTCCTACATGAGCCTGATGATATGTCAAGTCCAAGCACAAGCCTTTGGTTCTTTCTGAGCTACTTAAGTGGATGTTAGAAAAAAAAAGTAATTAAAGAGATATTGGGAGTAAGTTCTTCATTTTGCAGCACAAAATGCTAACTGAACATTTTGAGAGGAAACTCAGAATTTTACCCTCTTGATTTCTCTTTGATATTGTTAGCTTTAAAAATCCTATTAAATACAGAAGTCGTTTCCTTTAAATTCTAACTTGAGTGTGCATGAGTTAGTTCCCACTCTCCTAAATGTTGTGCAGGTTGGCTGAATAGATGAATTCCTAGAGTTGCCCCTTTCTACCTCTTACAGCAACGTGGATTCAAAGAAAAGAGTTTTGTTGCAATGCCCTGCAAGGCATGGAAAAATTCTACCTAGCACATAGGTACCACCGGAAGACAGAAAAAGGAATTTAATTACTTTAAGTTTTGTTCATTGTAGAGAAAAATTGTTCTGCAGGAGTCCAGAGCAACCCTGTTGGTTACTGAAAGCCTAGATCAGGCCAGGTCTCTACTCGCATCAGACCATGATTATCTGGCATAAGAAATTAGGTGAGCTGGGGGTGGTGTCGCATGCCTTTAATCCCAGCACTGGGGAGGTAGAGGCAGGTGGATCTCTGTGAGTTCAAGGCCAGCCTGGTCTATGAAGTGAGTCCAGAACAGCTAGGTCTACACAGAGAAACCCTGTCTCAAAAATCCAACCAACCAAACAAACAAAACAATAACAACACCAAAAAAAAAGCAAAGGAAGAAAGAAATTAGGTGAGAGTTATTCTTTTGGTGTATTCATTCCCTTTGTTCGTTTTATTTGATTTAATCAATTAACTTGAATATTTGTTCATTGTACTGCTATAAATAAGGTCCAGCCAGAAGCAAGCTAAGATTGAGTCAAGCTGCTTAGCTTGAGTGTAAATGTCCCTGGAGCCCTAGTCTACATTCTGATTCCTGAACTCAACCTGAGAGGTTCCATCCATTGGGAAACCCATGAATCTTCATTTGAACAGAACTCCAAGGTGATACTGATCTCATGGAAACTGACCTTTTGTGCATGTAGTACACTTTCAAGTGTGTGTATATAGGTTCACATGCACCTATGAGAGTACCTGTGTAGAGGTCAATGCCAGGGGTCTTCCCTGATTGCTCTTCACTTTAATCTCACTGAACCTGGAGCTTGCTAATAAGACTAGGCTAGAGTCTCCGCCTTGCCAGTACGGGGATATATACATGCTACCGTGCCCAGCTTTCTAAAAGTGGGTTCTGGGAACAGAACTCAGATCTCTGCGCTTGCATGGTAAATAAATATGTTAGCAACTGAGCGGTGTCTCCAGTTCCTCCACTTCCTCTTTCCTAGCTTATCTGGTCATCTGTCCATGCATCATAGGTGCACATACATGTGTGTGGAACCCAGAAATCATCATCACGGTCTTTTACATGTGTGTGGAGCCTAGAAATCAGCATCAGGGGTCTTTTACAATCTTTCTTTCCCTGACTTACATATTGAGGAAGGATTTTCAACTGAGACCAGACCTCACTAATTATTTAGTCTGGGCTGGACAGTTTTCCCCTTAATTTGATGTTTTTTTTTTTTTCTATTTTTAATACCAAAGAAAATTTCACGTAAAACCGTTTTCTCTGAGCACGTGTAGATGAAGATCCTTAGGTCTCAAAATTACTGTAGAGGAATGAGTTCGGGACTAGGAAGTGGGGTTTAATTTAGTCATCAACTGTTTTATTAGATTGTTCAACATTTTCTGTCAACTCTGGATATAAATTCTCAGCTGAGCATTTCAGTACTCGATTCTGCTTCCCCCTTCCCTGCCCCCAGAATCCTCTTCACTCCTCATACAGGCAGGGCAAATTCACCCTGTGTCCAGTGCCCCAGGTGTCTTTTGGAAACCAGGCTGTAGCCTTTATCACTCAGGGGAACAGGTTCCATGATCTGTAGGCATCTCAGGGGAAGGGAATGCTTCCTCTCAATGTTTGGCAGACCACAGAGTCAGCTGCTTCATAAGGGTCCATTGGGGGTGAACCAGCTCCCACCTTCTACATGACTATAGAATCTAAATATCTGTGTTCTGTGTGTGTGTGTGTGTGTGACACACTTCGTAGTTTTCTTTCTTTTTTTTTTTAGCTGAGGGAAACTTTAAATAATTCTCCACACCTGCTTTCGAGAAACACGGTATATACAATTTTAATTATTATTTCATAGTTGAGGGGGAACTTTCTTAATCACTGTGTGCTTCTCACCTTTCCCATTTACTTTTTAGCTTAAGAGAATCGAAGACCATTCTAAGAAGCCTACCACACCCTGGGCACAGAGGCAATTGCTTGCTTGTCCTGTGTTCCCAGGAGGGCAGGATTTGAAGAATTCTGTTTACCTGCACTTTGGTTTTCTATTGAACAAAACCTGGGCAGGAAGAGTTTCAGCCTTTTTAAATTTTATTTTACTTTATTTTTCCCAGTGAATGAAAAAAAGTCAGAATGACCCTTGAATTGCTAATGTCTGTCACCTGGAGAAGGAGCAAATTATTTTCTGGCCTCCGTGTTGCCATGTATAGAACATGTGTTCTGAGTAGCTGCTCTTTTTCATGGCCTCTTTTGCCAGCCAGGGTGCAACATAAACTATTTTAATTAATACCGTGTCACCAAAAGCGATTGAGGTAGCCAATTGAATTCTGCCAAGACAGAGTCTTTTGATGAAAACATATCTTTATTGATTGAGGATGAAAAAAAAATCATTCTTAAAATGAAATCCAGAGAAAAAAAAAATCACGTCCCTCAGAGAAAATTTCTGAGTGGCAGGCCAAGATTAACATCATACAATTGAATTTGTGCTTCAAGCCTTTGATGTAATCAGCAGCTGGGAGATGGTGCTGCCCTAGCTGTATGCCCTCCAATTATTGTGGAGAATGAAATAAGGGTTTCTGGTGTCCCTCCTCCAAGAAATACAAACAAGGTATTACTAGATAGTTTCTTGCTAGTTAAAATGGGTTGGATCGATTTGAGGCCTCTGAGGCCCTCATTGGCCCATGAACTGTAGGAGTTGAGCATTTATTTATGCCCCAGGGATAGAATTTGTTGCTGTTGCTAGAATGACCTCTTTGGTCAGCAGGAACCTAGCAGAGCAGAGCAAAGGGGTTCCTCTGTGTCAGGGACTGCTTTGGAATAGGCAGAGGCAGGGGAAGGTTAGAAAGCCACACAGTGCTGGGTTTGCTGGCCTGAAGGTGCTGACAGTCTGGGGACTTGGAACTGGAGGGCAAGCCCTATGTGAAAGTCATCTGAGAGGTGTGATCTTAGGATGCATGGTCATTCTTTCAACAGGTTTTCCCTTGGTTTTGTTTGATCCTGGTGCTTTGAAAGAACTACTGCCCATATCTTTGGCTCTGAGTATTTAATCAATTGTTTTTGTAGACTAAGTAGCAAAAATCTCTTGGCAGATTCACCCCAGACTGAAGAGGGACTTGACCCTCAGTCACCCTGTGGCTGTGCTAAAGTTGTATTTGTTTTGTATTGTTTCATTCCCTTATTGGTACAAGCTTGCTCATGTGGACTGTAGACAAGAGACTATGCTATCCTAACCCTCACTCTCAAGCCCTTTGAGAAGTAGGATGGGCTTTGAGGTCAGACAGACATAGGATATAATTATTCCTCACCAAGAAACTCAGCTTTGCCAAGCCTCTGTTTTCCTAAGAATAAATACTAAATGGCAGGTATGCAGATGACATAGGAAAGGCGGGTCCAGCGTTGAGGTGGTAGCTGGCATTTAGAAAGCATGTGTAAGTGGGATTTAGAAAGGTTTCCTCGTGACTGAGGGAAAAACAAGCAGCAAAAGCGAACAGAAAGTTGGATGTGTTCTCAAAGAACGGGAAATGAGAAGAGTCAGAGACAAGGAGGTTCCAAGTCATAAATGGATGGGCACAAAGAATAGGAACTATTCTTGTCTGGAACTAGAGATGTCTGGTTTATGTTGGAAATTCCAAAGAGGTAAGAAGGAAAAAGTAGTGGCACTTGCTGCCAAGACTGAGAACCTAAATTCAATCCTCAGGACCCACTTGGTGAAAGGAGAGAGCCAACCCTCACAAATTGTCCCCTTTGTATGTATGTGGGCGCACGCACACACACACACACACACACACACACACACATACACACACAGAAGTAATTTTAAAAAGATCCTGGTGTAGTCAGAGCACTTGAAACTACTGCTGGGGAGGCAGAAACAGGCAGAGGCCTAAGATTAGAACCTCAGCCAAATTAGCCTATCAGTGAACTCTGTCAGCAACAGACCTGGTCTCAAAGAAACAGGCCTATGGCACCAGAAGAATGTCAGCAGTGAGTACAAATGGACAAACACTTACATTTACACAATCAGCTATTTTAGTAAGACAAGGTTCCTTTGTGTTTTAATCCTCAAGCCCTGTATCTCCACGCTGACCACCCTCCCCCGAGCACCCTGGCTTTCTGTAGATGTAAGCATGCAATGCAGGAAATTAAAGCAGTGGTTCTCAAGCTGTGGGTCGAGACCCCTTTGAGGGTTCACCTAAGACCATCGGAAAACATAGATATTTACATTATGATTCATAACAGTAGCAAAATTACAGTAATGAAGTAGTAACAAAAATAATTTAATGACCGGGGCGGGGGAACCACATCATGAGGGACTGCATTAAAGGTCGAAGCATTAGGAAGGTTGAGAACCATGCTTCCATGTAGCCTGGTCCTGTCCACTGCACTGACAGCAAGTACCAAAATCACAGGTGTAGGAGGCTTCTCTAAACAGACTTGCTTCCCTGTAGGTAGCCCATCTTCCCTCTGCCGTCTCTGGAGGGAGAAGGGACAGACTCAGTAGGGTAGACTCATTCATTACTGGCTTGTGTGAGACTTGGAGAGGGAAAAAACAAACCAAACCAAAACAAAAAACATGATGCAGGGGTTAAGGCTAAGGGACAACTGAGCCTTGGGAAACATATTTGTCCAGGAAGGGACATGGAGTGTGAGACTAGCTCCTGCCAACTTCAGAAAAGATGCCTGAGTCAGTGAGAGCCTTAGCTGAAGGTGCTGTTGCCTGCTGATACCACACTGGCTCCTCAGCTGCTGTTGTGAGATCTGGAAGGCAGATAGATACCTGTACTTCATCAATCTGGGCTGGACCCACAGCCTTACTAAAGCCAGACTGGTCCAAATAATTCTCAGCGGGTGTGATTGGTTTGGGCTTTCGACCTAGGTGCTATCCTCCTGTGGAAGTCCTCCCCGACCCCGTGCCATATTTGTTTTCCCATGGGCTCCTGTATTTGCTTAAACATGATGTCTGGCATCCCAGACAAATTCAGGGCACCTCTCTTCTCAGACACAGGCAAGCTGTTGGTGGTTTGTGAGGGTCTTACTCTATCTTGTGGAAATCCCTACAATGCAGAAAAGTCTCTGGCGAACTGAGGGTATTCAGTAAGTATTTGGAAGCAAAGGCAAACAAATTAAAGTAAGGGGTGGGGTAGTGAGAAGAGAGACCAGTTGAAGAGAATAAGTGGGAACTGATAAGGGGGGGTATCAAGGTGGTAGAAAATGAAATGTGTTATAAAGACAAGGAAGTTATTGTAGGAGATTAGCATGGCACACTTAGAAAAACCCAAGTTAAAGTGAGGCAAATCTGTGGAGTATTGGAATGCTAAGAGGATGCTCATGTGGTAAATGACTTTGCTTTGCTTGTTAAATGATATTTAGGATCCAAAACAAAGGGGATTGGGGCCCATGGGATATCCTTTGTGTAGAATTTTCAACACAGGCTCCTGCAGAGTCCAGAAGAGGGCATTGTATCCTTAGGAACTAAATTATAAGCTGTATTTATAATTAACTAAATTAAATGAGCTATCTAACATAGGTGCTGGGAATCAAACTTGGATCCTTTGCAAGAGCAGTATCTGCTTTCAGCCTCTGAGCCATTTTTCTAGCCCCTGTGGTGGGATTATAAAGAGGCAGAAGGAGCACAGCACCCATGGCCAAAGATTATTTAATTTGTAATCCCAGAATTTGAGAGGTGGAGGCAGGAGGAACAGAAGTTCAGGGTCCTCTTCAGCTGCATAGGTAGTTGAAAGCCAGACCAAGTTATGGGAGACATTGTCCCAAAAAAACTAGAGTGTGATGAAAGCCTAAGGAAAGGATCTCACTGTCACAATGAATTGCAGTCGTGTGTTCCAGTAGCACACAACAAACATATATGTTAGTGGGTGCTGTTTTACTGGGGCTTTTCAAAAATAAAACTGTATATTCAATGTCACAATTCTGTGGACATTTGTGATTAAGGATATGCTAATGTAATACAATTCATTCTTCTTTCATCTTACAAATAAAAGTTTATTTCACACAGAGTTGTGGGGTTGAGGCAAACAGCACTGACATAGCTGTTGACTCCACTTTGGTAACAGGCAGGGACATGTGGGAGGAGGGGAGCCCATCGCCAAACAGGATTTATTCTTACGCAGAAAACTTTATTATTTTCCATGTGTTAACCTATGCAAATGCACTAGGCAAATTGTTTTCCATATTGCTCTTGGATATGAGAAAAACATCTGACTCAACACTGAAATGGGTTTGTAGAGTTCACATGCACACAAACAACTGCTTTGCCAACAACACAAATGCTTATTTAAAGCTAACCACAAGGTGACTCAGTAGTAAAGACACTGAGAGCAGAGTTTGCTTTCCCCCTTTCCCTGTTCTTTGGCAACAATTGCATGTGTTTAGCTCCCAGTTGTTTGATTTAATGAAGAATGACCATCGGGCTGGAGACATGGCTCAGGGTTTGAGAGCATTCGCTTCCTTCCCAGAGCACCTAGGTTTGATTCCAGCATGCTCCTCCATTGGCTTACAACTCCCTGTAATTTCAGCTGCAGGAGATCTGTCGTCCTCTTCAGGCCTCTGTGGGTACTGCTCCCATGTGCATATCCCCTGACACACTCATAATTTAAAAACAATGAAATACACCTTTTAAAACTTGACTAAAGCATGCTAAAAAAAAAAGATGGATTTAGGTTTTTAAAATAGCTTTCAGTTTAAATATTCAGATAGTTAAGTGTAGCACAATCTAAAACAAAAGAACAACAACAAACCCCCAAAGAGCAGAATTCCTTTTAAGGCCTAACCGTGAGGTTTTTAATGTGGGACGGTAGTTCTCTGAACTGAATAGACGTGAAATCGAGTGTCTCTCACAAAAGGTTCCCTTGAGCTTCTCGGGTTTCTTTTCCCACGCTAACACTCATCTCTCTAACAATGGTTACATGGAGTACACTTGCTGTTAGCTTTGTTAGTGCTGCGGCTATACAGCTTAACAAGAAGGAGGCGAAGTGTGCAGGCAATACTTCCTGAGAGCCTGCAGCTCAGCAGGTAGAGCTGGCAACTGTGCTGGAAACTTCAGCTGTCCAGCAACTGGGGGCAGTTTCTTGGTTGGTTTGCTAAATTACATGTTCTGGGTCATAAGTATTAGATGTGCAGAGATTAATCTGTTTAATTCCTCCCTTGGTCTCTGAGTGACTTTAGCATTGCTATTTACCTACCTGCCTGAAACATTACTTTGTTTTGGTTTGTTCATTTTAGATTTTCCAATTTGGTGGAGTACAGGTTTTTGTTTTTGATTTGTTTTATTGAAAATATAATTTTTTTCCAGACAATGTATTTGATTGTAGTTTCAACTCCCTCTGCTCCTCTCAAATTCTCCCATCCGGGTCCATGCCCTATCTCTGTTAAAAAACAAAAAAACAAAAAGCAAAAACAAACAAACAAACAAAAACCCAAAAAACAATAGACATCTAAGGAATAATAAAGAAATAAAAGAAGATAAGATAAAACAAAAACAAACAAATTGGAATAGGACAAAACAACCAATCAAGAAAAAGAATCAAAGAAAAAAAGTCACAAGAAAACACATATAGATGCAGCTACTCACATTCACACACACAGGAATCTCATAGATACACAAAACCATGGCAGATCTTTCCATCTTCTGTGATCTCCTTTAATTTCTTTGTTTAATGCATTAAAGTTTGATTATATAGGTCTTTCACTTGTTTGGTTAGAGTTACCCCAAGATATTTTATATTTTTTGAGGCTATTATGAAAGGTGTTGTTTCTCAATCTGTTTGTCAATTTGTATATAGGAAGACTACTGATTTTTGTGTTAATTTTGTATCTAGCTACTTTGCTGAAAATGTTTATCAGCTATAGGAGTTTCCTGGTGAAATTTTTAGTGTCATTTATGTATATTATTATGTCATCTGGAAATAAGGAGACTTTGACTTCTCCCCTTCCTGTTTGTATTCCCTTTATGCCTTTCAGTTGTCCAATTGATCTAGATAAGACTTCAGGTAATATATTGAATAGGTATGGAGAGAGTGGACAACCTTGCCTTATTCCTGAAATTAGTGGCAATGCTTTGAGTTTCTCTCCATTTAAGTTGGTGTTGACTTTACTTGCTCTAAATTTACTCTCTGTAAATTGCCTTTATTATGTATTAAAGTTTTCTAAGTAGCAGCTAATCATTTACTTGTATTGGTGATGAGCTTGGCTTTAATGTTAGCTAAGGGTTAATTTGGGAGTAGAAGGGTAGAAGACAGGATCATGCTTCTGAGGGTAGAACACAGGAGTGTGTGTGTGTGTGTGTGTGTGTGTGTGTGTGCGTGTGTGTGTGTGTGCGTGTGTGTGTGCGTGTGTGTGTGTGCGCGCGTGTGTGTGTATGTGTGTGTGCGTGTGTGTGTGTATGTGTGTGTACGTGTGTGTGTGCGTGTGTGTGTGTATGTGTGTGCGCGTGTGTGTGTGTATGTGTGTGTGCGCGTGTGTGTGTGTATGTGTGTGTACGTGTGTGTGTATGTGTGTGCGTGTGTGTGTGT
>CAJQZJ010031917.1:1604191-1700571 GCA_907164525.1 Lophiomys imhausi
ATATATATATATATATATATATATATATATATATATGTGTGTGTGTGAGTGTGTGCATATGTGTGTGAATGTGTGTATCTGTGAGTTTGTATCTGTGTATATGTATATGTGAGTATATATGAATGCGTGTATGTGTGTAAGGGTGTGAGTGTGTGTATGTGTAGAGTGTATGTGTGCGTATGCTTCTGTGTGTGAGTGTGTATGTGTACAGGAGTGTGTATATGAATGTGTATGTATGTGTGTGTGAATGTGTATTGTGTGAGTGTATATGTGTGTGCATATGTATATATGTGTGTGAATGTGTGCTTGAGTGTTTGTAAATGTGTATATGTGTGTAACTGTGTGTGAGTGTGTTTGAGTATATGTATGTGTGGAGTGTGTATGGGTGTGTGAGTGTGTGTGTGAGTGTATGTGAGTGTATATAGGCATGTGTGTGTGTTCACACATGTGTGCTGGTATACACAGACTGGAGCAGTGTTTCATAGCCCCTGATTCTTACAGTTAGAGGTGGTCATGACCTGATCAACTTGGTGGTATCTCATTCCCAGAAGATGACAGGAGAAAATACAGAAGATGTGGGGCAGGTTGCTAAACAGGACCAATATGGTGAAAGGGGTAAAGAGAATACCCAGGGAATTCCAACCTTATGCTCTTTTCAAAATGAAGGGATGGTGCTGGTTTTATGTATGTATGCTTGTATGTATGTATGTATGTATGTATGTATGTATGTATGTATGTATGTATATTATGTATGTTCCCTTTTTCTGTGGCTTGGTCTTCTGGATTTCCTTGAGGTTCTGTTAAGTGTTAGTGGCAGGGAATGAGCTCCCATCTCCTGGATGACCATCAATATCCCCATTACAGGACTTTTCATAGAAAGTAAATATAGTCACAGTTCATGTTTTGAATGGTTCAAAACCATTTGCAAGTAACAGTGTCAGAATCACCCCCCCCCCACACACACACCTCTTATTTTTTGAGACAAGATTTCTCTGTGTAACAGCCATGGCTGTCCTGGACTCATTTTGTAGAACAGGCTGGCCTTGAACTCAGAGAGATCTGCCTGTTTCTGCCTCCTGAGTACTGGGATTAAAGGCGTGTGCCACCCCACCCGGCCAGAATCTTCTCTTATCCAAGAACAAAATGCTGAAAATACAGAAGTAAATGGGCTTGGTTTTATTAAGCACAGAAAGTGGGACATATAAACATTGTGTCAAAAATGACATTTTGCTCTTATTTGACATGTACCTGACTTATAATGTATGTTTAAATATGTAATTTTAGAAGTAAAATCTAATACTGTTTTTACTTCATATGTATTGTATTTGTTTTTAGACCTAATTAAATTGTATCTAATCCGCACTATAATAGACCCTTTAAATAAAATATTTTTAGGTTTATTTATTTTATTTTATATGTATGAATGTTTTGCCTACAGGTATGTATGTGTACTATGTGCATGCCTTCTGCCTGCTGCCTACTGCCTGCTTAGGTCAGAACAGGGCATCATATGCTCTAGAACTGGATGAAGGATGGTTGGGAGCCATGATGTAGGTGCTTGGAATTGTGAAGTATTGGTCCTCAAAGAAGTAACAAGTGCTCTTCTCCAATGAGCCTGTTCTCTAGTGCCTGGACTGAAATAGTTTGTGCTTAAAGCTTTTCATCATGCCACTAAGAAATGACACAATTATATGCCTATCCACACGCATACCTATGTGTATATGAAAGGGGCAGATGGGAGGAACTCCAAAGAAAGGTTGATACAGTGCCAGGCCCTGTCTTTATGTCACTGCAGCTAAGTCCTGCTCTCGAGTGTCCAGCACACTTGCTACATATTAAAGCCTCTTTGGGAAAACAGTAGTGTCAGTGGTGTGTGTGTGTGTGTGTGTGTGTGTGTGTGTGTGTGTGTGTGTGTAAAAACCTCTGTAACTATGGGGTTATTGAATTCCATGGGTGTTCTGTCTACCAGCTATGACCATTCTGGAGATCTCCTTGAGAAAGATAAGCCATGGTATCTGGGTAACTTCCAGTCAAGCATTTAAGAGGATGCTCTTTGAGAGTCACTCAAGACTATGAGACTCTGTGTCTATGTGCTTATTTTCAAGCTTGTTTCAGTATCTATACTGATCATGTTGTATGATAATGATTACATTATTTACATAAGCTATATTGGATAATGTCAATATACAATAGATTGTATTGTATTGTTACTAGGATTCACTTGTTACTGTGAATAAAGGTTATAAAGGAGGCAAATTTATTTGTCCTTTATAAAACGCTGTCTGAGGCTGTGACTTTTTTTTTAAACATTTATTTATTTCCCCAACATTTATTTATTTCTTCAAGTTACAACTCAATCACATTCCCCTCCCACCTCCCCATCCTAGTCCCACCCTCTTACCCTCTTCCTCCTTACCCTCCTACCTATCCACTTTTTAAAATTTAAAGTATATCTTTTTCCCTCCAACAGCTCCCCCTTTTAGTCCAATAAAAGGCTCCTTTTCTTATAACAATAAATATAATACAAAGCAATAAGAATAATTAGGCAACAACTATGAAAATTATAAGGTATAACATACATTCCCAATGTCCAGTCCATACATACATACAACCAGCACCTTCTCTTCAGGTTGAAAAGGGCATAAGGTTAGGATTCCCTGGGTCCTCCCTTTACCCCTTTTACCATATTGTTCCTTTTACCATATTGTTCCTGCTTAGAAATCTGCCCCATATCTTTCTGTATTTTCTCCTGTCATCTTCTGGGAATGATAAACCAACAATATAATTGTAGAAGGAAGTTGTTAAATTATTTACCTGTACTTACATTATATTTAATTGGTTGGCAGTTGTTAATCCTTACGCTGCCATTGCAAATGAGCACACAGAGACCTGATGGATTTTAACAAGCCTTGGCCTGGACTGTGCAATCTTAGCCCATTTAAGCTAGCTCTTAATTCTGTTCCCCAAATATTACCTCATAAATATATATACAGACGTCCCTTTGGACTGTTATTCTCCATGCTATGCCAATGTTTCAGGCTATGTGGAATGACCTTCTTTCATCTACCCCATGGCTTGTGTCCTCCTTCCTGCTCTTGGCTTCTTCTCCTTCTTCTGGAGGCTTTTTCAGGTGTAAGCTGATAATAATATTCTATTATCTATCTATTTCAATGAGTTTAAAGTTCTATACCTAACTCAGTTTCCATCCTAACTTGCATTACCAATTTAAGCAACTTCTTACACCTAGAACATCTTTTTAATTCCTAAACAACTTAAAACTTAACTGTGAGACTATAACTATCTAGTCTTCAACCACATCAGAGACCTGAGAAGTATAAATATATCTGAATAAACTAAACATTTATTTATTGATCCAAATTACACCCCTGTCACAGCCTCCTTTGTCCTCCCCTCCCAGTCCCATCTTCCCACCCTCTTCCCCCTCCCTCCTCTTCTCCTTAAGTGAGGGGGGGCCCATGTATATCAAGCCCCATCAGTTCCTTAGTCACATGAGGGCTAAGAGCTTCCTCACACTGGGGTTCAATCTGGCAGCCCAGCTAGGGTAAGGTGTCCCACTAACAGGTAACAGAGTCCATGACAGACTCTGTCGCTCCTCTACCCTACCACTTGCTAAGGGATCTACCTGTATGAAGACCAAGTTGTCTATCTTCTCTATATGTATGGGGGGTGCTGGATCTGGTCTATATATGCTTTATTTTTTATATAAATTTATTTATTTGTTGCTTCAGGTTACATCTCCATCATATTGTCCTCTTTCCCCCCTTCCCAGCTCCGCCCTCCCACCCTCTACCCCCAACCCTTCCATCCCACTCCTCTGGAGTGGAGTGTCCCTACATAACAGTCCCTCATCCCAGTTCAGAAGTCATATGAGGGCCAAGAGCCTCCTCATACACTGGGGGCCTGCAAGGCAGCACCACCAGTGAAAAGTGTCTCATTGCCAGGGAGAGAAAACTAAAACAAACAAACAAACAAACAAACAAACAAAATAAATAAAAAGTCTATGTCCATGTTCCCTTTGGTACGTTGGTTGTAGTATAGATATCCTGTACTATATAGCTAAAATCCTACTATAAGTGAATAGATGCCATGTGCATCCTTCTGAGTCTGGGTTAGCTCACTCAGGATGAGCTTCTCTAGTTCCATCCATTTGGCTGCAAATTGCATAATTTCCTTGTTTCTGATAGCTGAGTAATATTCCATTGTGTAGATATACCACAGTTTTTTAATCCATTCTTCAGTTGAGGGACATCTGGGTTGTTTCCAGTTTCTAGCTATTACAAATAAGGCTGCTATGAATGAACATAGATGAGGAAACTTCCTTATGATTCCGTGAGGAGTCATTTGGGTGTATACCCAGAAATGGTATGGCTGGGTCCTGAGGCAAAGCTATTCCAAGTTTTCTAAGGTATCACCATACTGACCTCCACAGTGGTTGCACAAGCCTGCACTCCCACCAGCAATGGAGGAGGATTCCCCTTTCTCCACACCCTCGCCAGCATGTGCTGTCATTTGAGCTTTTGATCTTAGCCATTCTGACAGGTGTGAGATGGAATCTCAGAGTTGTCTTGAGTTGCATTTCTCTGATGATTAAGGATGTTGAGCATTTCTTCAAGTGTCTCTCAGCCATTAGGGATTCCTCCTTTGTGAATTCTCTGTTTAGCTCCATCCCCCATTTTTTGATTGGATTATTTGGTTTCTTGGCATTTAATTTCTTGAGTTCTTTGTAGATTTTGGATACTAGCCCTCTGTCAGATGTGGGTATATATGCTTTCTTATTCATTTTTTTTGGTTAGTGTTTCAGTCTCTGTAAGCCTCTAGGGGCCTAGATTGGTAGGTTCTGTTGATCTTCATGCAGTGTTCTTGTCCCCTCCAGGTCTCTCTGTTCCTCCTTCCTCTCTTATACAGGACTCCCAAAGCTCCACCTTATGTTTGCCTGTGTTTCTCAACTGCACCTTTTTTGAATGCCTGTTTTTTGTTTTGTTTGTTTTGTGATTGTTGTACAACAGAAGTACATGTTTCAAACTATATTTAAGTAGCTCAGATTTAGAATTTATTAAAGAATAAATATGTGCCCATAGCTGTTTCAAACATCCTCAAATATCACTAGGAATTCAAATTAGAGATATAATCATTATAAGCTGAGGGCTATGAAATGGTGTTCTGTAAACCTCCATCCGAATGTTTTTAAATTGTCTTGATTATTTGAAACATAATAGGAAAATGTCTTGGGTACATGCCACAAAAATTTGATTATAGACAGTCTACATTTTTTTTGAAGAGTATAATCAAATTGCTGTGGTATGTACCAAAGAAATTTGGTACCCAAATAATAAAGTTTGGTTACTAGAGCTGATTGAATGAGCTTGCCTCATATATGTGAGACCTTGGATTTTGCCCCAGTGTTTAAAGATGTTTCATTTTATTTTTAATCAGGGATGGATAAGGTACCTCAAATGACATCCTAAGACTTATTAGGAGCCTCTCACATATTGATATAAAGTTTCAACTTTATAGAGTTACTTTTAAAAAATTGACTGCGAATAACTAGAAGTCATAAATGGACTGTAGTTTTCCATTTCTCTATGTGAGGTGCAGTTCTTTTAACCTGTGAGCTGTAAAATGGGCTGCCATTTTCTTATGACAATTTATATAGGGTCTGGGATATTCAACAGCTGAGTAAGTAATATTCTTGTAGAGAATTAGAGTTTGGTTCCCAGAACCCTTGTCACACAACTCTCAACCTCCTGTAACTCCAGATCCAGGAGATTGATGCCCCCCCCACGAATTCTAGAAACACTGCACTCATATGCACACACCCACACAGGACATATACATATTTTAAAATATTTAAATAAATATGTAATGTAAAATAAAAAACATTAAAAATATAAATTATGTAGGCTGATCGTATATGTTTTCATATATAAACATGTGTTCATTAGTCCTGAAACATTACAGCCCCACTTCACTGATTTTTCTAGAATCCTGAGACTATAAATATTATTGGTAGTTAAGATAGTTTATTCTTTTATCAATGATTACACGTGATTCAACTCAACTGTGTTTGGTTCATAGATTATTATTACTTTTTATGATAATGGGTGGTTTTCTCTATATAGTTTTCTTCTGAATTCTTTGGGGCTCTCTAGCTTTTCTTGAACATAAAATTTTACTTTTGATATTTAACTCATTATCTTTTCATTCTTTACCTTTTAAAATACATACATTTAAGGCTATAATATTCCATCTAGTTAGGAAAGTCTAAATTTGACAGGTATCATTATACAAGTCTTCATTGTTAATGATAATATCTAATTGTTATTATGTTTTTCTTGGTTGGTCAAGGACCATTAAAAATTTTTGTTTCTATTGTAAATATTTATAGAGGAAATCCATTGTTTGTGTTATATGTGTTAAGGGTATTAGAGAAAACATATCTTAAAAATTTTTAATTTTCCTATATAGTATTACCCTTTCTAATAAATGATGTATTTAATAGTTGTGTAGTGGGTTGTTTTAACCTCTAATAGTGACTTTATTTAAAACCCATATTTTCAATATTATATCAGTGTTCTTTGATTACTGGTATATTGTTGCTTATCTTTTATTTTCACCCTTGGCATGTTAATGTCTTAGGAAGCTTTTGTAAATAAGATATGTTCTGAGATAGCCTAGTTAAGGAGCTTTGTCTGGGGGCTAGAGATATGGTTCAGTGGTTAAGAGCACTGGCTGATTTTCCAGATAACCCAGGTTCCATTTCCCAACACCAATATGGTTTTTCACAACCATCTGTGACTTTGATCCCAGGGGATCCAATGCCTGCTTCTAGTCTCCTCTGGCACCAGGCACACATATGCATGCAGAACACACACACACACACACACACACACACACACACACACACACACATACACACACACAACATTTATACACAGAATCTTTGTATTTTTACTAGCATTTTTCTCCCATGCACTTTTACTGTAATTTCTGGGATTTTGATTGTGAATTTACATATAATTTTGAATCTTTCTCTTTCCTATGCTGCTTCTTTGCTCTTGAGCTTTCCTCTTCTATTGGATCAATAATTTTTTCTTGTATCTCTCTACTGGTTTGGATGTATCACATATTTGTTTCTTTTCATATGTTGTCATAATTCCCGCCTTATTAAGATTTAATCAGAATCCTTTCTTTCAGAGTGAATTATCATGTTTCTACTTCCTTCTTCGTGCTAGTACCTAAATTTTATATCTCCCCTCTAGTGTGTCAGTCAACACTCGTCTTTATAACTATGTTAGCCCTACTTTGTTTTCTGTTGCTATGATAAACACCATGACCAATAGCAATTTGAGGAGGAAAAGATTTGTCTATCTTATACTACCAGGTCAGAATTCATCACAGAGGGAAGCCATGGCAAGAGCTCTATCTAACAGGAGCAAAGATGGGAACCATGTAAAACAGTTTGCTATCTTGCTCACCATGGCTTGCTCCCTCTGGTTTGCTCCCCAAGGCTTGTTCAATTTGATTTTTTGTTCAACTCAGAACTACCTGTCCAGGAGGTAGTGCTGCCCACAGAGGGCTGGACCCTCCCTCATCAATCAACAATCAAGACAATTCTTCACAGACATACCCACAGCCAAGTTGATCTGGCCTATCCTTAACTTGTTTGTACCAGTTGCACCCAAGGTCTCATGAATGCAATGCAAGGATACAGACTCTCTACTAGTAAGCTATATGTAGGCTGGGCTTTCACCGTGTCCTCCTGCCTCTGGTTCTCAAGCCTTTTGGATTATAGGTTTATGTCACAATACATCTTTTTGGTTTTGTTGTTGTTTTTAAGGATTTAGTGTCTTTGTCATCTTAATAATTTCTAACAGTTTATTTATTCTCTCTAAGGTGAATTTTAGATTCATCACTTATTATTAGTCCCCAGGACACCCTGACTGCAAATGGTTTACTATTTTCATGGCCGTGTTGAAACTTTTTATTGCGAATTTATTTACAGTTGTAATTATGTTTCCATAAGAATTCTGTTCATCTGTTCAGACTTGGCTTCTTACAGTATCTTTCAGAAAGCCCCCTCAAAGCAAATGAACAAAATCCAACTTTAGTGAAGTATAATTGGCATGCAAAATAGTTTAATAAGTATGTAGTAAATATACACATTTAAACCATAAGTTTATTATATGTACACACTCATAAACCCACCAATAGAGTTAGGCTAATGGTCACGTTGGTCACAATCAACGCTGTCAACCTCTGGGGCCTGCAGAGATGATTCATCAGTTAAGTCCCCACACTGCTCTTGCAGAGGAGCAGAGTTTGGTTCCCAGCGCCCTCATCAGCCAGTTCACAACCACCTGTAACTCTAGCTCCAAGGAATCTGGCGCTGGCCTCAGAGAGACTGCACTCGTGTGCACAGAAACATGTGCATACATATAATTACAAATGAAATAAATCGTAAATTAGAAAAAAAAAAGTTCTCCATGTTTCCTTTTAGGTCCTCACACTCTCTTGTTGCTTCACTGCTCTGTTCTCTGCTTTCAGTTACGATCGGCTAATGCGGACATTCTAGTGTTTTACCCAGAGGAGCATATGGCATTGTTCTTTTTAGCTAAGTGATATTTTCAAATAACTGCTTTGGGATTCATGTAGTGTGAGTCAATGGGCTATTTATTTTGTTGAGGAATAGTATCCCATTGTGAATATATGCTTCTGTTTATTTATCTGGCTACCTATTAGATGGCATTTGGCTTGTTTACAGCTTTTAGCTCTTGTGAGTAAGGTTATAGATGTAGCAATCTTTAGTTTACCTATAAACATGCCCTTTTTTATTCTATTGGGCAAAATGTAATGATTACCTGGGTCATGGAGTAAATGAGTATCTGGCTTTGCAAGAAATGGCCTCAGTGCCTTCTGTCGTAGGTTCTGAAATGCAGTTGATCTGGAACTCACTATGGAGCCCAAGCCAACCTCGACCTTTTGCCAAGTCCTCCCTCAGCTCTCCATTGCTGGGATTAGAGATGTGAGTTTCCCCTTTAAGAAAGATAACCATGTATGGTTCCCCCCCCCTTCTCAGTTTCTCTGTATCTGGGAATCGTCTAAGATGAGGAGCACTCTGCAGGCCGTGGCCCTCTGGGGAAGAAAAGCTCCTCCCCACAGCATCACAGCTATCATGATCACCGATGACCAGCAAACAGTAGTGACTGGAAGCCAGGAGGGCCAGCTCTGCCTCTGGAGTCTCTCACCTGAACTTAAGGTACGTAATGGTCACGGGTATTAAGCCTGCAGTGGCTGCTCTGTTTTTGAGACCTACAGTAATGGCAGAAGCCTTACATGACGGTGGAAAAGGTGCTCATTACAGAACAAATTAAGATGCAAGGTGGAACTCAACGGATAGTGCTAATCTCAGCTGCCAGCTAAGTATATCACACTTTAAGCTACACCGAGTTTTACTATTTTCCATTCTGAATTATGTGTGTTAAGTAAGCGAACTATAGACATTTTAAGTATAGTTCTAAAGAATAATGGCCCATTAATATAAACAAAAGGCACTCCTGAAACCACTGTTAACTAAATGAGTAATATCTTACTTATCTGGACATTTCTGATGGGTTAGCCTTCTTGCTATTCTTTGAGTCTCTGCTTTCCTGTGATTTTTTTTTTTTATACAGACCACATCAAAACCTCCACATTCAATTTACTGTCGTCGTCTTCTGATTTTAGAACCTGACCTCTCTTAGTATTGGACCCATCGACTAGCAATTAATTGTTTCTGTCCCAAGTCATAAACATTTAACATATTGGAATAGATATTTGCTTAACTCTAGCAGTCTCTAGACCCAATTTGAACAATTAAACTAATGATGTACTTAAAGTGTACTGCCCTCATTAAGAAGCCTTTTAAAGATCAAAACTATTTTTAGCCTTTAAAGTCTGTCAGTTTTAAGCCTAAATTAACAATTAATTGTAATTCTATTTTATAGTGCAATTAATTAACACCTCCTATCCCTGAGCCCTTCTGTTATAGAGCTGCCGAGTGCTGCACAGCAGACCAGCTCAGCTCAATGTTTCTGAACACTTTTGAAAGGAGTGGGTAGTACTGCAGTAGATATGCTTCAAAAGCGGTGGTCATATGTATCTGAAAATGTCTGTTTTCTATTATCATTTAAACTCAGACTCCTAAATGGCATGGCCTAAAAATCTCTTGCTAATCTTTTAAAAAAATTTTTATTATATTACTTTCTGGCTGAAGTGGCTGCTTCACAATGCATATCTCACTATAAGCTTAAGAAATTTGAATTCCTGGCATCCTAGGTTTTCTATATGCTTCTGATATTCATTATTTGGTCACTGAGAATTCTGAGTGCCTGCCTATTAACAGTTAGCTTGAGTTCATACTTGAAAAGAATACCTGTGCTGGTTGCCCAGAAGTTTATAGTGCAGGAGAGACAGGACTTGGCTAATTAGCCACCCAGTGAGGATCCTAAGTAGGCAGTAGTCAGTCACATGGTGCTCACTTAGAAAGTTCTGTCATATTCCTTTAGGAGAAAGTCATCTTGGGGATAGAACAGTAGTTCTTAACAGGAGGCTAGCTTGCCTCCTAAGGGACATTTGGTGATATTTTCAGACATTTTTGTTTGTCAAAATTGGAACCAGGGAGATGACACTGATATTTTGTGGTTCCCATTAATGTCTTAAAGTACATATGATTATCTAGAACAAAGGATTTCCCAACCAAAAACCTGTGATACCAATATTGAACACAGCATTACAGATGTGGAGTGGAATGAAACTCACATCAGCAAGGTGGGAGGAGCAGGTCATTTTATTTAAGGCAACACCCTGCACCTGCAAGAAGGTGGAGAGTTCCCTGCTGCTGGATCCAGGTATGAACTACAGTCAAAGAGAGATGAGCTAGGAGAGGATGAGGATTGGCTATGGACATGTTTTGGTTCCCAGGAAAGGGATTTTGTGAATCTTCTGGGCAAGGGGAGCTTCTGGGAAGATCTGATCTAGGGATAGAATGAGCTTTGTGTTCTGGATGTTCCCCATAAGAACGCTATGGAAAAGTAGCCATGCAAATAAAATATTGTGTAGGACAAATATAATACTTTATGTCTCTATGATCTTGACTGTTGTGTACCTCATATGAGTGGTATTACTCAGAACGTATCTTTTAATTCAGTGCTTATTTCATTAATCCATGGTCATCATGGCAGGGAGCATAGCAGCAGGCAGGCAGGTATACCACTGGAACACTAGCTAAGAGTGTATATCTGATTCACAGGCAGGAAGCAGAAATAGAGCAAGATTGGGTTGGCATGGACCTTTGAAACCTCAAAGCCCACTCTTCAAAACACACCTCCTCCAACTAGGCCACACCTCCTAATCCTTCCTAAACCATTCCTCTAGCTAACTGATGATCAAGCATTCAAACATTTGAGCCTAGGAAGACTATCTTATTCAAAATATCTCAGAAAGGCAATGGCGCTCACTTCTGATATTTGCTCTGCTGTGGATTTCCTCTGGGGGATGGAGTGTCTTTAATGTGTCTGGAGTTGATGTAGCTTTTAATCTATTGGAAAGGGATAGCACTCACATGGTTGGGCACCCCAGTGTGGTGTCTAGGTACAAGGGTGTATTTTTTCTGAGTTGTCAACTTCTGAATTTTATGGGAACAATGTGAAGTTAGAACTTATTAAGTGATCCTAATAAACTAGAAGACTGTTTTAGCACAACAATTTCAGCATGAGAAGAGATCTTTTAAAATCTCATTGTGCTAGAAATAAAGGAAACCATTATATTTAGACAGATATGCTTGGTAACCAGTTCCTGTGTATGTTTACATAGTTTGGACAAAAAAAAACCTTTGGGTATTGATCCATGTAGAACATAGATTTTTTTTTCTTTATCCACATAACATTTTTTCAAATTATTTTTGGATTAATTATATTTTTTTCTTCATTTAAAGAGACATGCATTTCCTTTAGAAAATGATTTTTAAAAAAAGTCTGTGTGTGTGTGTGTGTGTGTGTGTGTGTGTGTGTGTGTTCTGTGAGTATGCACATGGATACAGGTACTCAAAGAGGCCACTAGAGAATGTATGATTCCCTGAAGCTTGAGTTACAAGTGGGTCTGAGCCCATGTAGGTGTTGGCAGTCAAATTCAGATCCTTATCAAGGACTCTTAATTGCTGAGTCATCTCTCACCCCCATGTTTTCTACTCTACAGTTTTAAGTTTCAGAATCTTCTTTTACAAGAAAGGAATATACTTTTTATTTCAGATATTAAATAATAAAAGAATAAGAACTTAAGGCTACACTTTCAAAATGCTCATAATGCAAGCAACACATTGACATTGTAAATATGTATTTAGTTGGTTTTTCTCATGTAGAAAAGTTCACTTTATTATTTTTGATGTAGGGAGTCAAACTAGGTGTTTAAATAATTCAGTACTTTATTTTGACAGATAGTTTAAAGATGGCAGATAAAGTAGAATTTGGTATCAAGATGAGGCCACACCTACTGAAATACCTCAGTAGAAATTACAGGGTTCCTCATCCCTCACACCAGGTCTCCCACCATCATTGTGTGTTCTAGTATGATTCATGTTGCTGTGATAAATAAAATGACCAAAAATTTGGGGAAGAATGTGATTGTTTGGCTTATACTTCCAGATAACAGTTCATTACTATGGAAAGTCAGGGCAGGAACTCAGTCAGAGGCCATAGAGGAACAGTGCTTATTGGGTTATTTCTGATGGCTTGCCATTTGTTTTTTCATGTAGCCCAGACCCACCTACCTGGGGTCAGTATCACCCACAGTGGGCTGGGCCCTGCTACCTCAATCATCAATCCAAAAGATGCCCTTCAGACATGCCTACAGGTCAATCTATCTGAGCAATTCTTCAGTTGAGGTTCCCTCTTCCCATGTGACTCTAGGTTTGTGCCAAGTTAACAACTCACACAAACTATGTATGACTCAATGTCACCCTGGAGTGGCATTGTGGGCACAGCAATGAATTTAGACCTCATGATTACTGACTCTCATGTTTCACATTATAGTTAATTTCTTCTTAGTGCCCCTGGATGTACATTCTGTGGGCTTATGTGAACTCACATATGTTCACAATTTGTCACGTGATACAGAATCGTTTCCTTGTTCTAGAAGCCCCTTGTTCACTACAGTCTCTTGAAAAGTATGGGACTCTTAGTCTCAGGGTCATGGGAGCCAGAGGTAAAAGTAACTTTTATTTGCCTGATGTAATTGTCATCTCCAAGGCTTACTGCTGAATAAGCTCATCCTTTCTAGTTCTTTTTGAACTCTGGTTGCTTTGTTCAACTCAGCTTTTCTAATTCAAACTCCTCTCCAAGCTGACTAATTCAAACTGACTTCTCTCAGCTTCTGACTGAATTGCTCTGCTTGGCCTCATACTAACTTTGGTAATATGTTCTAATCCTCTGGCTCCTTCTCATTCTGTGGCTCATTCTATCTTAACCTGAGTCTAGCTTGTTCTCTTTCTGCAACCTGTCTCTCCCTCCCTCCCTCCCTCCCTCCCTCCCTCCCTCCCTCCCTCCTTCCTTCCTTCCTTCCTTCCTTCCTTCCTTCCTTCCTTTCCTCCCTTCCTCCCTTTCTCTGCACTGTTCTCTTTTAAGTAACCTCTCTTTCCTCTCTATACTTGTGAGATTTGTGCATATCCTATTCTGTCAAATCTTTCTCTGATTTGTCACTTTGCCTGCCTCTCAATCGGACATCACTTCAAGCGTGGGTGCTTCCTTCTACAAACTAACTTTACCTTCATTGTTTGGTATTAAAGGTGTGTACTAAGGGTGTGTCTGCATTCCAGCCGGATTACTCAGACTTAGCAAGTCTTTGGAAGTGACCAGAGCAGTCATGTTGCTGGATTAAAATTCCTCTACAGTGTCCTGCTTTCCCAAACCCTTGATAAGCACCAATGTTTTTATATCCCTAGTTCTGTCTTGTTTTAATATCACAGAGTTGGCGTCATACACCTGTGGACTTTCCAGGGTGGCTTTTCTCCCCTAAGCAACATGGGTTTCTACCTGTCTGTTCAGCTTAGCTGCTCATTTCTTTTCAGAGTCAGCTGATATCTCATTGTTTGCCTACAGTCTTATAGTGTATGTTCTACGGAAAGGCAGCTTGATTGTGTTCCCATTTTTAATAAATCCTGAGTGAAACTGTTAAAAATGTGAATAGGTTGTGTGTGTTTGCTACTTTTCAATTTGTGTGGGAGAATACCAATGAATGTCATTGCTGGATTGGGGATGACCTTCAACATGTGATCTTCCTGCTTTAGCCTATCAAGTGCTGGAGTTACAGGCATTCAAAACCACACCCAAAACGAAATCCTCGCCTCTGGAGGCTGGGGTCCTGGGGGAATTTCTATGCATGGTGAGCACTGCACTGACTTATGTATATTCAAAACTGAAATGTTGAAGAACTCATCTAATTTTCATGATGGAACCCAAACAACCAAATGATAATGGGGGACAGTACATCCCTGTAAATTGAATTCCGTATATATTAGCTAATGTTGGAGATTAACACTGTGGTAATTATTCCTTAAAATCAGCTGTTTTCTAAATAAAAGACACAGAGACCTGTTAGGTTTAATATAAGCCTAAAACACTACAGTTGGGCAGATAATCCCCTCTCTAAGCTGTCTTTCTGTTTCCTCCAAAACTCATATAATACCTGTATCTGTTCCATTTGGGCTGGTCCTCAGAGCAAGCTGCTCTTGGCCACAGTGCTTCTAGTCCATACTATCTATCCCATGGTAACCTGCAGACCACCTGCCTCCTCTCCTTTTCTCTACATTCTCCCTCCATGTGGTCCTTCTGCCACCCCACAAAGGCTCAGGAACCTTAGCTCCACCTACCTCCCTTGTGCCCAGCCCAGGCCTCAGGCAACTTTATTATCCAATCAGGGATAAATTGAGGAGCAAAGTTGCACAGCATCACTTGGTGTACTTAAGAGTCTGCTCTTAAGACACCAAGCAGATCTTGGAGTGGAAGAGGAGCAAAATAATTAACATTTGAATAGATAATAGTTTAAGATAAACCCCAGCATCTTCCAGTATCCAAGTCTGTGAATTTTAATGTCCTGGTGTATCAGCTTTCCTGACACTTGTGCACATAAAAAAAAAAATCTTAGCACAAAAATTTTCCTAACCAGAATATGCAAATGATATTATTATTATTGTTCAAAAACATCATTTTTAACATTTTCAGATTTCAGCTAAAGAACTTCTTTTTGGTCACTCGGCTTCAGTGACATGTTTGGCAAGAGCAAGAGACTTCTCCAAACAGCCCTATGTTGTGAGTGCTGCTGAGAACGGGTGAGTGACAAGTGCCCACAATTAGCTCCAGCTCTATCACCTTCCTTTTTAAAGCCTAGAAGGTGTGGCGCAGGAGTGGAGGGGAGATGGACCCATGGGTAGAGTGCTTGTACTCAAATGTGAGTTCCTGTATTTGAGTCCCAGTGACCAAATAAAAGCTGCGACCCACAGCGGAGGAGTAAGCCAGGAGATTTTGAGGCTTCTGTCCAGCCAGTCCAGAGCTCCAGACTTCATGGGAGACCATGAAGTCAGTATTGAACCCGGCCCTCCAAAGATTTCATGCCTGGTGTGGTGTTGAACAGGCATGTACTAACCTGTAACTCTAGCACTCAATAGGCTAATGCAGAATCACATGATGAAGGCGACCCTCAACCCAGGAAGTGGGATTCATTGCTATTCTCCCACAGGAATTGAAAAATTAGCATCCACCCAAAAACTTACACACAGTTGTACACTCACTCTCCATGTAAGTCCACATATGTGTGTGTGTGTGTGTGTGTGTGTGTACACGCACACACAGTGACGTTCACAGTAAAGTGGAGAAGGATTGAGGAAAATACCCAGTGTGGACCTCTGTTTTCCACACATTCAAAACAAAAGTACAACATAAGATAGCTGAACTTGGTTCGGGTAAAGTATTATACGATAGAACCAAACTTTACAGTTACATTGCAATGATTGCCAGACAATCAGAAAAAAATAAGATAAAGAACATTTAAAAAATGAATTTGGGAAAGATGGTTGTAAAAAAAAAGACAATGTAAATATTATTTACATTTAAAAGGATTTAAATTAATTTAAAAGGATTAAAAATATTATTTATATTTAAAAAGAAAGTGGGTGGGAAAGATTTATCAGGCATGTACTAACCAAATGAGGTTGATATGGTAGTATTAAAATTTTATATTAGTAAACATACAGAGTTAATACAACATGATTAATTAAAATTTAAAGCAAAAAGCCTTGGTATTGGAGGAGGATTTCCATTTGTTAAATGGATGAGAAGTAGGTAAGTGTCAGAACTCAGAACTGAGATTCTGCCAGGACAAGGATCCTTATGACTGACCGAGTACATCTCAGAGTCCCCTGCTGAGGCTCAGTGCATATTTCTGGGGCTTCATCTCACAGATACGAGTTCACAGGGGTGACCTCAGGTCCCGTAGCTCGCATTTCTAGTACAGTCTTAGGTTATCCTTCTATTCTTACATCCTAGAGACTGTATTTGAAGTCTCTTGTGCCCACGTGGGGAACAGCTGGAGAAGTGTGAGACAAAGATTAAGTTGGGAATCTTACTTGTGGATAAACCATTCATTGACAGAGAACCCATGAGGGAAGACGTGTTTCACAAGGCTTGCGAACTCCCATGTGCCGCATAGATGGAAACATCAGTAGGCAAGTGGGTATGGAAATATCGAGCTCCAGTGGAAAACTCTTAGCTTACCAAGCACATGGACAGCAGTAAAGAACTGGGAGTAAACAACTCTTAGAAGAACAGGAAATAAGTAGGAGGCAATGCAAGAGAGTCCAGATCTGGGGCTGGAGAGACCGATGGCTCAACAGTGAAGAACACTTAGTACTCTTCCAAAGGTTCAAGTTCAGATCCCAGCACCCACATGAAGGCTCACAACTGCCTGTAAATACAAATCCAGAGGACCTGATATCTTTCTAGGGACTCTGTGGGTATTACACTCATATGTGCATATACATTACTCCCCCACCCCACACACACATACATAAAAATAAAATAAATCTTTAAAAATTGATTATTAGAGATGCCAGCTTAAAAATAAACTTACCTCAGAACATATCAGCTTACCAGGAACTTTTAAAAACCACACATAGCAGTATCTAATAACAGCCATGGAATGAGGATTGTTGGGGTCACTTTTTAAATACTTTCAGATGTTTGTTGAAGTGAGGAGGGATCAGAGACTACATGCTAAACTACATTACTGTGTTATCTTTATGCTGTTGGCTATTTAGAATTCAATTTCATTATCTTTGGTTTCTATATCCTTCATTTCCCTTTTTGATAAATTCTTAGTTGTTTTATTTCTGGGATATATTTTTTAAATTTCTGTCTTTCTTTCTGTTTCTGGACACATAAATTTTCCCTGCTGTTTTGTGGAATTACATGCCTTTTCAGGTTACCTTGAAAACTCTTCAGGATGCAGTTAGTTAAAAATGGAGGGTAAGTCTATGCATATTTTCTTCTGATTCTAGGGCACACCCTCTCTACCTCATCCTCAAGGCATTTTGGAAGCACATCCTTTGTTGTAGAGACTTGTGCCCTGCAGGTGGCTGCAGCAGCTCTCTCTCCACTCACTAGATGTCAGTAGTGTGTTCCTAGTGGCAACAAGGTTGTCCCTGGGAAATGGTTGAAAGTATGGAACAAAAATCACCCTTTCAGAATCACTGGTTTAGAATATTGACTCCGAGGGCTTTATTAGAAAAACAACTCTCCCCTGCAAATCATCAAATTCATGTGACACTTAACATCATTAGTCTGTAATTTTTAATTTTTACCTCAACTGCAGCATTTTCACAACACCCATAAAGCTTGTTTTTTTTCTATATAATTTTTTTTTGTTTCTGCATTGAAAATTTCAAAACCAAAGACTATTATGCAATGCTGATTCAACTGTCCTTGGTCTTCTGAACAGAAATCATCCAGATTTAAACTATCTTACCTGGTGCATTTCATAAGCTTTATTGCACAAACTGTGTCTTTATCTTAATAATATGAATTAAAACAAATAAGAGGTTTTTAAATAATGAGGGTTTTCCAAATATTAAGTGTTAAGATTTGTTTATTTCAGGATTTCAAAGCAGGGAGGAAAAAAAATCAAAGAATGAAACTGGATCAATGATGATAGACCAAATGTGACCTCTAGATGGTGCTGTTTGTTTTCATGAGAGAGGAGAGGGAGGGAGGGGAGGGGGGGAGAGAGAGTGAGAGAGAGAGAGAGAGAGAGAGAGAGAGAGAGAGAGAGAGAGAGAGAGGAGAAGAGAGATCCTGTACACATAGATATGATGTGTTTTTCTTCTCAGATTATGTAGTTTAAACTCAGTGCAAGAATCTGTTTTTGAGTGATGCTGTTTTCATGGAGAGACCTGAAGAGACCACGGTACTCTCCCTCTTGAAGGCCACAAGGACAGGACTCCCACAATTTGTTGTTAGCCAGGGTGGCCCTAAAGCAAAGCTTGCAGGCTGTAGGCAGTGTGTCACTACCCAAACAAAATGACACGGCGTGTCAACCCTGCTAATGACCGCAGCATTTTCTTGCCCAGTAATCTGCGACAAAAAGCGATGAACGCCCAGGTTGCACCTAAGTGCATCACTAAAGAATAACTTGGAGGTACAAAAATTATCCCAGCCAACTGTGTGGAAATGGCAGAGGGTAATACAGAGTTCTCTGTTGCAGGGAGATGTGCGTGTGGAATGTGAGCAGCGGGCAGTGTGTGGAGAGGGCCACCCTTCCTTACAGGCACACCGCCATCTGCGTAAGTCCACTCCCTCCAGAACACTTGAGATGCCAAAACAGTAACCTGTACATCCTATTTTCTACCCGAGCACTTAATACCTTTGAGAGTATTCTTTTCTTAAATATTCTCTATTTTTTTTTTCTCCATGATGGAAAAATATCACCAGTAATGGTCTGTTATTTTGACTTTCCTCTCATTCCAAAGATCTTGTTCAACGACGTTTGTTGCTGGTAGTTTCACTCCTGTGTCTTATCTTTAAAAATGATTTCCATGTTGTTTCACATTTCCTAAGTGACACAAAACATCCACAAGTACATGGGAAGGTTCGGCTTTCATGATGTGCTATGTTATAAAACACGGAACTCTTTCTGGGTCTGGAGAGATGGGTCAGGGGTTAAGAGCATTTACTATTCTTCCAAAGAACCTGAATTTGGTTCCCACCCTACAAATCCGCTTCTGACAACAGCTCCATGGGTTGCTATGGCCTGTCCTGTCCTCTGCAGACTGTGCACTCAGGTGCTCATGCCCCATCTCCCACATATGCACACATGCCCGTAATTAAAATTGTAAAAATAAAACCTTAAAAAAGAGAAAGTCTTTGTAATCTTAAGGAGCCCTTTTCGTGGATTTCTTGACTCCTAAATTTGTTTTAATTTCTGAAAGAAAAAAAAAAGACCTAATTATAATTTCTATAATCACTTTTCAATTCGGGGCTTTTCGTTTCCCCTGGCATTGGAGATTGAACCCAGGGCATCAACTGAGCTCTGTCTTAGCCATACTTTCTGATTTTTTTTTTTTTTTTTTTATAAATACTTTATTTTTTTTTTCTTCAAGTTACATCTCAGTAACAAACCCCTCCCTATTCCCCCTTCCCAACCCGCCCTTCCACCCTCTTCCCTCCAGAGGTTTCCCCTTTCAGTCCAACAGCTGGTTCCTTCTCTTATAACAGTAAGTATTATACAAAACAATAGATATAATTATGCCACATTTATGAGATTAAATTGGCCCAGTATACCTTCCCAATGTTCAGTTTATACCTATTTGGCCCCTGACTTTAACATTCTACTATCTACCCACCTCCATGAGTTTAAAGGTCTATATGTGACTCAACATTCATACTATCTTTCAACACACTTTTAAGAGTATCTTCTTAGATCTATAACACCCTCTTGATTCCTAAACAGTTCAAAATTTAACTATAAGATTCTATCTGTCTATTCTTCAACCACCTCAGAGACCTGAGAGGGATAAATATATTTGCTTATATAGGAAGTGCAGAGCCTGCAGCTTCCAAAACTAAGAAAGAACATACCAGTAACTGCCTGGACAGTTCCCATTTTCTCTCCATACATTCCAGCATCAATCTTCAGCCTTTGGGTCCTGTTTCTCTGACAGACATTTGTTGTAGAGCAGGGATTATGAAGGACTTACCTACCCTGTCTTGGCAGAGTTAGGCTGTCGACTTCCCTGCTACCAAGTTTTGTCCTTTTTGGACAGCAGTCTGTCTGCAGTTGGTGCAAGGGGTTTTTTCATGCCAAGAAAAAGGCTTGCCCCTAAATCAACCATCTTACAGTGGAGGTTCTTCGATGCTTATCTTCTACTTGGAGTAGAATAGGGGGTGCTGTCAGGCGCTGATATGTCTCGATATCAAAAAAAAATCTTGATTTAAGATAACATCTTTGAATGCCATATTCTGCAGATCTCTAGGGGTTTTTGAAGATGCCCTAACCATCTCTTGTATTTAGATAAGCAAATGTTGCTTGTCTCTTAGCAACTTGATTACTGGGTAGTTTAAAGAATATCTGTGATAGACTGTCATAGTAGCTAACAAAGAGACATGTTTGCATGACTAGGAGTATGTTTTAACTATCCTAGACCGTTTTAGACGGTTGGTATCAAGTGGTCAGAGTTTCACATTTTATTTTTAAGTATCTCTAGGTATGATACCATTGGGAAGCATTATCTTTGAGAGAGCGACGTCCCATGCCCAGAGGGTGGGGGAGGGTGTTTCTCCGCCCTTCTTTTTGGTTATTTGAAGGTTAACTGAAAACTCTGTTATGTAGGGGAAGAGACTACAAGCTGATAAATGATCCTGTCTTAATGGGTTTTGGAGATTAGCCCCAGGGAATTCCTACTTTTCCTTCTCTGTATCCTTCTTCCTCTCCTATGTAGGAGTGCATGGGCTTGAGAAAAATGAGATATAGTCATAGCACAGGAAGGTCCAAGAAGAAGGGGCATATTATTGAATATGCCCTTATACCTTTGTATATTGATACAAAATTAGTAGGTTATTTGGCTAAAGTGGTATTGACCATTGTTTATTGTGCAAAAATAAGATTGTATTGGATTACATAGGTATTGATCTTTGTATATTGATACAAAATTAAGATTATAGTTGGCCACAATGGTATTGACCCTTGCATATGGACATAATATTAAGATTATATTGGGCTACATAGGCATTGATCTTGGTATATTGATACATAATTAAGAGTATATTTAACTACAATTGAATAGATCTTTGTATATTGATACATACTTTCTGATTTTGAAAGTAGGTTCTGGATTTTGAGGGACAGATTGCAAATAAAGGGGTAATTTCACTACCCTTATGTCTTTATATTTTTCCCATTGTTTGTTTTGCTGGTGCCTCATATAGTAACACTCACCCACTCTACCCTTGTCTCCTAGACCAGAACCCAGTGGAGGTAGAATGTGTAACCTGGTCTTTATTAGAAAATACTTCCAAAATGTATTTAGTACAAGAATATCACTCCAATCTTTTTAAAATGATTTCATTTCTTATCAGTTTTTAGCAGTACAAATGGTGTAGAGAGCCCAGAATGTTATTGTTTAGCTTATATAACACTACAGAAATAATGTCCCATGATTTATAGTATTTCTTTTTAAAGGTTCTTCTCTACATTCTCCTGGGAGATGGGATGGGAAAGGAATTGAAGCTAAGTTGAAAAATCAACATGGCAAGGGTGTAGGATTAAAAAATGGAATTAAGGTATTAACTAGTTCAGAGGTTTCACTGAGTGGAGGCTGGCTGGAATTCGACTGAGAGGTCTTTGTCCAGCTAGAGTAGTGTCAACAATTCTAGCTAGTAGCACTACCCACCTTTGAGGTGCTGTTCTTGAATCCCATCCCTTAGTACTACCACTGCTCCTTCCGGATGACTGGTGAGGGCTGGCTGCTGTGCTGTGGGGAATATCAAGACGTTCTCATCCTTGACGCCGGAACTCTGGCTGTCCTACACACCTTTTCCTCTTTGCGGTCTCCTGACTGGATGAAATGCATGTGCATCGTTCACTCTGTGAGAATTCAAGGTAACGGCGGGCCTCTCACGACTCTAAGACTGTACAGAAGCTGATGAGATACTACAGAAATTGTCAAGTCAGAGCTGAGAACAGTTGCTATTCACCTTGTCCTGAAGACGGGTCCTGAAACCATGTCAGGGAAAACCCAGATCCCTTGCACCGGTGGGTCAAGTTATTGGGAAGCCTGCAGGATGTAAAGACAAGCTAAAGAGAATCCGTTTCTACGACCCCAGTTCTCAGTTCTGCTTGCTGAGAGGAACAGAGCAGTAGGGCTGTTTGTCCTTCTTTCCTCTCTTCTCCCTCTCCCATCCCCTCTCCCCGTCTCCCTCTCCTTCTTCCTCTCACCCTCCTTTCCCCAGCTCCTTTCCTTTCCTATTCTCTTCCCCTTCTTTCTTCTTTCTTGTTTTTCTGTGTGTACCCACGTGCGCACGTGCAAGTGTGTGTGTGTGTGTGTGTGTGTGTGTGTGTGTGTGTGTGTGTGTGTAGCAGCAGGACACTTTTCTAGATATACTACAGAAATACAGCAGTGCAAAAACTACTTGTAGTGGCTAATGCCCGAGTAAAGTGGGATTGGTTCTACATTCCCATCTGCTGTAGGTTCAACTTGGCCAGTGTCTGACAGATGCCACGCCTCTTCTTTTAGCTGTGTTCTGCTCATACGCAGAGATTTAGAACAAGGAATGAAATTATCCCCTTAATTTAACAAAAAGCAAAGCTAAACATACCCCGCCAACCCAGCTCTGTGTAGTCCTTGAGTGACTATTAGGTAATAGTGACAATATTCGGGTCCAGTGGCTGACAGCTCATATGTGATCTTCCTTTTCACAGAAGATTCTCTCCTGGTTGTATCTGTCACCGGCGAACTCAAAGTATGGGACCTCTCCTCATCTATCAACAGCATTCAGGTTGGCTTGAAAAGCACTCATTTTTCCATTACTTCAATCACTATTCATTGAAAAATTCAAACTATGAGGGTGATGCACGTTCACAGTTTAAGGTTTAAATGATATATTTCCAGAGGTGTACACTGAGTTGAATTGTATTTTTCCAACCATGACTCCCTACATGATGTAAGTAGATTTACTTACACACACACACACACACACACACACACACACACACACACACAGGGGAGGAGGAGCAGGGAGAGGAAAATATTATATTTTTAATTTAAAAAATGATAGTGGACATTGTTCTGACTCCTCCACTAGGACTCTTCCAGGGTATGAGAGCTGTAACAGATAGATGCATAGGAGGGTCACTTTGCTGGGATTGCTGGCATACCCACCTGCTTCCTAGCATCAGACTAGAGTTGAAGGAATAGACAAAAGGGGAAACACAATATGTGGGGTATACTGCTCTATACAGTCTGTGGCAATTTCTTCACTGAGGATACCAGACAGTGTGTTGCTTGTCACTCTTTGGAAGCAGCCACCTTTCCCAGCACTGTCAGAAGTTTACAGGCAGTTTCGTTGTCCCGTGTTGGCTGTGCTGGTCACTTTTCAAAGAATCTCTTGTCTTGTTTCCTTTTGGTTTTAGTCATTAAAACACTACAGGGTTGTCTTGTTGTTTTGATTTTTACTATTTTATGTCCTTCCCTTTTCACACTCTGTTAGAAAGCGAGAGTAATTTAAGTTCTTAACACTTATCATGGTTCCCTGTAGAATATTTTTTTGGTTGATTGTCAATAATAAGTCCTTGAATCTTAGGGGATTTTCTACTCACAGCTTCTTTGCAAAGTCAAAACACTGGAAAGGAACCTCGGATACTTTTCCCTTTATAATGGGTAGGAAGGACCTGTGTCAGGCATATGAGAAGAAACGTGTCTTCTGCTTATGTGTACATTTTCCCAAATTTGTATTAAAATGTTTTTTTTTCTTTTGAAGGAAAAGAAAGATGTCTATGAAAAAGAATCAAAGTTTCTTGACTCCTTGAACTGTCAGACAATACGGTTTTGTACATACACGGAGAGACTCCTGTTGGTGGTATTTTCTAAATGTTGGAAGGTATTAAAAGTACCAGTGATGTACAAATGCAATGTTTTTTTTTGTTGAGTCAAATAATGGTAATATAATTTAAATATAAAAAACTCCTTTAAGAATTAATATTGTGACATGAAATGATTAGCCTTTTGTGTCTGTTATGTTTTATGTTTTACACCTCTTATTATTATGTGTAAATTACTTTGTTCCCTAAGATATTGCATGTGGACCAATAAATTCTAGCTATCAAAAACAATTCTTAGTAATGATGACGATAATTTCCAAGGGCTGGAGAAGTGGCTCAGTGGTTAAGAGCACTGGCTGCTCTTGTAGAGGACTGGGTTCTATTCCAAGCACTCACATGGTAGCTCACAAATGCCTATGATTCCCTTTCCAAGGGATCTAATGTTCTCTTCTAGCCTCTTTAGGAACTCATGTACATGGCTCATACATGTGAGCACTCATGCACATAAAATAGAAACACATTATTTAAAAAAAGAAATGAATCTCCAAATTATTTTCAGAAACAATGTCTGCATTTTGCTTTTCGAAAGCTAATACTCACCACTTATATAGATGAATCTTATTTCTGAATTTGTTTTCTGTTGTGTCACAACCATGATGTTAGGGAATATTTCTTCTTTTCTTGTGAATATATTCAGTATTTCTCTGGGAATAAAGTAAAACGAAGTTATCTTCCAATGGCATCTTTATTTTCTTTAATGTTTCATATAACTGCTATCAGAAGTCTATCTGACTTGTGCTGTAATGATATATTGTTGCCAAAGAGACAAAAGTTCACAAGCTAGTTAAGGATTTCTGCAATACAAACCTCTTATGTACACAGAATTTTTAAGTGCTATGCTGGGACGACTCATGTGGAAAGAATAGAACTATTTTAAAATGTAGGATTTGGGCTTCCATGCTTAACATACATATTGTGGAATAAGTTAGCCTGATGGTGCTGTCATATCCACTGCAGTCTACCTGGGGACAAATGTGAAAGAGTAAGACTTAGAGAAATATTAGTAAATTTTACAAAACAGCATCTTCACCCATGAGTACAGCATGTTTGTTCATTAATACTCAATAGGCAGTAACATTATTTCCATCATCTCCTTAGTCTTGATAAGCATAATTCACTGTTCACCCTGCTGGCAGAGTCGATTTTCAGCCTTTATTGTATATGCATCTGCACTGCCTTGCAGGTTTATGACTATTGCGACTTTTCTCTTCTGTGGACTGAAGTTAGTAGAGACGGGCAGCTCTTTGCTGGTGGAGAGGTTCTTGCTGCTCACAGGATCCTTGTTTGGATGGAAGATGGTCACAGTTATATCTATCAGCTGCTGAACAGGTGGGCTCAGATGGGAGCAGCGTTCAGAACATTCAGGTAGAAAATGAACTTGGGGAGGTTTATTATGGAAAAGCCTCCGCATGCAGCCCCTGATCAAAACCCAGAACAAAACAACTTTGGCACTGGAAGATTTACTCTGGGCTTGCAAGGCCTCTGCCTTTGTAAGGCACAGCAGGGGATGAAGGCATGAGATTACTCATGTAGAACTTGTACAGCTGGTGCGGGCCTTTCAGAAAGTCACTCGTAATAATTAACCCAACAATTTCTAACTAGAGTTTAGAAACTCGAATGGTGCCATCCGGCTTTTGAAAGTGGGAGGTGGGAGGAAGCAAATTAAGGACGCTGAATTTCTAAAATTTGCTAATAATTTTCCTCACACAGTGGGCTTTCCAAATGCATATACCCAGCTGATGGAGGAGTCCTTAAGGAGACCATCTACCCTCATTTACTGTGCTCCACTTCTGTGGAGGAAAATAAGGTAAGACAAGAAAAGCGACCTCAAACCGACTTCTTGCTTTGTAATAGACTCAGCCTTGCAAAAATGAAATGAAAACATCAGATCAAGTTGTTAATGAGAAAATCAACTTCTAGTGTTAATGGCTCCTGAAGAGAAAATGCCACCCTTAAGAATTTGTTGATTGATACAATAATGCCTATTCATTATAGGGAAATTACAAGTGTGGAAGAAAATAAAGAAGATGTTAAAATTCCATTTTCACCACCATAAATATTGACTGTTTGCCTACTGTAGCTGGGAATATTTCAATTGTCGAAAAGGTATAAGAACAGTATGATTGACACTTGTGTTTTACCTAGATGCACCAGCTATTGAGATTTTATTGTATGAATTCTCTAATGCACATGCACAAACATTCCATGTTTTTCCTAGGATCTGTTCTATAGCACAGTCTTAACATTCTGATATACCTACTCCAATTCTGAAACTTTACGAAATAGTTTTTATACCAAACAAATGATTATAAATCCAGATCATCTTCATATATATTTAGCTATTCTTATGAGAAAATTTCTTCTTCAAACAAGTGTAATTAAGGTTCCTGGCAGAGGTTGAGAATATAATTGTAAGCTTCCTACTTGGCTTCACCATACCTCTGACAGTTAGCCACATCTGAAATCTAAGTAACTGTTTTATTCCAGGGGTGTTATTCAAAGTGATTTTTAACTTGTAGAATCAGTCATCAGTTAATGACCCCAAAACTGCAATTAATAAAGAGGAAGAGCTTTACTTTAGTGACATATCAAGCATGAAAGCATGTGGACATGTACAGAATGATGATTTGTTTAATTAGACTACAGAGCTCTTCAAGCCCCAAAGCTATGATGTCCCTTTAATATTTTGCTGCAAGAATGTGGTTGAAAATCTCTCAGCCAAAACTGAGAACCCCAGGTTCTGCTAGGGAAGAAAAAAAAAAAAACCTTTAGAATTATCCAGCATGTGTCAGGGGATGTTTCTAAAATCCTTCATGAGCAGCAGCGGAGCCTTGTCACAAAGCAGTGTCGGGGCTCACTCAGAAAGGCTTTTTCGTTATTCTGAAGAGCCTACTGTTTGCTCCCTTTTGACGTCCGTCAGAGGGAGTTTTACCAACACAGGTTTCCACAGAATCCAAACTACCCAAACAAGAAGGTATCAACGCTATAGGAAACTATGTTTTAAAATGGGAAAGGTGGAGCTGGAGAGATGGCTCAGCAGTTAAGAGCACTGGCTGCTCTTCCAGAGGACCTGGGATCAATTCTCTGCATCCTCATGGTGGCTCACAACCATCTGTAACTAATTCTAGAGGACATGATGGTCTCTTCTGGTTTTCACAGGCACTGTGCATGCACAGATATATATATATATATATATATATGCAGGTAAACACCCATACACATCAAATAAAATAAGTTTTTAGAAATGGAAAGCTATGTAGCTTTGTCTTTCCAAGTATGAACACAAAAAGAGGTATTTCATTTTCCAATGATTCTTCTTTAGATAACCATGTTTCTCTGCCCCTCACCCCATATTTTAAGTGTAGGAAGTACCTAGAAGACAGTGAACTATAAATAGAATAATCTAATTTTAGGAATTTGACCACAGTAAGCCTAGAAAAAGAGCATTCTGCAACAGCATGGCATTGGCTATGGTTAATGTTTGGAACCCTACCATGAAATTACATCTGATATTTCAGTATTATTGAGAGTTCCTATTGGTTCCCATTGTGAGCCTATCTGCTGATGGGTTTGTGTGTCTGCTGAAGGGCCTCCTGGCACTCTACAAGTCTTAGCTGACATGGAAGAAGGCTTCAGGTCTAAGGTGGGCATGAATGCATAAACTGAGAATGATGATGGTAGCAATAGCTAACATGTATTTTAACCTTATCACTTACAAACATACAAAATACCTCATGACTTCAGATGACACCAAGAGGCCATTTTGAAACTGACTTTTGGACAAATTAACTCCAAGGTTTTAAACTTTGATGGTTTAATCTTATAATGGGTCTGATTGTAAGTCCATAGAGTCAATAGTTGGTCAATAGCTATGGAAAAAGATACTAAGGACTTTATGAATGAATATGTGTGTGTGTGTTGTGTGTGTGTGTGTGTGTGTGTGTGTGTGTGTGTGTGTGTGCATGTATGTATGTTAACTAGTGCTATTTTAACTGACTAGTAAAACTGAAGCAACTGAGAAAGGCTAGGCATTTTTGGTGAGCAGTATAATTGTGAACACATGGGATTTTTATTCTTAGACTCAAGGCCCATTACTGTCTCTATTACTATGGTTAACCCAAGGCCTTTCTTTTGCTTTCTTCATATGTAAGTTGAAGACCATGGCAGCACAAACTCATAGCATTGAGTTGTTTTTTTTGTTTGTTTGTTTTTTACTTTTTTGTTAACTAAACATGTACCTAGACCTTACTAGTAATGCTTTTTTGAAGGGAAGTACATAGTATATACACACAACACACCTAAGGTTAGATACTTGTGTCAATTCTCTAAAGCTTAGCCAGTGATCTCATTTCTAATTTTAAAAAATAACATTTATTTTTAGTTTATGATCATTGGTTGGCATTTTGTTTTCATGTATATCTTTGTGAGGGTGTCAGATCCCCTGTAAGTAGAGCTACAGGTAGTTGTAAGGTGCCATGTGAATTCCAAGGGATTGAACCCGGGTCCTCTGGAAGAACAGCCAGCCAATGCTCTGAACTGCTGAACCATCTCTCCAGCCCTAATTTTTTTTTTGAGGCAGGGTTTCTCAGTGTAACAGAGCCCTGACTGTCCTGGACTCATTCTGTAGACCATGCTGGCCTCAAACTCAAATGGTGAATTGTTTAAAAAGGTTTAGTTCAGTTTTGAAGTCATACTTCTCTCTTCCCTGTGGTCAGCCCATCAATTACCACATTGCCTTGGGCATATGCTTTATTTTTCAGAGCCTGCATTTTGTCATGGGCTACATGAATGAACGGAAGGAACCTTTCTACAAGGTACTGTTCTCTGGAGAAGTCTCAGGAAGAGTTACTTTGTGGCATATCCCAGATGTCCCCATATCTAAGTTTGATGGCTCCCCTAGAGGTAAGACAGTTCCTCCCACTCCATCTCTTTTTAATGCAGTGTCTCATTAGGAAGACCAGACTGGCTTTGAACTCAAACTTACAGAGATCTGCCTGCTTCTGCCTCCCATGTGTGCCCCACTATGCCCAGCTTACCACTTTCCGTTTATTTTATTTTTTATTTATTTTTAATTATATGTATGTGCTTGTGGTGAATATGTGCACATTAGTGCAGGTCCTCCAGAAGCCCACGGTGTCTGATCATATTTGGAGCTGGGGTCACAGGAGGTTGTAAGCCACTTAATGTGGGTGCTGGGGACTGAATCCTGGTCCTGTGGATGAGTAACACATGGCTCTTAACCGCTGAACCATCATCCTTCTAGCCCCAACAGCTTAAGTTTCTAATCTTATTTTCTGAAAACTAACTTGTGATTAATTCAGAAACTTCTGCACTGAGGCATATGGGACTAGAAACAAGAAGAACAGAGAGGCTTCACCGATCATTGTACATTAGATACTGTGATGATCAGAGACTGCTAGCTTGACGGGGTTGAGAATCACTTAGGAGACAGGCCTCTGGGCATGTCTGTGAAGAGTTTCTAGACCAAGTTAACTGAGATAGGAAGAACCTCAGCTGTGGGCAGCACAATTCCATGGGCTGGAGTCCTGGACTGAACGAAACGGAGCGCAAGCCGAGCATCAGCTCTGTTCCCCAAAGGTGAGCATCAGCTCTGCTCCCTAAGCCTGAGCATCAGCTCTGCTCCCTAAGCCTGAGCATCAGCTCTGTTCCCCAACCATGAACATCAGCTCTGTTCCCCAACCATGAACATCAGTTCTGTTCCTTAAGCGTGAGCATCAGCTCTGTTCCTTAAGCGTGAGCATCAGCTCTGTTCCCGAAGTGCAGATGCTATGTCATGCTGCCTGGAGCTTCAATAGCCACCACTGTGCTCTTAAACTCTGGGCCAAAATAAAGTCTTCCTTCTTCAAGGTTCTTTTGTCAGACATTCTGTCAAACAACTGGGGATGCAAGGCTGATACCAATATTAAAACAGATATAATTAAAGTTTGTGGAACTAATGCATGAATGAAACCAATATAGTTCATTTGAGCATCCCAAGGGATATAGACCAGTGTTCTTTTTCCACCAGGTTTGTACTTCTGAAGAGATGACATCCTTACCATATTTTTCATGTCTATTGAGAATAAATAAACCAACATTACCCTGTGCATATGTTCCTTTCAGAAATTCCAATAACCACCACCTGGACTCTTCAGGATAACTTTGATAAGCATCAAACGGTGTCACAGAGCATCACAGACCACATCTCTGGGTCCAGAGATGAGGTAGGAATGGCAGCAACCATCACCTCATCAGAGTACATTCCAAATCTTGACAAACTCATCTGTGGCTGTGAGGATGGGACCATTTTCATCACCAAGGCTCTGAATGCTGCCAAAGCAGGACTTCTAGAAGGGGGCTCTTTATTGAAAGGTGACTAAATCTTTCTTCTCCCTACTTACATAATTTATCTAATCTTCTGCAAACTATATGAAAAAAAACTCAGAACCCTCAGACCTTTGCTGGTACATGCAGATAAATTTGTGCATAGTTTAATACTCAGTTAAGCATGTACATGGGTTTTGTGAAGACTCAAGCAGAGAGTTGTACTGTCCCACCAGAAGCTACTCTCCCCACCTTAATTTCCACTTGACTTTTACCAAAGGTCTTTGTGTATAATAGTTTCACTATACTTCCTGAAATTGTGTGAGTGTGCACGCTCACACGTGTATATGTTCATGTTGAGCACACACACGTAGCACACTGTGTACAGTGTTTTAATCATGCTTCTACAATAGACAAAATGCTGAATTATTATTACATAAATATTAATAAAATATTTTTGGTGCTCATTCTTCATGAGTTCATTTTAAATGACAAATGATCAAAATTTAAATTGAAAACTTTTCTGTTAATCGGTGCTTAGGTTTTTTTCCAGACTTTAGCTACTATGGAAGACTCAGAATCGATTATCCTTGAGTGACTATATCAATATTAGTTTGTGATTTTGATTTTGGAGATTAAGCTATCTAAATGGTTCCATAAAGGACTTATCTCAGTATATACATGAATATCCTATAATAACCTTCTCCCAAATATTGACCACCTTTTATGTTTTTAAACATTTAAATCTTTACCAATGAGGAATAAAATCGTATCTTCCTATATTTATTTGTATTTTCATATTAATTAAGTCTGTGTTCTTATTTATCTCTGTGCATTATAACAGTTAATACCTACTAAGTATGTGTCATTATACAATGAGTTGTCACATAAGGGGAGGGAAGATAGGAAGGGATAGAGTTTTAGGATATATAATAAAAATTGTACGCCTGTGGGGTTTTGTTTGTTTTGTTGTTGGGCTTTTTTTTTTTTTTTTGAGAGGTTCAACTTAGAGCACCATGCATGCTAGCTAAGCATACATGAAATCCCCCACGTGAACTTTCTTTTTCATTCCCTGCAGTGCTGGGGATCAAACCTTACACATCCTAAATTTTATGTGTTGTTTCACTTTTACAGCATATTTCCATCAGAACATCCTCCTTGAGTCCCGACTCTTACTTTCACCACACTTTAGCTGCTCACAGAATGTGGGTGACTTGCAATTCTGTGATTGACCACAGAAGAATAAATGACAAAGAATGCAGAAGAGAGGATAAGTTGGTAAATAGTTGCCGCTGAAAGTCAGAGAAAATGGGGACCGTAGACATTTTTTTTAATTTATTTTTTATTTCTTCAAGTTACATCTCAATCACAAGCCCCTCCCTACTCCCCCCTCCCGTCCCACCCTTCCACCCTCTTCCCCCTCAATCCCTCTTCCTCTACCCTTTTTTTTTTTAGTTTAAGGTATATCTTTTTCCCCCCAACAGCTCCCCCTTTCAGTCCAACGAATGGTTCTTTCTCTTATAACAATAAATACAATACAAAACAACAGAAATAAATAGACCACAATTATGAGAGTTATATGGCTTAGCATACATTCCCAATGTCCATTCCATATGTATTTGGCACCTGACTTTAACATTCTACTATCTAACCATCTCCATGAGTTTAAAGTTCTATATCTAACTCAGCTTTCATACTAGTTTGCATCACAATTTTAAAAACATCTTCTTAGATCCAGAACACCCTCTTGATTCCTAAACAACTCAAAATTTAACTACGAGACTCTAGCTATCTATTCTTCAACCACCTCAGAGACCTGAGAGGGATAAATATATATGATTATATAGGAAGTGCGGGACCCACAGCTTCCAAAACTAAGAAATGACATACCAGTGGCTGCCTGGACAGTTCCCATTTTCTCTCCATACATTACAGCATCAATCTTCAGCTGTTTGACCCCATTTCTCTGAAAAATGTCAGCCTATTTATCCTAATATTGAGAAAATAAACAGAAATCTGTCCTTGACTGACAGCTTCTGAACTGGCCATTCGTCATGGCTTGCTAAGACCAGAATATGAAACGAAATAAAATAGCAGATCTGTGAGATTCCATTTCAGTTTGAACAAAGAGACTAGCAAATGGTCTTCTCCAGTTTGGAGAATGTGGATAGCAATGATGGGAGCAGCAGGGACTAGTGGCAAGATAAGCGGTTTACCAGTAGGCCTCAGTTCTAATACTGATCTGGTTTGAAAGACCACATGCCCATGTGTCCATGTGCTTCCCAGATGCCAGGCATTGTGCTGAGAATGTATTCATTTCACCCAACAGTCTGTCTCAAGAAAAGGTGGTAGTTATTACCTGTATCTTACAGAGGTGGGTAGCATCCTTGAGTCAGGAGAAAGGATGGAAGTGTCTACATCTGTGGCAGCACATGTAGGAAGTGATTGGCTCACAGGTGAAGTGGAGGAAGAGATACCCTGAGCAGCAAAGCTTAGAGATGGTGCCAGGCTTTTGACACAGGGAGCTGGATGACCTATTCAAGCCGGAGATTCTTTATCTGTAAACAACAAGAAAGAGGTAGAACTTGATAACGTCAAACATCTTTTGTAGCAGAACACCCTGTGACATTTGCTTTTCTTTTCTGTTAAATTTAACTTGGCTGCTCATTGAATAGAAAGTGTGTGTGACCAGTCCCCTCATGTTATAGAATTTTGACAACCATCAGCAAACAGGGGACTCAAAAAAAAAAAAAAAACAAACAAACCATGCTTTCTGCCTCATTCAAACATTGGTGTAACTTCTGATGAGACATTTTGCTTTTTGAGATGGCCTACTAAGGCTGTTTGATAATTTTCTCAGCCAACTGTGTGCATATGTTAAAAATGTGTGACCTTAGAATTACATGAAAAATAATCTTGTGCTACTTGGTATCTGACCACTTTCCAGATTCCCCCTGTCATACCCTTCTCAGAGGCCATCATCAGAGCGTGACATCATTACTTTACCCTCACAGTCTTGCTTCAAAATTAGACCAAAGTTGGATGGTGTCTGGGGACCAAGGCTCCTTTGTGATCCTATGGGATATTTTTACTGAAGAAATTCTGCACACATTCTTTTTGGAAGCTGGTCCAGTAACAAGACTTTTGATGTCACCAGAGAACTTGAAAGTAAGTGAATGTAAAGAGTAAAACATGATGCACAATGTAAACAGCAAACGGCAACCAAACCCTGTGTTCCCACAAGTAATCAAGCAAACAAAATAAAGACACACACTCACGGTCTGTCCACCCACAATTAGCTAGCTGCTTCTGCCAAGTTTGTGTCTCACTTTTCAACATGAATTTTAATTTTATTACAATACATCACACAAACAATGTTTCTAAAGTGAACATTAGATCACTTATAGCTTTACAAGATCCTCTTAATTGCAAAAGTAATCAGCTTTTTCTCCCTAGTTCTGTGTTAATTTTTAGTTTGAAATTTTAAAATAAATTCAAAGATTATGAAAGAACAAGTCAAAGAATGTGGGACTATATAAATTTAATTTTAGATTTTATTTCCATAATAAATAGTGAGGGAGCATTTGATGAATATTGAGTTTATAACCCCCATCTATCTCAATGGGGAAAATGACAGTGATAGTCCCTGACTTCTCATGAGATCTCAACTGAAATCCAGTTTGCAAAGAGCTGAGGTCTTTGCTAAAATATGAACAACTAAATTTTGCAATGAAAACTGTATGGCAAGGTGCATGGTAAGTTAGACTGACTTATAAAATTGTGTCCATATATATTGGGCATATATTAGAGAAATTGACACTGCATTTTGGTGACAAGTCATGAAGAAACATATCTCTTGATCACAAAGGATTAAACTAAACTGTGAAATGCTGTTCCAGAAACTTCCTTGTGAACAGTTGGAATACTGTGGAATTTGTTTTATTCAATTCTTTTCTCTTTTCTGACCCAGAACAGAAGTCCAAGGGTGTCTAACTCCTGTTCTTTCTTTATCCTGCCCCAGTCACAAGTGAAGCAGCTGTTGGTGTCAGAAACATTTAAAAAACAAGCCAGGATAAATGGGGCTTTATTGAAAGAGTGCAGTGGGAGTCAGCAGAGGGGCTCCATGGAACTGAGGCCATGAATCCCCAAATATTGTTCCTAACCCCAAGAACATATTATTCTGCAACTTCTCTGTCTCTTTTCCTATGAATTATTTCAAGTGTTTAGAAAGCAATGTTAGATTGAAGTGGTATGGGTCATGTAATGTGTGCTTACTCATGGCCGTATGATTTGTATTCTGTGACTGTGTGTGTGTGTGTGTGTGTGTGTGTGTGCTGGGTTTGTGTACATGGGGTGGTATGTATGTGTGTGCTTGTGTGTGTGGAGTATCTACGTGTTGTGTGTGTGTGTGTACACATGTGTATGCCTGCCTATGTTTGTATGTGCATATTTACGTGTCTAGGTGTGTGTGGTTGTGCATGTATGTGTTTTTCTTCCTCACATAGAGCTACACATTCTAGAAGCTGTGACATGTGACCCATTCTGAAGTCTAGGCTCCATAGGTATCACATCTGCCATCTTGTGGTGGTGTTTCTTTTTCCCCTCAGGATTCTTTTAGTATCCTTAGAATTGGAGAGAAAACTTGCTGTCCTATGCTCCACAGAGTGATGAGCCCTCAGTGCTGAGTGGTCATTCTGGACGGTTCAGCAGCCCCCATGTGGTAGTAAGGATTGAGGTTAGGGTGGTGGGAATTCTGGGCAGGTGTTCTTTACAGCTGCACCCACAGAATACTTATTAACTTTGTTTAATTTTTTTTTCATTTTATCAGTTAGTTGCCCAGGTTGGGTAGTGAATGACCACTGATGACTTTAACAAATGTCTTCAAGACTGCTGCCCTATGAACCTCCTTATGTCCTTGGGTTTTTGAGGGAGCACCTTCAGCAGGAACCATCTAACACTGCCTTGTTTTACATTATATCTCCACTGGTTTCCTGTTTGGATTAGAATCTGTGGAGCTCTGGGAACAGCACCAAATCACATTTTGAGGCTTTAAGTGGAAAGTCTCAGCTCTCAGTACCCTTGGGCCTAAGTTCATGTCCACAAATAGCTTCTTTTTGTGGTGACAAATGAGTTCTGGGGTTTATTGTGTTCTGCGCTGTTTCCGACATTAGTATTGCTGCCTGTATTTGCTGAGTGATGGGAACCCTTCACTGTCTTACAAGAGGATCTAGCTGCTCCTTTTCCCCTTCACTGCTTCCTTCTGACCTTCCTGGTAGGTTGGTGAGTTTAAACTCCGCTCTGTATCTACAGATGATCCATGAGTGCCCCATGACGCAGTTCTGTGCAATACAGAAATGCACTCTTATAAAAAGGTTGTGAATAAGACAGAACAGTGCCAGGGAGAATTAACTCCCTTATCAAGGTAGCATGTGACTTGTCACTTAAATAAGGCTGTTGTGTTTCTACAGCTAAGCCATGGCCAGACACTCTGTTGTGTGTGTGGGGACCACTCTGTGGCTCTCCTTCACCTGGAAGGGAGACAGTGCCTACTGAGGGCCCGGAAGCACCTTTTCCCTGTGAGGACAATCAGATGGCACCCAGTCGAGAACTTTCTAATTGTTGGCTGTGCAGATGACTCTGTCTACATCTGGGAAATTGAAACAGGTAAGGTGAAAGCTCAGTCCTGTTTATCCTCTGTCTGTCTGTGGTGTGCAAGCTTTTTTTCCAGAAGGAAAGTTCTGAAACTCACACAGTGATGACCTCAGTTGTTTTACCTTTTGTAGGGCTACATTTATAGCTTTAGTGGAAGTGTGGGAAATAAAACACAGTGGCCTAAGTCAGATCCTGACCAGCTGATGATTAGCTGACAGGGCAGTGCTCAGGAATGAGCCGGATATTTCTGGAAGCTATAAATAAAAACATAAGTTATCTACTTTAATTATTAACAAGCGAGAAATTTAGTGTCCTACTGGTCTCAAATTATCATTAAATTCTGCCTTCTTCAGCATAGTAACCAACTCAGCAACATTTTGAGCTAATTGATGATCAGTAATAATGGAATATAATTAATTATAAAAACTCCAAAAAAACTCGAGTCAGGGAAACTGAAGACTAAGTAGTTCAACTGAACTTTTTGATGTCGCCCCATAGAGGTTGTGTGTTTTGAACATTGAAGGGATTTTCTTTTTCAAGTTTGATTAGATGTTTGAAGACAGAATAATACATTTCAGAAAGGGCTGGAAACATAGCAAATAAGGGAAATGTAATTACTGAATATGTGTTAGAGGGGATCTCCTGGGAGTATGTTCCATGAAATCTACTACACAGTTTTATTGATTAAACACTAGTGGCTTTGTGTTGGGTGTTGTAGACAGACTGGGTAGTTTCTAATATAGTTTGGACTTATACTTTGCCAAAGTAGTGGCAGTTTTCTCTCCATTTGACTGTCATGGGCTGATGATGGTGATTCGTGCCCTGGAGTTTCAAGTGCCACCTGACACTGCTCTGCAATGGGAGCATGTTTAACAGCTTTGATGTTCATTTTCTCATTTGAGTCTCACAACTTGTGGGGTAGAGGGGAGAGATACTAGTCATCACTGTATTGGTGGGGCATGCGACACCTGCTATAGAAACATGCAAGACTGCATAGTTAAGAAGAGACCGTTACAGGTCCTATTGGTGACACTTCATGTAAGAAATCCCAAACTATGATGATTTTTATTTTGTTTTATTATTTTTTTATTTTATGTGTGTTATTCCTGTGCAAATGCTTGTGCATCATGTGCATTTAGTATTTGAGGAGGTCCGAAGAGGACATCAGATCCCCAGGGACTGGAGTTATAGTTGTGAGCTGCCACATGGGTGCTGGAAACTGAAATCAGGTCTCTGCAAGAGTGGCCATGCTCTTAAGTTCAAATTGAGCCATCTTTTCAGCTCAAATTGGGAAAAAGTTTAAAAAATGTATGTAATCTACGGATCTGAGTGATAGCTGATATAGTGGGTAGAAGAAACTTTGAAACATTGTCTGCCTCCAGGACCATTTAGAGAAGAGCTATCTGGCCATGGACAAATCACATGCTTGTCTGTATGACACTTCCCTTGTCTATGGAATAGATGTAAATCACATAGGATTAAATCAGATAATGCTTCTCATATTGGAAAACAGCAGTAAGTCATTAGTAATATTAACTAAAGCATCACTATCATCATCATCAAAGATTATAGCACATCTTAACTCCTGCTGTAAAGTCCTTCCCTGTAAAACACTCATGTAAAATACTCATGTATACAGTTGTATGTTTAAGTGTGGATAATCAGTAACCAGACCCAATTTTCATAGATAATAGAATCCAGAACAAATGAACTAACTATGTGGTCACTCACAGAGGTTCATGGTTCTACTATATAATCTAAATCAAACGATTCCACCTTACTATGAGAACATACATGCTGTAAACGATATCTCCTCACTGCTGTGCACATTTACATGTCAATAAACAGATGCCTGCATTGTATTTCAGTCATAGTTCTAGCGGGAAGCTAAATTCAACTCATATTTGTCAGATGATGAGAAACTGAATGGGTTATTTGCAAGTGTGTGGTGAGGGAGCAGGCTAGGAATGAGGGGTGAGAGGTGAGTTGCCTAGTATGTGGCCCTGGCAGCATCAGAAATCTCTCTTCCTACCCTGATAAATGAAGCAGGAAGAGCCAGAATTCAACTGAAAACTGGGAAGTTCAGGGATGTTGTAGCCAGACATCATGTGTAGGGTTGAAGGAGAGAGTGCACGGAAGTGATTCTCATCCTCTTACAATTGCCTTCATTACTTAGTCCCACTAGATATCAGAGGTGAAGGGGCTGGTCCTTTGCATCAGCCTCAGTGAGCATAGAGCAGGACACAGGAGGTAGGGGCAAGTGGGCTGGGCTGTCCAAGGGACAATGATCAGTGTAGTGGCTGTCATGGACAGAACATATTTTAATTCACATGTCTCCTAGAATATCCTGTGAATGTTGTTTCTATAGGAGAGCTGTATCAAACAATAAGTGCATGTTTCCTGCCAACTTAACCTACAGAATGCTTGTTCTGAATGAGGTTATTTACCCTTTTAACTATGTTATGTCTTTTTTTTTTTCAAATAACAACAACTCAATCTAAGAATCCACTTAGGATTGAAAGTAGTGTTACTTATGTATCTATCTGGGGCTTCATATGGGTAACATGGCCCTCACTTTTCCCAAATTCCATCCTAATGACCATCTGACTTCTGACCTCCTTTAAACTAAGTTTATCTAATTTGTTTTAGCATCCTGTCTGGTATTAGCTTTGTTGAGAGTTGCCTTTAATTTCTGCAATTTTTTTTGTATTCATTTAAGGTTTTCTTTTTATTTTTTTAAGCTTATGTATACTTATTTTATGACTATGGATATTTTGCCTGCATATATGTCTGTGTACCACATGCCTGTGAATGTCAGGAAAGGGTGTGAGATCCACTGGAACTAGTGTTACACATGGGTTTGAGCTGCCAGGAACATGCTGGAAATCAAACCCAGGTACCCTGGAAAAGAGACAGCGATCCTAACTTCTGAACCATCTATCTCTTCAGCCCCATTGGATTAAGATTTAAGGGACTGTCTTTCCCTTCCCAAGATGGATGTCAGCTGACTAAGGCAGCACCATGATCTTTATCACACTTTATTTTTGATTTTTTTGTCCTTTTTATATAAAGGTAGGCAAATCTGGACTCACAAAGATTTTCCGTGTTAACATTTCATAATGTTAGGGAGCAGAAAATACTGCCTAAGACCAAAGCTGTTCAGGAGGAGCCTAAGAAACAGAATATGCCTGCACACTGGTGCGTCTGGCGCACAGCCACATGAACTAGTGAATGAAAGGGTGAACACAGTAACACAGTTCCTGGGCCCCAGTGGATGGAGGACTGAATTTCCAGCTTTAATAGTTCTTGCCTCGCTGCTGTCTGGCTGTAAGCAGTACCAAGCGTTCTGCTCCATATATCCCACATGGTCCTGAAGCTGATGCCTCCTCAGAGGGAGGGCAATACCTTGTCTACTCCAGGAGTTTTTCTGGCCCTTTGTCCCCTTGCCTGTGGTTGTGCAAGTCACCCAACAGGGCTCGAAACACGTGACTGGACGTGTTCTTTGTTCCAGTATTCAGCCTCCTCTAAACATAAAGGAGGAATCAATTGAGTAAAGTGAATCAGAGATTCCCAGCACCTGCACGCCTCCAGAGCCCAGAGGAGGGGGAATTAGCAAGTGTGAATGGGATAGGAAATCAAGGAAAAGGGTTTGGAAAGAAAAGACATACTCTAGAGCTGTACCACCATGCTGATGGCATGCTGAAACTGTATGCAGTTGGTCTTTCTTTCTGTGACAAGTGGCATGGTTGGATGCACGTCTGGGTGATGCTCTTGGGTCAAAGGTGGGCATGCTCACCTCATAGATGACCGACACAGGGGATTGTCGGTTAGCACTGAAGGCTCTTGTCCTGGTTAAGGGTAGAGCTACAGTGTCGAGTGCTGAGAGCTCCCAGTTTTACTTATTGATCTACTGGATGTCCCTGATGTTTAGGCCTGATTAGGAAGGGGAAAAATTGGAGATGTCATTTTGATTAATATTTGCACTCCCACAACGTGTTTGGCACTGAGGACTCGGCCTCACTGCTGACACAATAAGAATAATGCATTACCGATTCTTCCCCTGCATGCAAACCAGAAATAATTTTCAGCTCTGGGCTAATTATTCCTTTTAGACATTAAGTTTGGAGTATTTCTGAGGGATTTCATGTTTGCGGTAACAGATTTGCAGGGCAGAAACCTATACATTGGATTTCCTATGTGCTGCTAATGTAATGGTTATTCTTATTCCTGGATGTTTTCTGCTCAGCTCTTGGTGCTGTTAGGACAATTCAGCCACTTAATTATTTTTTTTTTTTTTTGTGGGGAAATTGAAATCTTGTTTGCTGAAAAATAAAACATTTCTTGATGGGATAGTTCATTAGTTTTTCACGACAGGAATGGATTGTAGATATTGTAAATATTTACCTCTTAGGGCCTTAGGATTTTTTCCTGTGACTTCTAAATCTACCCTTGTAACTCCATAGAAATTGTATACAATACTTAAACCATGGACAAGGCTGTGTTTTAATAAAACTTTATTCATAGAAATAAATATATACAGCTGTGTATAATATGCCTGTGGGCATGATTGCTCTTTTTAATGAATATCATTAGGTTTGGAGAGACAGTTTATCTTGTAAAGTGCCTGCCGCACAAGCAAGCGGCCCAGGTTCTATTTCCAGAGCCCATGTAAGAAATATTAAGTGGAGGGTGGCATGTGATTGTAATCCCCCTCTGGGGAGGAAGAGACAGGAGGATCCCTGGGGCTTGTTGCACAGCCAGCCTAGTCAAATGAGCACATTCCAAATTTAGTGAGACTCTGTTTCAAAAATAAGATGGATAGGGATTGAGATGGCTCACTGAGAAACAAACAAAGTAGTGGCCAAGGCTGACGACTTGATTTCAACCTCATGATCCATGAGGTAGAAGAAAAAAGAACAAGCTGCAAGTTGTCCTCTGTGCTCCAGTGTATGCCTTGGCATGCATGCCTCCCGAACTGTGGAGAGCAGCTGTGGAAGATACCCAAAATAGCCAAGCCACACACATTCACACACGCATGTACATACACATGAACAAATACATCCCTATACACATAAAAAACTGTTGTCTTCACAGCAGCTCATTCTTAATTCAATCAACCTTGCCGACTGTGGTGGGTTGGGATTGCTGTACTTGTCTTACTAAGTAAAGAAATGGAGTTGAGACAGCCCCTGTGGCTAGGGCAGCTAGCTGCCAGGTTGTCACCCCTGCACAGGACCACATGTCTCCTCCTGAACTCTGGTGTGTCCCTCACTGTATATCCCAAGGTACAATTCCTGCAAATGGAAGCCAGTGTCCTGCAACCATCAAGCAGGAGCTAGATAAGAAAAGCATTGAGAAGAGAGGGGGCAGCTGCCGGAAGACTGCCCAGTGCTCTTTCTTTGGGAGGATGGTCTGTGGCTCTCTCTCAGAATGTTTTTTTTTTTTCTAATTTACACATAGTCCTAACAGCTCTGGCCATCTGATACCTCACATGAGACAGCAAAGCATAACCAGGAGGTGGTTAGTCACACATACACCTGACAGGAGAAAGGACAGCAGCAGGAAGGCAGGAGAGACCAACGTGCAACAGGGCTCAAGCAGGCTTCTGAGCTCAAGAAAGATGGCTGCGAAAACAATGCTGAAATTGTTTCTCCACAAATATTAAACTTCCTGTCCCATTCTTTTCCCGTAATTGATTTATTAGAACTATCTGGAAAACGTTTTTGGTCTACCACACTATTATCTAATTGGGGGATTTATTTTCAGGGTCTTAGTGGAAATAGCAGGAACTATTATTATTATTACCCTAATTATTGAGAAAATTAAGAAAGATTCTGGTCTGGGAGATGGCTCAGTGGTTAAAGCACTTAACAGTGGCTAAAAAACCCACAAAAAAGAGAACTAGAGTTCGAACCCCCCAGAAACCAAGTAACTGTCCTGTGGGCATGACCACTGCCCTGTAATTTGAGCAACAGACAGGGGATCGCTCCCACTAAACTCCTCCACCTCTCACCCCCAGCAAACTGGCTGGGAAGACTGGACTTATTGATGAGTTCTGGATTTGATTGGCAGATTCTGTCTCAAAGAATAAAGCGCAAGAATAATAGAGAAATACCCTGGACATCAATCTGGCTGCACACACCTCGTGCACACATATGCAGAGGTGCACACACACAGGGAGGCACACACCACACACATGAGAAGAAGAAAAAGAAAAATTATGTGAGCGATAAATTGTGTCAACTAAGAGCTAACAGACCATATTTTCCAAATCTACCCAACATTTTGTCTTGCAGCTGTACGGAGGGAAAGCTATGAGGAACACATGGGGCCCACATTTTCCCAGATCAATGGTCATATTACCCCGATAGTATAGAATCCGTGGTTAAATTAAAACCTTGCCATAACAAAGTAATAGCACACAAGTTGACTCTGGGGAAAAAAAATTTCCAGTACATAAATTTTAGTCCCTCACTGTGCACAATGGCTGGCTGACATTGGTATACACATGAAAGAAAAGTGTTGAGATGACCCCCAGGACGAGCTGTACCAGTCTGAGGATAATTCGCTTGGTTTCTTACCAAGGTCACCGTTGTCTAGGTAAAGTGGTAAAGTTGCAGCATGTGGAATGCCTTGTCAGCAGCGCTGTTGTTTAACATTCACTGCACATGTGGTAGAGGTGGGCTCAGAGTGTGCTGCAGCATCCTGCCAGTAACAGTGTCATTTTCCCAAAGCCACTTGGTTTTGTTGTGGCAGATTGCAGATGGAACCCCCTTGAGATGATTGCTCTTAGAAGAAAAATAGGATGCATTTAAGTGCAGGGCAAGGCTTTTCCTATATCACCTTGTCTAAGACTGTTTTCCTTTATCATAATAATTACTGGTGTTATTATCCAATGTCTGGTTTTCCTGTGCAGCCTGGTTTTGAATCTTCCCTTTCTCCTCCTTGGCCCTAGTTATCCCAACATATGTGTGTGATCATGTGCGCATGGGTAGGTGCACGCCTGTGGACTTGAACTTTGAGATTTAGCAACTGAGTATTTATCCAACTAAGTTTAATCTCTGAAGTAGGAGGCAGTGCCCAAAGGCAGTAAGAACAATAGTGTGGGGAGTCAAATTACCCAGGTTTAAATTTTGTTCTACCACTTCCTGTGTATAAACATGTGAGTGTATATGTGTGCATGTGTTTGTGTAGGTGTGTGTGTGTGTGTATTTTAATTGCATGATCACTTAACTCTGGCTCTCTTGGCATCTGAATACATTGGGCATATTACTGTGGTGTTTGCAAGGCATCTTTAGAGCATTTTGTGCGCTCGGAAACAAATGTGAAAATCAATATGGTGTCATTCTAATTATAAAACCAAATGCTATCTGCTTATAAAATTACTTTCACCAGTTAAGTGTTCACCCCCCTCCTGCCCACCCTTATTGCATCCGTTTGGCAGTTGCTACCTTCCTGGATTTTGCTTTGTAAAGAAAGTTCACGCTGTAATCACTCTCAGCAGTTCCTGTGGTCATGCTGTACTCGGGGATGGAGCGCTGGCTGGGTGTGCTGTCACACATCCACATCTGATGCGCAGGGGTCTCACGCTGCAGAACTGAGGCAACTGATCTGTAACTCCATGCTCAGAACCTTAGCGGGCCTCTCAGCTGCAGTGCAGAGTGGAAAGACACCCAAAGGAGCCATCTGCCCTACCTAGGTTTCCTCCTTTCAGTTGCCTACATCTTCCTAGCAGCCAGCTGCCACAGAGATGATTTGGAAAGCAGGACTCAGTGGACTGTAATGACTGGTGCTTGAGGGGGGGAGGGGGAAGTTGGTGGAACAGCTTCTCTGATTTGGCCACAAGATAAAAGACACTGGACTTAGCTTCATTAGTCTGGGGCATCAATAATATCCAACATCCACCGTTCATGTGTGTTAAGATTAGATGGGGAAGGTCTTTCATGTCTCTGGAATGAACCAAGTGAAAATTAGTCCAGAGGTCATGTCCTTGTCTTGGTGAGCAGAGGACTGGACTGAGGGTTTGTTGTTGAGCTTGACATTCCATGTCGCAAATAATATTGGTTATTAATCTCTGCCTTGTGGGTAAGATCTGGGTATAGATTGGCCCACCCCTTTCCCTCTATTCTTTGTGCAGACCCAGTTCCGAATGCCCATCCATGCTTAGAAGACCATAGACCTGCTTCAGCGACTGGAGGTGTGAAATCCCAGGTGCCCCAACAGACATAAGATGCTAAAAATCATAGGTGATAAGATGACTTGGTAAGGCACTGGCTGGGCAAATGTGACAAGCTGAGTTTAACTGAAGAGGTCATAACTGCAGAAATGCAGATGCTAGAAATAAAAGGGAGCTAGGGGGATGTTGGTAGGCAAGTGAAAGTGGGTCCCTGGAATGTCAGCTTCTTGTCCCCAAAGAACAGAAGATAATGGGAGAATTGGTGGGAAGGCACAGGGGTGGCTATATAAACAGGACCTATAGAGGGAAGGAGAGGACCCAGTGGCCCTGTAACATACCCAAGCCAGCTCCCATTTAGGGATTCCCAGCTTTAGGCTTCTCCCTTCCAGAGGGATAAAGCTTGTTGCCTTCCCTTTCTCCAAAACTTGGTCTTTTGTTTTTTTCCAATGTTCAATTATTTATCTGTGCTATAAAAAGAACTTGGGGATCCCAAGGCAATCCAGCACCCTATTATAATAAGATGGACGGTATGTAGTACTCTGGTCAAATAACAAGAAGAAAGCCTGTGGTTCTATCCAGTTCAGAGCCCAACAGACATGTCTGGCCGAATAGGGAACTATATAGGTCTGAAATACTTAACCATTTATATCTCCCACTTTTATCAACAACGTTCAGTGATAAACTTAAATCATATGGGGAAAAATTGTACACTACCAGTGAAACAGGGAATTAAATAATTTCAGAGGTATTGAAAAATGTTGAAAAGCAAAATGACTTAGGGCCAGATGGATTAGGCTCCTTATCATCCCTTGTGTGAGCTATTGACAGATTTGCCAACTGATGATCAACCTTACCAGTCAAGATCTTTCTTCAGTCCCCTTTTCTGTGTCACCATTTGGTCAACACATACTTCAAACTCAGCACCAAATATTCTAGCCCCTTTGACATGCTAGCTCTGCCACAGGGTCATACAAATTCCCTGTCACTTTTCCTACCCCTCAGTTTCTTTTCTGGATTGATTTAAGAGTTAAATAACACTGGGGGGGGGGATATAGCTAGGTGGTAGAGGGGTTGCACAGCATGCACAAAGCCCTGGGATCCATCTTCAGCACCAGGTAAACAGGTGTGGGGGTGCATGCCTATAATCCCAGAAGTCAGGAAATGGAGGCAGGAAGCTCAGAAGTTCAAAATCATCCTAAATTATGTAACAAGTTTGAGGTCAGCCTGGGCTAACATGAGAGCTTCTCTCAAAATAAATGGTAGATAATGGTAAATTTAATTATAATGAGAACTGAAGAATAAGAGGATAAAAAAACAAAACAGCAGTATTTCATCACTTACATATGATCCCTCCAGAAAGAGAGTGTAGTGAAATCAATGTGTTGGGCGACACATGATTTCCACTCTAGTTATTTACTGAGTATCTCCATGGCTTGTTGTATTCAGAGTGTAAGACAGGTGAGAGTGTAAGACAGGTGATTTATTTTTTGAGGTTTTAAATATGTAACTCAGGTGCACATTTGTTTATATCTTTATGATTTTATGCATTTAATCATTCATTTCATAAGAAAAGTATTGGAGAGGAATCATAGATTTCAGTCCAGGTAGATGTACCATTAGGAGTCCTGGCTCTCTATTGCTTTCCCACCACGGCATAACAAATAACCTCAAACTTCATGCCTTAAAATCTCCAGTTTAATAGCTCACGGTTCTGCAAAGTAGAGGTGCAGTTGAATGTTACTAGCTTCCTGGCTTTGAATCTCACATGTCTACAAAATAAAAGTATGAGTGCCCTGCTTGTAGCAGCATCTTTCTAAGAGCTCAACTAGCAGTCCAAGAAGAGGCTGGGGAGATGCGCAGTCAAGAAAGTGAGCTTGCATTTCCAGTATTCACTTTAAAAGGCAGGCATGGTGGTATACACCTGTATGCCAGCCAGAGATGGTGAAGCTGCAGCAGGAGGACACCTGCAGCTTAAATGAACAGCCAGCCTAGACAAATCAGCAAGCTCCAGCATCAGTGAGAAACCCTGTCTCCAAAATTAAGGTGAAGAAGCAACTGAGGAAGAGACATAAATTTACCTCTGGTTTCTATCTGTGAACACGCACATGCTTGCACACATTAACACATAACAAGCAGAAAAAAAAAAGTTAAAGGTCAACTAATGAGAACCGGATTAATCAAAGGGTCTCCTTTTGAGGTCAAGGAACTAAAAACCTTAACAACCATTGCACTGTTATGACATCACCATTACATGGGAGCAGACTGGATAAGGAGGAGGGACATTGGGGATTATTTATAGAATTCTGCCTATTTCCTTGGTGCTCAAGCCTGAAAGTCGGTAAAGACTCCAGGAATGAGTGAATCATGGAATTGAAGGGTGAGAAGTGGAAAGAACATTTTTTTGCATATCTGGGTATGGACTATGGGCGTGGTGTTGACTTTCATAGGTAGATTCTTGTGGGGGTATTTAATCCTTCCAAATAAACCTCGTGTTCCATTGACCTTGTATTCACTCACTATTTTCCCCAAAGTACTGATTGTAGTCAAAAACCTTCTTTCCTCTCTTTTATAGCCTCCCCCTCTGAATATAAATGAGAAAACAGAAATGCCAAGACTCTGCATAGACTTCACCCTTCACTCACCACCTTATCCAGAACACACTTCAATTCTGCCTTTCCAATATGCTTCATCTTTCCAGGAAAAACTCTAGATCAGCTCAGCAAGATAATGACCTAATTACCTAAGCTGATGCCAGAAGCAAATAAATGATAGACTGGAATGTCTTCAGGGCCACCGCAGCCAATAAGTCAGCTAACCTTCAATAAGATGCATGAGGGATAAAAATCTAAGATAGTTATTTAAAAATTAAAACTAAATATACCTGGCATCAGAACACAAGCCATACAGAGTGAGTGATATTTTCTGTTAGTTAGAAACGTGATGATTTAAATGCTATGCCTAAGATAGGTGATTGTCAATTTAAGCATAGTTTTCATACAATAAAGCAAAACATACCTTTCCGGGATACATCCTCATCAACGACCTCATTTGGCTCCAGAATGAACTTGAAAAATAAAATTTAGTCATAGAAAATGTTGCTAGCACATGTTTAAGAAGAAAGAATATTTAATAAGAAAATAACAGGAAAAATCTGGTTTGAAATTTGCTTACAGTTAGTACTTTATTTAAATTCAGACACACATCAGCAATTTGAAACCTCTATGTGTCTATCTCATTCCCTTTATTCTCTCAGCCCCTCTAAGCCCTTCATTGCATGTTTCTGGAGGTCAATGGTCAGAATTTGATGTGGGGGTCGAGTGTGTCCCTCTGGTAAATGCCAGGATTTCCGTGAAAGTGCTAGAGGCTGTGGCAGAGCTGGAGTTTAGGTCACAGAGGTCAGACACTTTTTAAAAATGTATTGTATACCCTTAAGGTATAGAGGATTGGTGGAAAGCCAGTCCTGAGTTTACCATACTAGGGCCTTTGCACAGTGCAAAACTGAGTTGAATCTTTGAAGATGACTCCATTTTAAAATAGATGAATCTGTTTTACAGTTGGATTTATTCCATTCTGCGTTAGTTAGGAATGAAGAAAGTACCTTTATGCCTGCTTTACTGTTTTCAGATCCATTCTCCTTCCCTAAGCTTCCATTTGTTTCTAGTTAGCGAAATCTAAATCCCATGCCTCCAGGGCCTACCCTTGGTCAAACACACATCAGTTTCGTATTTTGCAGAGTAAGATGCAGTCACTGTGAAATGCTTTTGTTAGGAAGGGCCGCTGGGTCAATCTCCATACACTTCTATGAGCAAGCCACTGAGCTGCGTGTGCAACTGAAGATAAGTGAGAAATTTCACAACACAACGGATGGCAGCTTCCTCCACACAGGGAATTTGATTACTTCTGGCAGCCATCTATTTGGCTGAAATCTGATTGTATGAGTGTGGTAATAAAGCTACTTTTTACGCCTATTCTATTTTAGGTATAGTCACTTTGAAATATAACCATTCCGTTCTTTTCTTTTGTAACTTTTTAAATGTTTATTTATTACTTCAAGTTACAACTCCATCATAGTGCCCTTTTTCCACCCCACCCTGTCCCACCTTCCCACCCTCTCCCCCTTCTCCCATCTATCCCAGTCCTCCTATGTGGAGTGTCCCTACATATCAGCCCCTCTCAGTTCAACAGTCATATGAGGGCCAAGAACTTCTTGCACTGGGGGCCTACATGGTAGCACCCCTAGGACAAATTGTCCCATTAATAGGTAACAAAGTCTATGTTTCTGATCCTTTTAGTGTGTTGCTTTTAGGATAGTTATCCTGTACTACATGGCTAATATCCAATTATAAGTGAGTAGATGCCATGTGCATCTTTCTGAGTCTGGGTTAGCTCAGTCAGGATGAGCTTTTCTAGTTCCATCCATTTGGCTGTGAATTGCATGATTTCCTTGTTTCTGATAGCTGAGTAGTATTCCATTGTGTAAATGTACCACAATTTTTTTTATCCATTCATCAGTTGAGGGACATCTGGGTTGTTTCCACCTTCTAGCTATTACAAATAAGGATGCTATGAACATAGATGAGGAAATGTCTTTGTGGTTTGGTGATGATTTATTTGGGTAAATACCCAGAAGTGGTATGGCTGAGTCTTGAGTTAGAGCTATTCCAAGTTTTGTAAGATATCACCAGACTGATTTCCATAGTGGTTGTACAAGTTTGCACTTCCACCAGCAATGGAGGAATGTTCCCCTTTCTCCACAACCTCAACAGTATGTGCTGTCATTTGAGTTTTTGGTCTTAGCCATTCTGACAGGTGTGAGATGAAATCTCAGAGTACTCTTGAGTTGCATTTCTCTGATGATTAAGGATGTTGAGCATTTTTTTTAAATGTCTCACTGCCATTAGAGATTCCTCCTTTGTGAATTCTCAGTTTAGCTTGGTTTCCCATTTTTTTTTTCTTGATTGGATTATTTGGTTTCTTGGCATTTAACTTCTTGAGTTTTTATAAATTACGGATACTAGCCCTCTGTCAGAAGTTGGTAAAGATCTTTTCCCAATCTGTAGCTTGCCATTTTGTTAAAATGACAGTGTCTTTTGCCTTACAGAAGCTTTTCAGTTTCATGAGGTCCCATTTATTGATGGTTGGTCTTAGAGCCTGAGCTGTTGGTGTTCTATTCAGGAAGTTGTCTCCTGTGCCAATGAGTTGGTGGCTTTTCCCCACTTTCTCTTCTATTACATTTAGTGTGTTGGGCTTTATGTTGAGGTCTTTGATTCACTTGGACTTAAGTTTTGTGGAAGGTGATAAGTATGGGTCTAATTTCATTCTTTTACCCGTCAACATCCAGTTAGTCCATGGTCATTTGTTGAAGATGCTGTCCTTTTTCCATTGTATGGTTTTGGCTTCTTTGTCAAAAATTAAGTGACTATAGGTGTGTGAGTTCATTTCTGGGTTTTCAATTTGATTCCATTGATCCACTGGTTTGTTTCTATACCAGTACCATGCTGTTTTTATTACTATTGCTCTGTAGTATAGCTTGAAATCTAGGATAGGGATACCTCCAGATGGATTTTTTTTTCATTGTTCAGGATTGATTTACCTATTCTGGTTTTTGTTGTTGTTGTTGTTATTCCATATGAAGGTGAGAATTGTTTTTTCCAGGTCTATAAAGAATTGTGTTGGTATTTTGATAGGAATTGCATTGAATCTGTATATTGCTTTTGGCAGGATGACCATTTTTATTATGTTGATCCTACCTATCCATGAGCATGGCAGATCTTTCCATCTTCTGATGTTCTCTTCAATTTCTTTCATCAAGGTCTTGAAGTTCTTGTCATACAGGTCTTTCACTTGGTTGGTTAGAGTTACCCCCCCAGGTAAAAATATAAACAATTTATATTTTTTGTGGCTATTGTGAAGGGTGTTGTTTTCCTAATTTCTTTCTCAGCCCATTTATCTTTTGTATAAAGAAGGGCTTCCAATTTTTTGAATTAATTTTGTATCCAGCCACCTTGCTGAAGGTGTTTATTAGTTGTAGGAGTTCTCTGGTGGAATTTTTTGTGTCACCTATGTATACTATCATATTGTCTGCAAATAGGGATAATTTGACTTCTTTGTTTCCAATTTTTATCCCCTTGATCTCCTTTAGTTTTCTTATTGCTCTAGCAAGAACTTCAAGTACTGTGTTGAAGAGATATGGTGAAAGTGGGCATTCTTGCCTTGTCCTTTAGTTTACAGGAAATGCTTTAAGTTTCTTTCCATTTAATTTAATGTTGGTTACTGGCCTGCTGTATATTGCCTTTATTATTTCTAGGTATGGTCCTTGTATGTCTATTCTCTCCAGGACTTTTAGCATGAAGAGGTGTTGGATTTTGTCAAATGCTTTTTCAGCTTCTAGTGAGATGATCATGTGGTTTTTTTCCTTCATCTTTTTTATATGGTGAATTACATTGATAGAGTTTCATATCATCCATGTTGAACCATCCCTGTATTCCTGGGATGAAGCCTACTTGATCATGGTGTATGATACTTTTGATATCTTCTTAAATTAGGTTTGCCAGTATTTTATTAAGTATTTTTGTGTCTATGTGCATGAGGGAAATTGGTCTGAAGTTTTCTTTCTTTGTTGGGTCTTTGTGTGGTTTAGGAATCAGGGTGCCTGTGGCCTCATAGAATGAGTTTGGCAGTGTTCCTGGCCTCATAGAATGAGTTTGGCAGTGTTCCTTCTGGTTCTATTTTGTGGAAGAATTTGAAGAGTATTGGTATTAACACTTCTTTGAAGGTCTGATAGAATTCTGTGCTGAAACCATCTGGACCTGGGCTTTTTTTGGTTGGGAGACTGTTAATGACTGTTTCTATTTCCTTAGGGGTTATAGGACTGTTTAATCCATTAACTTGATCCAGATTTAACTTTGGTATGTGGAATATATCAAGAAAGTTGTCCATTTTCCTTAGGTTTTCAAATTTGGTTGAGTACAGATTTTTAAAGTAGGACCTAAAGATTCTCTGGATTTCCTCAATATCCGTTGTTATTTCTCCCTTTTCATTTCTGATTTTGTTGATTTGGGTTTTTTCCCTCTGTCTTTTAGTTCATTTGGCTAAGGGTTTGTCTATTTCATTGATTTTCTCAAAGAACCAACTCTTGGTTTCATTGATTCTTTGTATTGTTTTTTAAGTTGTTAATTTCAAACCTAAGTTTGATGTTATCCTGCCTTCTGCTCCTCTTGGGAGGTTTTGCTTCTTTTTTTCCCCAGTTCTTCCAGTTGTGCTGTTAATTTGCTGATATGAGCTGTTACAGTTTTCTTTTTAAAGGCATTTAGTGCTATGAACTTTCCTTATTGCACTGCTTTCATTGTGTCCCTTAGGACTGGTATGTTGTGCCTTCATTGTCGTTGGATTTTAAGAAGTCTTTGATTTCCTTCTTTATTTCTTCCCTGACTCAGTAGTCATTCAGTACAGAATTGTTCAGTTTCCATGAATATGTAGGCTTTCTGGTATTTCTGTTGTTGTTGAAGTCCAGCTTTATTTCATGGTGGTCTGATAAGATACAAGGGGTTATTTCAATTTTCTTATATCTGTTGAGGCTTGCTTTATGTCCAACTATATGGTTGATTTTGGAGAAGGTTCCATGTGGTACTAAAAAGAAAGTGTATTCTTTTGTGTTTGGGTGAAATGTTCTGTAGATATCTGTTAGGTCCATTTGGTTCATGACTTCTGTTAGACTCATTATTTCTCTGTTTGGTTTCTGTCTTGATGATCTATCCATTGCTGTGAGTGGGGTGTTGAAGTCTCCCACTACTAATATGTGGGGATCAATGTGTGGTTTAAGTTTTAGAAGCATTTCTTTTACAAATGTGGGTGGCCTTGTATTTGGGGCATAGATATTCAGTATTGAGATGTCATCTTGATGAATTTTTCCTTTAACGAGTATGTAGTGTCCATCCCTATCTTTTTTGATTAACTTCAGTTGAAAGTCTATTTTATTTGATATTAGGATGGCTACTCCAGCTTGCTTCCTGGCTCCATTTGCTTGGAAAACATTTTCCCAGTCCTGTACTCTGAAGTAGTATCTATCTTTTTTAGTGAGATTCATTTATTGTATGCAGCAAAATGCCATCATCTTGTTTACATATCCATTCTGTAAGCCTGTGTCTTTTTATTGGGGAGTTGATTCCATTGATGTTGATGGATATTAATGACCAAAGGTTGTTATTTCCTGTTATTTTGATGTAGGTGGCAGTTGTGTGTTTCTTTTGGTTTAGCTGCAGTGAAGTTTTTGCTTCTTCTGTTTTCTTGGGTGTAGTTATCTTCTCTGGGTTGGAATTTTCCTTGTAGGATCTTCTATAGGGCTGGATTTGTGGATAGTTATTGTTTAAATTTGGTTTTGTCATGGAATATCTTGTTTTCTCCATCTATGTTGATAGACAGTTTTTCTGGGTATAGTAGTCTCACTGGACACCTATGTTCTCTTCGAGCTTGTAGGACATCTGCCCAGGCCCTTCTGGCTTTTAAAGTTTCTGAGAAGAAGTCAAGTATAATTCTGATGGATCTGCCATTAATATGTTACTTGGTCTTTTTCTCTTATGGCTTTTAATATTCTTTCTTTGTTCTGAACATTTGGAGTTTCAATTATTATGTGGCAAGAGGAATTTCTTTTCTGGTCTAATCTGTTTGGTGTTCTGTAAGCCTCTTGGAATTTTACCGACATCTCTTTCTTTAGGTTTGGGAAGTTTTCTTGTATGATTTTGTTGAAGATGTTTCCTGTTCCTTGGAGTGGGGCATCTTCTCTTTCCTCTATGTCAATAATTCTTAGGTTCCACCTTTTCATTGAGTCCTTGATTTTTTGGATGTTGTGGGTGAGAACATTTTTAGATTTCTCATTTTCTTTGGTTGTTGTACTGATTTCTTCAATCAAATCTTCCATGCCTGAGATTCTGTCTTCCATCTCTTGTATCCTATTTTTGATACTCATGTCTGTAGTTTCTGTTCTCTTCCCCTGATTTTTCACCTCCAGGATTGTCTCTGCTTGTGTTTTCTTTATTGCTTCCACTTCCAATTTCAAATCTTGAGCAATTTTATTCACTTTATACATTTCCTGCTCCAATTTGCTTGTCTTTCTCTGCAAATCTTTCAAATCTTTCATTGCCATGTCTCTTTCACTTTCATGTTGGGCTGTGTTGATTTGGAGGTCTTTAATGGTGTGCTCCATTGCTTTCATTTGTAAAATTGAGGATTCTTTATATTCTTTCAGGGATTTAATTTCTTCTCGTGAGGACTTCATCATTTTCCTAAGTATATAAATTTGTCATCATTTTCATGTGTTTCAGCTGTGGTGGGATGTTCAGGGCTTGCTGGGTTAACCTCGCTTAATTCTATTGGAGTCATCTTTCCCTGATTTTTGTCAGTTTTATTCTTTTGCTGACCCTTTGCCATCTAGTTGCTCTAAGCTGATTGTTCCTGATGTCTTCTGGACCTGGTGCCAAGGAGGGAGCTTTGGTGTAGAGTCTGTATAATCTTTGTGGTCTATTGCTTATCACAAGCTAGGTGGGGTCTTGAGATGTGGGCTGGGTCTCAGTGGGCCCCTGGATTGCACCCCTTCCTGTTGTGTCCCAACTGGGGACTCAGGTTGGGGATTGAGCGGGATGAGCTATTCTAACCTGCAGGGTCTTCAATTCTAGCAGGTCTTCCTCGATATGTCGGTGGGGCTCAGAGGACCATGGATTGTAGGCTAGAGCCACAGATCTCCTGTTACTTTTGTGTCTGATCCAGGGGTCAGGTCTGTGGTTGTGGTCTCCTCGGGCAGCTTCTTCTAGGTGGTCCCCAGGGTACCTCTGTGCCTCTGAGCCCTAAGCAGTAAGCCCTTGTAGTCTGTATCACTCAATCAGTGCACAAAGGCCAAGAACTTGCTACTCCTGTGCAGGATCTATAAATGCTGAAGGCAGGATATCCCGCGGAGAAGGGGCAAGGTGCACTGGCTCCCATATGAACACCACAACCTGTCCACTGGGCTTGGCATTAGTGGAGTTCTGTTGCCTTATAACTTGACCACCAGCCTTTCAGCCCACTCTGGTTTTACCATTTTAGTAGCACTGCGGGTCCTCTAGGGTGTTGGATTGACTGTGTGAGTGCTGAGCCCTCACACAAGCGAGAGGTACCTCTAACTGGCAGTTGGGGCTGCCTCCCAATGCCCTGCAGTGATCATACCTGAGGAACATTGTACTGGTAAAGGAAGAGCAGCCCTCCGCCCTGACTGGATGCAATCAATGTTATTCCCCTTTATTGTATACACAATAGAGGTTCCTGTATGTCCACCACCTTTCTGGGTAAGCCCAGATATGCTTGTGTCTCCCAGACCACCGCTCTGTTGGAGATAAGTCTCAGTGATCCCGTAGTTCTCCTCTATGGAATGCTGAGGTGGAAGCTGGGTGCTCTGGAGACTGGTGAGTACCCCTGTCTGGGGTTCCGAGCTACTCGTGTATTTGAGTGGCTTGTGCCTGCTTCCACAGCGGGCTCAGGGCTCATGCCGGCCTCTGCTGCATGCGACTGGGCTCCACTTTGGGCCTTGGGGGCCTCTGCTCTGCAGCTAGTAGGTCTGTTCCCTGAGTGTCTGGGAATCCTGCCCAGGGACCCCATTAGTCCTTGGGTTCGCTGGGTAAAACCCTGCAGGTTCGTGCTTCTGGGGTTGTTGCTCAGCTTGTTCATATTTCTGCGATGCTGTAGCTGTTTTCCCTGTACTCAAAATGTGTCCTTGCCATCTGCCGCCATCTTGGATTCTTCAAAATATATCCATTCTTAAATTCTGCCCCATAGCCCATCAGATTCAGCTGAGAAAATCCTAGTGATGGGGCCAAGTCCTAGTCCTCTCATGTAATCCTCCATGTTCTTCCCTTCAAGTATGTTTATACAAACGCATGCTTGTTACTAAGCATAACATCAGGTTTCTTTTTATTAAACTCAGCTAAAGTCTTATAACAATTCACAATGCTTTGAATAGGATATTTCATTAAATGCAGCTTCCTTTTTATAAAATGTGTTGGCTCACAATGTGTGAGTTTTTGGTGACTCTGAGAATTTGTGTGCCTGTAATAACTTTATTTCTTTAGTGTTCTTCTGAGGATGTCACCACTGTCTCAAATTTATTCATGTATGGTATTTAAGTAAATAAAATGTTTTATACAATGGGATCAAATATAATCAACATAGGTGATATATTTTAGACTAATTTTCACCTCAGTCATCTGTAGATAGATTTAAGTGTTTGTGATTTTTGTTTAATAATATGTGGGGGTCTGTGTGGGGTAGTTGGTGCTAATACTTAATAGACCTAGTTATTAACTGATAGGAGGAAGGCTTTCTGGCTAAACTGTAAATATTGGTGGGTAATTTAAAGCAATTTATTTGTTGATAGTAGGTTGTGATTCTAGAAAACAAGTGTCAGTGGTATTTTAGGGTATATTTAATAGAAGACCAAACAAGTTTTAAATTTGATGGAAATTATCAGGGAAGCCAAATGGTGAGAACTTCTAGCACTTGGGAAGGGATTTTCAGTGTCATGCAGTGCAACTTCTTCCCGTCCATCTGTATACAGGAGTACTATACTGGTACTTGGTAACATTTTCTGTGTTCCCTTAACTCTCTGCCTTGCTCTTTTACCTTGGTGGAAGTCCTGTCCTATATGTCCTTTCTTGCTTGAAGAAAGCCTGACACTTGAAAGTCTCCAACATGCATCATAAAGAGATTATTTTCTCTATTCAAAAATGAAACCAATAGGAAACAATATAGTATATTGCCTATAAATACCAATAGCCCTAATGTCTTTGTGCTTGTCTTTCAGCAACACACTACTTCACAGAAGGCTGAGTGGTAACCATTTTCTCTTCTTTGTATGCAGAAAGACTCAAAGGTCTGTTCTGGCCTCAAATGACGACAGGTTCCCTTAGGTGCAAATCTGTCACTGGAATTTAACCCCAGCCCATCTTATAACTGTTTAAGTTTCTGTGTCTCTGCTCTGGTCACTGCCTGGAAATTCCTAGGCTGTATACGCAAGTAGAAGTGCTTTAACCTGGCCAGGTCCATTATAGATACATCTCTGAACCTCCTTTGTTAGAGCCCACTAGGTAGAGAGCAAGAGGCAGGTAGAGGTATTGTTCTCAGAAGGAGGTATTTGCCATAAGATGGGAGGGTGTACCTCCCAGTCCTCACATCAGGGGCACTGGTCCTTAGAACAGGATGAGAAACAACTAGAAAGTTGAAATTCCTGGTGTTCTCCATCAACCTCTGTTTATGTCTGTGTGTCTGTTGTTTCTCTCTCTCTCTCTGTCTGTCTCTGTCTCTTTCTCTCTTTCTCCTTCTCTATTCTTTCCTCTGTCTAAGCATTTTCTTACTTTTTCCCCTTTGACTAGTATATCTTTGGCTCAGGGGGTAATGGGGTTGGCTGGTCCTCACAGGTCACATTAACACAGATTTCAGGCACTCAGAGACTGACTTCCATCTTGCAACTCTTGAGTGTTTGGGTGTTGGGAACAACCTGGCAGCATAGCTGTGAGCTCAAGCAGACATAGGGTTTGGGTTCTGGAAGTCACCTTTCAGAGCCCCTACCTCTCTTAAGGCCTGGGCTTAGGTTTATAATGAGCATACTGAATGTTAATGCCTGTGCAGTGAGACCAACGTTCTCTGTTCTCTGATGCTCTCTAGCTACCCCTTCGCTCTGCCTTCAGGGAAAGAGTAAACTATAATCTATCCATTCAGTGAGCATTTATTGAGTTCTGTTTGCCTCCACACTCAGAGTTATAGTTCATACTCACCAGCTGGGGCACACAATCTGGTGAGGAAGCAAGGGACTATAGTAATGCACCAACTCCAAATGTGCGTGCTCTGAAGGTGCTGAAGTTGAAATGAGGCCAGGTAGGAGAGAAAGCTGCTTTAGGAAGGCATGTCTGAGCAGCAGAAATTACAGGCTATACCAAAAAGATGAGCTGGATCCCAGAAGGTAAAGGTGTATTTGTTTTCAAGGAAAATAAGTGGAGATCTAAGAGAAAAGGCAAGTGGGGGTGTGTGTGTGGGAACTGTGCTCAGAATCAAACCTGTAGATCAGGGGTCTAGATTCAATACCAAGTATGAAAATTCTCATCACCCAGATTTGGCTGGCACACAATCCTTTAAAGAACAACATCCAACCTGTTGCATATACTGGACCCTACTCTGATGTACTGAGAAAGACTTAAAAAGCAAGACAAGGGGCTGAGGACGGGTTGCTAAGTAGTAGAGTATTTGCCTACTGTGTATAGAGTCCTGGGTTTGATCCCCCCATAGCCGCACATAAATCAGGCATAGTGGTGCAATGCATGCCTGTAATCACAACTCTTGGGAGACAGAAGCATAAGGATCAGGAGTTCAAGGCCATCCTTGGTTACATAGTGAGTTGAAGTCTATGCTAAGCTACATGAAAATCTCTGTACATAAAAAAAGCCAAACATACCATTGTGCTATTAGTTAGAGTATATAAAACCTGAGAGGCAAGACTATCTGATGAGGTCATCTCTGAGATTGAGGGCAATGGGACCCCAAACAACTGATTTGCTTAGCTTGAATGTCAGAAGCATTCCAGGATAAAGAAGCAATGTTGTTTATTGTACAGCTTCCAGTCATCTGAGTACACACTTCTGTCACATGACACAAGGTGTTATTATGGATCATGTTCACTCTGTGCTAGAAATTATAAACCCAAGATGTCTGACCCAGAGCCCACTGGTTGTTTATGGCCCAGAATAGCTATCAGTATAGCCCAACACAAAATTGTAGGTGTACTTAACATTGCAAGGTAGTTTGGTGATTTTTTTTTGTATGTCAGTTGTGTGGTTTTTAGGTGTGAACTTTATAGATGATGATGTCCTTTCTTGTCTCAGTGTCAAGAGCACGAATCAAATGCCTACACCATTTAAGCTGCTTAGTAACACTGTGGGGGGAGAATTATTATCCCAAAATATAGCTGAAGAAAATGAGGCTCAAAATCTACAGTATCTACCTGTGGTGATCTGAATGAAAATATCCTCCATAGGCTCATGTATTTGAACACTTAGTTCTCAGTTGGTGATCTTATTTGGGTAGGTTTGGGGAGTATGGCCTTGCTATAGGAAGAACCTCACTGAGTGCAGGTTTTGAGATTTTTTAAAGCATCCTATCCTTCTGAGGACTCTGTCCCTGCTTAAGGCTTTTGTTTCAAAGCCTAAGCTTGTGGCTTTCTGCTCCGGCCACCTCACCTCTGCTATATCATCATGGACTGTTAATCTCTCTGGAACCATAACCCAAAATGAACTATTCCTTAAGTTGTCTTAGTTATGATGTTTTATCACATCCACACAAAAAAGCAATTAATACACCATGTAGAATGTGAGAATGGAACCAGTATTTGGGGACCTGAGCACACAGCAGCCTAGAGTTGAGGGTTCTCTGCCCCACAGTGATCTGACCCTGTTGTCAGACTCAGAGTCATCTGGATGCAAGAGTCACCTGTGGTCATTCATTCAGGAATTTCTGGCTTCAAAGCATGTTGACTGAGGATGCTATCGCCTGGTGTGTTGAGTCAACAGTGAACACAGCATATGACAATGCAGATACTATCTGAATGGGTATAAGGGCCTGCCAAGAGGGATCAGGATCTCTGTATATCTTGATTGATCCTTTGCTGTCTGTGCACTGACTTCTTGGGAGAAAATATAATTCTGGATCCCTTACAATAGATTCCTTACCTTGTGCAAAAATGTTAATTGTTTTCAGTGTTCTTTTCTTGTGAATCTTTTTTTCTCTTATATACCATAGACTAAGGATGTGTTGCCTAAAATTCTTGGTACCAAAAGTCTTTTACATTTCTGTATTGTTTGAATATCCTTAATCTGAAAATCCAAAATGTAATAGCTTTTTAACACCATGAGTTACAGAGATGAGCTTAACTTGAGAAGAAATTATGGCAAAACTCATATCAAGAAAACATAAAGTAACAATGCATGATATTTACTGGAAAGTATTTAAAAAACCTTTTATATGGTGAAATTTGGGGTTGTTTTGGTTTGGTTTGGTGTTAGCTTATTATGACACAAAGTTTAGCTCTGTAATCGAGGTTTGCTCTACAACTCACTATGTATCCAGGTTGGCGTTAATTTCTTACAAGATATAGATTTCATGATATTTTTCACACATCAACCTGGAAAGAAGAGATGGAAGTGGATACCATGACTTATGAAGGGGCTGATAGGTTAATATAAGTTAGATTTAGTGAATATATAGGTTTCTGATACAGTCTTTTAATTCGGGGCATGAAGATCAACTTTGCTGTGAGCAATTAGCTTATCAGCTTATGGATGAAGTCAGGTGAAATGAGGGGAGTCTCTTTGGACTGAAAAACAAGGTTGAAGCCAGGTGAAACAAGGAAAGACTTTATGACCTGGCATTGCTTTCAACTGCTAAGTGGGCAGAGCCCAAATTAAGCTGAAGCAGGTGGAACAAGGAGTGATCCTATTTAAGGACAAGTGGATGACGCCAGGGGGGCGTGTGCGTGCTAAGGGCCCCCGATATGAGAGAGCTCCGAGAGTCCTGCTGGAGAAAGTGCTGGTAGACCAATGGCCAGATCTCCCTGAGGCAGAAGGAAGCTGGTGAGCAGAGAAAGCCTCGGCAAGACAGCAAAAGGCCAAGGACTAAACCCTGTGGCTCAGCTTTTGCCTAGAGGGGTTTGACCTGTCCGAACAGTGGCCTGAACGGAACTGTGGCCAGCTTTAAAGACTGAGGCAGAACGGCAGAGTTGCTGATACGAAGGAAGTAAGGTGGCCTACAGACGCTGAGGTCTCCCAGAGAGAAGAAAGCCTCAAGCCTTATTTAAAGTGAGACTTCGATAGCAAATTTACCCTGACGAACCTGCGTCTGAGAGATCCAGAAAAAGGACTGCTAAGTGCGTTAAAGAGTCTACCCCCGAGACTGGTTTCCTGACGACTGAGGACCTACCCCAGAGACTGTATCATTCTAAAAGGGTATGAAAGTAGTTGTTATGATTATCAATAGGTTTAGTGGATAGGTTAAAGGGGTTGTAGGAATTTATAGGTTTAATAGATAAGAAATTGTTGGTGTTTGTTATAAGTGAATTTAGTAATAAATAAATAAGAGTTAAATAAATAATAATTTAAAAGCTCGGTTTCACTTATGCACATTCAATCCTGCACATTGTCTTGTCATGTTCCAGACTGAATCAGGGAAGAGTGTGTGTCCCTCACATTTTTGATGGAGCAGTGTAAATCAGTTCGGGTTATCATTGGGTTCACATGGAAAAGAAGAAGTTCTCCTTAAGTTGGGAGTTGAATTAAGTGGCTTCTGAACCTTGAGCTTCTGACATTAGGAGGCAGTGACTCCTGCCTGCTGCAAAGGCAACGTTTGGAGTTTTTCCGGCTACTGTTGTAGAACATTGTCCTCCTTTTTAAGCAGCTCCCTTCTTCCTGAGATCAGCCTTGTCTCTTCAAGAGCATCTATCGTGATCAGGCTTGTGAGCTGTTGCTGGCATCTCCTCACAGAAGGAGGGCTTTTGAGGGGGGTTATTAGACCAGCAACTGAATTTCTAGTTATATGTCCTAGACATTTGTGTGCAGTTCAGCCCTAATTCCAAAGCCTTGAGTCTAGGGTAGGTGCTTGAGTCTAGAGGCCTAGGGAAGTTAACTGAGGAGAACTTTGGGCTATGGGGAAGCCATCCTCCATGCTTGGTGCAGATCTCTAAGTACATCTATCAAAGCTACCCATGCTCCTTTCCTTAACCCCCTAGGATTGCTCTGTAAGTAGGCCCAATACATTCACTGGTGTTCCTAGCTGAACTTTGTTGTAATGATACTTTGGTTTGTCATTGGATTATTAGGAGGAGTAGGATAGAATTGTCTACTAAGAACACTCCTGGGGGAGGAACTTGCAAGAACACACTGACAAACTTCTTTGTGGTTATTCTCTTCTTCCTGGATACCTGTAACAATTTAAAAATTGGCTGGAAGTGTTGCAAATTCCATGAATTCTAACAGGAAGTGATTTAAATTTTCTTTTAAATTTACAATAAATTTAAAGTTTTAAAATAAAGAATTAACTCCCGTGATAATATTTATTATCAACAAAACAAAATGCCCAAGGTGTTATTAGGTTGGGGGATATTTACTTATGGGCAGAATAGAGTATTTGTACTTTGGATACTGCAGTAAATTAGCCTTTGCTGTGTCTTGCTTCTGTGATGTTACAAGGCTTTGAGGGAGCTCTAGACCCTGGGCTGAGCTACTCTTGTTTACTACGTGTTGCAAAAAGATCACATTGAATGGTATTGTAAATGAAACAGATTAGATACCTGTACAGAAACAGAATGAAGCAACAGCCATACATGCATGTGGGGGTAAGCCATGGTTATGACTGGATAATTCAAGAGGTGCTTTGTAAAAAAGTTAGGATGAAACACATGAGTATGTAAAATATTCAGCATAATACACAAGATTATGATTAAAGTACAATAAATTATTTCTTAAGGACTTGGGAGGGGTGGAGGGGGCACTGTGATAGAGATGTGGCTTGAAGTAGTGAACAAACATTAAAAAAAAAAAACCAAGCACGGTAGCATACACCTGTACTTCAACTACCCAAGAGACTGAGGCAAGAGTATTTCTTAAGCCCAGGAGTACAAAGCCAGCGCCAGGTAACATAGACAGATTTAAATTTTTCCGAAAATATTTTCTAAATATCACACTGTCTTGCCATGGAAAGCTTGTGAGAAGACTATCCATGTTGATACTGAGTCAAAAGAGAGATTTCTCAGAAAGACCATGAATTTTATGGTTGTAGATTCTGGAGTGTGGTCATTTTCCAGGAAGATGATCTACAGTCTTTGACCTGATAAACTTTTTACTGTCTTTCCTGAGAGAAAAGATTTTCTTGATGTTGCTACCGTCATCATTTGCTGACAGAATCTCAATAGTTGTGGGGAAAGGAAGATTGGAAAGCTATATTTAGAAGTTGATATGCAGCTGCACGATGTCTTCTTACAAATTCTAAGTGATTGCAATGGGGGAACATTGGCAAGAGTCCCCAGAACTAAAACTGTGCCCATGGCTGTTGGCCAATACCAGTTTAGAGTGCCCCACACCAACTAGTGGAGATGGAGACACCAGGGAAGAGAGGAGGGGACTGAGACTGGATGGAGTGGCTGAACCTTGCTACAGATTTCACATCTGGCTTCCTATCAGAAAGCAGAGTGATCTGTGATTTTTACTACCACCTTCCTGTTATTACTAAATTAGTAGTTCTTTTCTTAATATTATTGATGAAAATTCGTTATCTTTAGCACATTCTACAACCTTTTCCCATTTGTGGGAAAGGAGTGATATGAAATTAAATCTGTATTATGACATTAATTATTTCTTATTGTTTTTGTTCAGTTGGGTATGAGTTATATTTAATATAAGATTAATAATACTTTTTTTGTGTGGGAGTATGTATGTATATGAGTATAGTGTCCATACATGTATGTGGTATATGTGGTCCTGTGCATGGGTTCAGAAACCAAAGAAAGTGTCAGGAGTCTTCCTTCATTACCCTGCACTTTACTTCTTCAAGGCAGGTCTCTCTCTGAACTTGGAGTTCACAGGTTTTGACTAGGCTAATAGCCAACAGCTGATCCTTCCGTCTCTATGCTATCATCATAGAGTTTGCAAGACCACAATGGATCTATTATTTGTTGCTCAGTTCCAAACTCAGGTCCTTATAGTCGGGCAGTACCTCCCTGTGAAGCTTTCCAGTCCTCTGCTCAGTGTGTGTGTGTGTGTGTGTGTGTTATAATGAGTCTGTGTGTAATATGTGTGTACGTATGCAAAATTTTTTTGTGTGGGCACACTTACATGTACATGCATTTGGAGGCCAAGTGATGATATCTTGTATCTTCTTTGCTTAGTCTACACTTTATTTATTGAGGTTGAGCTTCTCACTGAACCCAGAGCTTACCATTTGGACTAATCTAGGCAGGAGATCCATGTGTCTGTCTCTTGCATGCTAGAATTACAGGTGGGCTGCCTTGCTTACCAGGCATTTACATGAGCACACTGGATCTGAACTCTAGTCCCCACATTTGTATAGTAAACCTAGGGCATCACCCCAGGCCAACACTGGTAGATTTTATACTTGCTCTTTTGTTAAAGTTTTATTTTTGTTACTTGTGTGTATTTGTGTCTGTATGTGTGTGTGTGCGTGTATGCTGCATGAGTACAGTGCCCACAGAAGTCAGAAAATGGCATTAGATTCCCTGCAGCTGGAGTTGCAAGTAGTTATGGGCTACCATGTGAGTCTTGGAAACCCAACTACAGCCCTCTGCAAGACCAGCCAGCGTTCTTAACTGATGAGCCATCTCTCCAGCTCTCTATACTTGTTCCTTTTAACTTGAAATTCAACTTGTCAGCACCACCTCTGTGGCTGGATGGGTGTCAGAGGACAGAGGAGATTAATTCCAGTTCTAATAACATAAGAAATAAAAAAGAAAGGCTCTGGCAGTAACAAACTCCAGAAATAAAAACAACAACAAAAGCTGGGAGCTTTGTGTGAGGACAGACGCACCCTAAGCTTCCATGTCCTTAACAACCCTAAAGTAAGTTACATATTACCAGGAGAAACATTGCAAACCTGGGAACCCAGATGAGCACTCCAGAATCTCTGTTGTTTGTGAGCTGGGACATTAGGAAACAACACAAAAGTATTCCACAGTTGTTCCTGTTCACACTGGAAAATAAGAGGGATTTTGGTTATGGAGACTCTTATATGGTCTGTTGGTTCTAGTGGATAAAAAGGCTCTTAGAGAGGGGTGTTCTTTCAAGTCCACTGTTTCATAGTTGATGACAACATTTAAACTAGCTAGACAAAGCTCTCAGGTTGGCTCTTTGTGTTGTAAGAAGGCAGGAATGACAGCTTAAAGAACAAAGGTCCTTCTATGGAAATGTCATGTGAGGTAGGTATTTTGCTTATATCTGTTTTGTGTCTTGAATTGCATTTTCCAGGGACCTTGGAGAGGCATGAGACAGGAGAAAGGGCAAGGATTATTCTCAACTGTGGAGACGGTGCACAGCTTCTCAGATCTGAGCCTACACTGTCAGTGGCCTCAGAGACACACAAGCATAAAAGTGTAGAACAGAGGTCGTCCAGCTCTCACCAGCCTGGACTGGCACCCTGCCCTGGCCTGCAGCTGGAGTCTTCATGTCTGGTGAGTCTGCATCTATCCTGTGTTCCACAGGAACATGGCCACTGGGGTAAGAAACAACGTGTCTTTGCAAAACATGGCCCTAACCTGTGGGTACAAAGCAGGGAGACAGGCGATGGTGTTGGCCCAGTGATGGTGGGTGGAACAGGATGGGGAGCCTGAATGTTATCCTTTCGATGACATTTGTGACAGTAGAGTTTCTAGATTATCAGAAAATTCAGCTAATATCCCATCAACTCAAATTATAGGTGTTTTTTTTTAAACAGTGATGATTATATTCTGTAGTTTGGATCCATTTTTAATTCTTTCATTGAATGTATTCAGTATCTTTTGTTCAGGCCTGCTGCTCATGTAAACTAGCTTTATTATTTTAATTTTCTGGACATATTATAGTTACTTAATCCAGTTTCTTTAAGATATTTACTTCCCATTTCTACCCTTCATCCTATCTTCTTAGCATCTCTACCTGTGCCATTTGTATGGACATACCTAGTATTTTTTCATGTAAATACTTTTTTCATAATATTATATAATAAATTTTCACAGTTTTAAGGGCTACTATATACTCTATATTTTCTTGTTGCCAATATAAATTGCTTTCTTATTAACTAATACTTTATATATACATTTCCAGTAGCATGTTTGAACCTTAAGGTTTTTTAGAAAATCAAAAGTGCAGGCTAGAAAGATTGGTCAGTGGAGAAGAGAACTTGTTGCTCCTCCAGAGGACCCCTGTTTAAAGCACCTAATATGTACACAGTCCTTACAAATGTGTATAATTACAGCTCTAGGGCTTTGATGCCTGTGTCTTTTTTGGACGCCTGCTCTTACATGCATATACCCATGTGTAGACATGCATTCTTATACATAATCAAAAATAATCTAAATAAAACAAAATATAAGATCAAAATTATTTGAGTGGACATGTGGGAATTGAGGTTTCTAAATGAGGACTTGCATATCCTTACCATTTCCTGTTATTTCAATGATCTTAACAAAAACTTAGCAAAGATCCTATTTTTATCTTGTGTGCACATTTATATTGGAAACAGAAGATGTCTTGTCATTCCTCAAGGTGACGGAAGTAAAGCCACACATCCGAACTTCCATACCATCTTACAGGTTGAGGGACCCGATTTAGATTTTATCTGAGCCCAGCACTCATTACCCTTTGATTATCTCAGATGCTAACTGAACATCTAACCATAAGTCTGTAACTGGACAGTGTTTACTTGCTGAACAGTGAGAAGCATGGCTGGAATCACACTGCTTGACCTTGCAGTCTTAAGGTGCAAAGCTAGGTAGCTTCACAGCACAGATCCTGATCCAGGGCCCCATGGTCCTTATGATGCCAGCCTCTGGGTATCTATCTGGGTATCTGGTTCACTGAGATCTGAGTTCAGACACTGCTACATCTCAGCCCATCAGGCCGCCATCTCCCCAGGTCATGGTTGAAACAGAATAAAAATGCCCTGAAGACTGCATTGCTCCTTTTACTATTCCATTCAGACAACCTACTTCAGTTTGTATTTTCCTTCTTTAGGTAGTAAATCAGTAGATAGCAACAACCTGTTCTCTCTACTTTTTCATTGTTTTGAGGTTGCTAAAATCTGCTCTTTGTATGTATGTATGTATATATGTATGTATTTATTTATTTTGGCTGACATGTATGGACATTGTGGATATGCAGTGCCTATAGAGACCAGAAGAAGACATCATATACCCTGGAACTGGAGTTACAGATAGTTGTAAGTCACCATGTGGGTACTGGGAACTGAACCTAGATTCTCTGGAGGAACAATGAGGGCTCTTAACCCTGAGCCACCTGTCCAGCCCTAGTTCTTAGCATTCCTAATATGAAGACAGGATGTTTGTAAGGATGCTCATGTAGCTATGTTCAGTAAGGCTCAGTTATTGAGCCTAGCTAGCTGTTCAGTCCATCCCAGTGCAGCTTCCTTGTTTGCTGTAGTCGAGTATGCATCGTAGAGCACAAACAATGTGATGGGAAGGGCAATGTGGGGGTGAACCTGGGTAGGGTGCTAGATACCTGTGTCTGAAAGTATCATAATGAAATGCACCATTTTGTACAATAAGCATACACCGTAGTGGAGTAGAGATTGTTCTAGAATGCTAGACAAGAGCTAGGTGTCTGTTGACCTGTGTGTTTCAGAGGCAGAGGTGTAAGGTCTGTAGGGGAAAAAATTGCTTTCACTGGATACCAGCTTTTCTGCTTGGATTCCCAGAAGGTAGGGAAACTGACTGCTATTTCTTTCTGAAGCTCGGAATTACCCTTTAGGGTAGTGGTAACAGTGTATACACATTTCATTTTCTGTATATAATTTTGTTTCTTTCTTGACTTCAAGAAGCAATAAAATGCCCTGGTCTTGTCATCCTACTTGTAGGCTGATTTCTACTCTATTTTCTAGTTGTTGCCCTTTACCTGAGCAGTCTACAATTTCCGGCCTTTGTTCTTTGTAGAGGAGAAGTAAAGGAGACAGGACAATTACCTCTTTTCCTCTACATGCCCCTGTTGTTACTAGATTTAGTGTGGCTTCAGGTATTTGTATTTGTGCTTCCCTTTTCCATCTTCACTTGAGTATGAGTTGCCATCATTATCATCACTCATGTGTTATTTTTGGATTTGTTTTAGAGTCAGAGTGCTGAGACCATTCTATCTTAAAAGTATGAAATTTCAAAGGTAAATTTGTCTATCACTAATCTACCTCTGTGAGCGTGTGATGTGTGTGAGAGAGTGTGGGCACACATGTCCTGGTGTGCATGTGGAGTGCAGAGAACTACTTCAGGTGCTGGTCCTTGCGACCCATATTGCTTGAGATGAGGTCTCTGTTGTTCACTGTCACATATACCATCCAGGGTAGATGACCAGCGAGCTTCCAGGACTGTCCTACTCTCCTCTCTACCTCTCTTCTCAGCACAGGAGCACTGTGATTGCAAGTGTCTGATACTGTGCCCAACTTTTCCATGAATTCTGGGGACTCAAACTCAGTTTTCCATATTTGTAAGAGCTCTATTTGATGAGACATCTCCATAGGTCATAAGAGATTTACTCTTAAATGCTTCGTGAATTTCATAAGAAAAAAAATCTTCAAAAAGCCCATGAATCACATTCATTCTGTAAGTGGGGGAAAATAGAGGACAACAAGTAGGTGAGCTTTAAACCATCCAAGATTGCTCTGTATCGGTGCCCGTGTTTGTGGGCGTGTGTCAATGTTAACAAGGAACAGATAACTACTGGGCACCAATAGAATAGACAATTTAGACAGGACATTTAGAACTTTATGTTGGCCAATATTTGGACATTTCTAGAATGAGTATTTTCATGCATTTGGGGAATATATATTAAAGGGAGGCAGATTATGAACATAATTAAAAAACATCATTTAAAATCATTTAAAATATATATCTACTCTGAATTGTTAGAGGAGCTAAATCTCAGTTGCTAGACAGAGATGTTTGTGATGAGAGGAGAAGATTCAGAGTTTTAAAAGGTTTACAAGATACAATACCATGCTGGTGTGGGAGCTGCTTTTCTTAGGTGGGCAGAGGATAAAACAGGATAGAATCTATTTAAATAGCAGTGGGGGAAATTTAGCTTTGAGGTAGGGATTTAACAGCTGGATTAAAACCATTGCTACATGACAGGGATCTTTGGGGCTCCATGGTATTTTAAGGAGAAACGTCCAATTTTGTTCATTGGTTAGTTGATTGGTTTTTGTCTTATGAGTGTGTATGTATGTGTTTTCAGTTCTTTTCCTATACTTCTTATCTCTAAAATGAATGAAAGGATAAACAGAATTATTTTAATTGACACACCTTTTGTCATTTTCAGTATTGGAGAAGGACTATGCTGAACAGGTAGAACCTCTCTCGCCAGCTCACTGCTTGCTTGAGTTGTCCTGTCCAATGTGGTGACATTAAAATGAACACAGGATAGTTTGAGTTTGTGTTTGGAATAAGACCAGAATGCTATGTTAAATATATGCATTTTGGATATATGGGATTAAATAAAAAGATTTTTCAAGCCCACATTTTATCTATGTTGTTTTAAGTTATCTGCTGAGCAATTTAAGATCATAAACATGATCTGCATTTTATTTGTTTAAGACAATGGTGACCACAAAGAAAGGTTATGTGAATCTCTCAGTAAAAATCTGGGAGTTAGAGCTGGAGAGATGACTCAGAAGTTAAGAGCACTGGAAAAAGCTATTCTCAATTTCATATGGAACAACAAAAAACTCAGAATAGCTAAATCAATCCTGTACAATAAAAAAACATCTGGAGGTATCACCATCCCAGATTTCAAGCTGTACTACAGAGCAATAGTAATAAAAACAGCATGGTACTAGTATAGAAACAGACCAGTAGATCAATGAAATCAAATTGAAGACCCAGAAATGGACCCACACACCTATGGTCACCTAATTTTTGGCAAAGAAGCCAAAACCACACAATGGAAAAAGGACAGCATCTTCAACAAATGGTGCTGGTCCAACTGGATGTCCCTCAGCTGAAGAATGGATTAAAAAACTGTGGTATATCTACACAATGGAATATTACTCAGCTATCAGAAACAATGAAATTATGCAATTTGCAGCCAAATGGATGGAGCTAGAGAAGCTCATCCTGAGTGAGCTAACCCAGACCCAGAAGGATACACATGGCATCTATTCACTTATAGTCAGATTTTAGCCATATAGTACAGATAACTATCCTACAACCAATGCACCAAAGGGAACATGGACATAGACTTTTGTTTTGTTTGTTTTCTCTCCCTGTCACTGAGACACTTTTCCCTGGTGGCGCTGCCTTGTAGGCCCCCAGTGTATGAGGAGGCTCTTGGCCCTCATATGACTGCTGAACTGGGGTGGGGGACTGTTATGTAGAGACACTTCACTCCAGAGGAGTGGGATGGGAGGGTTAGGGGGTAGAGGGTGAGAGGGCGGGACTGGGAAGGGTGGAAAGAGCACACTATGATGGAGATGTAACCTGTAGCGATAAAAACAAACAAACAAACAAACAAACAAACAAACAAACAAACAAACAAATAAATAAATAAGAGCACTGGCTGCTCTTCCAGAGGTCCTGAGTTCAATTTCCGGCAACCACATGGTGGCTCATAAACATCTATAACGAGATCTGGTGCCCTCTTCTGGCCTGCAGGCATACATACAGACAGAACACTGTATACATAATAAACAAATAAATAAATATTTTTTTAAAAATCTGGGAGTGAATGTTTTAGGGTCACAGCTGAGATTTTTGCCTCAGCTCCTTCTCTGCTCTGCTGTTGAGTAGAAGGGTAACCAGGGAGTATCTAGGTAGACTTGACCTTACAGCAGCAGACAGTGGCCCAGATAGGATATACTCAATGTAGGTTGCCGACCTATGGTCCAGTAGTCTTCTTTGCACTGGAAGGTTTGGAGGTATCAGGAGGACCTGAAAAGAATCTGTAACTCCCCTTTCTTCCATGTCTGAAATTTTAATAAAGCCATTTATCTTAATTTTATATATTTGTGTATATGTGTGTGCATATATAGGTATATATGATGGAATGTAAGTTGGAGTAGTTTTTGACAATACATTCTATTCTATTCTTGTATAAAAACCAGTAATTGTTTGTGCTGGGGACACCATCCTTTGCAAATAAATAAATAAACAAATTAACAAATACCAACAACCAAAACCCCCTGCAAACTGTGATTTCCAGTACACTGAGCATTTGTATGTGTATATGTTTGTGTGTGTGTATGTATGTATGTATGTATGCATGTATATGTATATGTATGTGTCTAATAGAAAGGTAAGAGCAAACATATCCCATTACAGGAAGCCTGTGTTCCATATGCACTTATCCTACAGCCTTGCTTAGTCATTCTCCCAAGAAGATTAAGGCCTTTGTTTCAATTTTGAGACATATTTCACAAGTGTCCAGAGTTACAGTCTGTCAGTGAGCCAAACAGCTCACAGTGGGATGAGTTTTCTTTCCTGAAGAGAGATCTAAGCAGTGCCTGGCTCCATGTGGCTCTAAGAGTTCCCTAGAGCACATGCTGACTCTTGCTTGGAGCCTTCTTAATGGATTCAGATAATCAGTAGCTCCCTGTGTTTCTAAAGAGATGAAGACGTGAACTTTAATGCCACATGCCACACTGTCCTCATAGATGTCTCTGTTTTGTGTGCGGTTCACAGATACGTATGTGATTGTGTTTGTGCATGCACATGTAAGTATTTGTGCACATGTGCGTTCCTGACTTTGGAGGTCAGAGGTTGAGGTCAGGTGTCTTCCTCAGTCACCCCACCTTACTTTTTGAATTAAGGGCTTTATTGAGCTTGGACCTGACCAGTTTCGCTAGACTGAGTGGCCAGTGAGCACTGCAGATCCTCTTGTCTCTGTGTCCCCAGTGCTGGGGTTACAGGTGCACATTGCCTCACCCAGTTTTTACATGGATGCTAGAGATAAAATTCAGGTCCTTGGGGCAGGGGTGATAGTGCACACTGTTAAACCCAGCACCCAGGAGGCAGAGGCAAAGGCAGATCTCTTCAGTTTGTGGCCACCTTGGTCTACATAGTGAGTTCCAGGTCAGCCAAGGCTACATACATAGTGAGATGTTTCTCATAATTAAAAAAAAAAATGTTTTTAAATGCTTAACAGGGTAAGTACTTGGCTGACAAAGCTACCTTTCCCAGCCTTCATTAGAGAATTTTAAATAGTGTACTTGTATGGATTTACCTAAGCATATAAGGCTGGTTCTAAATAAAAACTACATTTGTTATTTATATCCTAGTTGATATTTTTGTGCTTTTTCCCCTTCATCTGGCCTCAGTGTGATATAGGACACAAGTCACTGAGAAATTTTATTAAAGTTTTACCTCAACTCCTGTTGTAAAGTACACATGGAGACCCGCTAGGTTTTCAATCACAAGCTGGATTCCGCTTCTTACACCTTAACAGAATGGAAAGTTAACTATTATTTACTTAAGTTTGTATGCATGTGTATGTGCACATGAGTGTAGGTGTCCGTGGAGGACAGAAGAGGGCATAGAATCCTGGAGCTAGAGTTACGGGTAGTTGTAAGCCGTCTCCCATGGGTGCTGGGGACTTCTGGAAGAACAGCAGGTGCTCTAACCACTGAGCAAAACGTCCAACCAAAAAGCTACTTTTGTTGTGGTGGTTTGTCCTTCATGACACACAAAATAACCAAAACAGAACAAAATAATGATATTTCAAAGTCTTGTCCCTAGATTTACCTGTGAAAATATGAAACTAAAGCTTACTAAGACAGTATTAGTGTAGTTCAATCCCATTTTAATTTAAATATTAAGTTATCAAAATTGCATTTCATTAGCAAACAGCAAGTACTATCTATTTGAAAATACTTGCATTCTCTAAGAATAAAGGGCTGGAGAGGTGGCTCAGTGATTAAGAGGACTTGATGCTCTTGCAGAGGATCTGAGTTTAGTTCCTAGCACTCACATCAGATGGCTCACAATGGCCCATAGCTCCATACCAGGGCATCCAACACACTCTTATAGCATTCTCAGGCACTGCACATATACAGCATATGTACATATATACATATTCAAAACTAAAATTAAAAAATATAAATTTCCCATGTAGCTTGTTACTTTTCACCTCTTTTATTGGTAGGTAATTTAGATGGTATCCCTTTTGATAGTTTATCAAAGTATAAGTAACATGGAAATTTTTGCATAATTTTTTAAAAATACACATTTTATTAAACATTGGAAGCATTCAATTCTATAAGTTTAGTGTTCTGATTTTTGTTTTAAATATTTTTTTTTTACTTAATCCCTATGTAGAACACAGCGACTGGAAGGTAGCACCTCCCCACCTCAGGCAGCAACGGAAAGCCTATGAGAATGGTGATATGGAATGACAATTTGCTTTTTGATCTGTATATGAAGGGATGGATATTTTTGATAGATGGTAACCATTCCTCAAAAGGTTCTGTAAGGTGAATAGAAGCTTCCATAATTGATGATGCTTAAAAAAAATTAACTGCTTTATATAAAAAAAAAACATCCTATCTCATTTAGTGGTATGAATTTAGACTTTATTTATTTATTTATTTTAGTCAGAAAGTTGCCTCAGTCACAAGGAAAACAATTAGAGGCTATCACAGCTTTGTTTCAAAACTACTGGACAGGAGGTCCAGTCTGCACAGAAAGAATAAGCATGGTAAAGTGACTCCAGCTGCCGGCCTCCTGCCCAGGAGCCACCCTGAATTTCCTCAGAGGACTTCAAAGCCTGGGTCAAATCTAAACACTCGTCAGCCATGTAAATCAGAGTTACAAAAGGAAAAAGCGCCTATTTCATGGTGCATGGCTGGCGAGAGCCCAGCTTTGTGCTGCACGTGCCGGGGGGGTAGTGCCAGCCACTGAAGGGCACTTATTCTACCCCTGTGACAAATGCAGTTAACATCAGATCCATATTAATGTTGTCAAGGTCCCTTGATGTATTTAAGCAGATTTTAATTATTTGCAGCATTCCGAGGCCCAAGATATATAGCCTCATAGTTCTTCAAAGAAAGCTTGCTTAATGTGTGAACGTAAAACCTCTCATCAAAATGAAACTTTGATACTGGCTTTAGCACTACCACAGGTTATTCATCCAGTGAGCAATTTGTGTGGCAAAGTGCCATTTGAATAGTGTATTGTTGGGGGGGCTTACGGTCCACTTGACAGGGGCTCTTTCTCTAAATAGTACAATTTGACTCCAGCTGTTAGAGATTGCCTTTGACAGCAGCTACACAGAACAGAGACTCACTGCTGAAAAAAAAAAATCAATATCAGCTTCTTGCTCTTAGGAACCTGTTCTTTTCTCTTCTGCGGACCTATCAACGACTATGGAGGGTGGAGAAGTGGAAGCTTAAATGTTGTTTTAAATGCAATCCACTTTGAGCTTCCAGTTAAGACTTGCCACAAACGGTCCTAAAGGAGAGTTTTAGGATATTATTTCTGCACCCTGGTTCCTGTAGAGTCACAATTACAGGGCTGTTGGATCTGAATGAGTTTCTGTTCTGCAGAAAAGAATTAGTGTAAAAACAGGCAAAATTGTGGGTGATGTTACAGAGCAAGACCCATGACTTCTTGATGTTTTCTTGTCAATGTGTCATTTGCATTCCCTCCCTACTCTGCCTGTGTAGCTTTTTTTTTTTTGGATGGCAGAATCTTTCGTGGCTGTGTCCATGGCAACACCAACAGATGTTGACAGTGCTGTACTCCCAAAGTAACCTTGCAGGTTTGGGGACTAGGTTTGGGGAGTTTCTAGCACTTTTCTTTTCTTTTTTCTTTTTAAGCATAAAAGGTTGCTATGATACCTGACTGATAGTAACAGCTATTGAATCTCTTAATTCCAATAACTCCACACAGGACCCTCCTCCCTGTCTCCTTCTTTGATTGAGTCTCTCTATTGTTTCCTCTTTGATCGGGAGTCTCTCTTATTGCTAGGCATTATGTTTAACATACAGCAGAAACAGGAAAGTTGCATCCTTGAGATGAAGGGGGGAAAAGTCTTAGAGTGAAATCTTGAACCATAAAACATCTCAAGTTATAAAAACCTTTACTGACTATTGATCTCCCAGGATTGCAGATATAATTTGTTTAAATTATTTCTTGCTTTGACTCTGTGTGATTTGGATTTTTATTGGTATTTCCCTGAGATGTCGTAAGTCTTCATCTAAGATGTGTTGAGTGGAATCTGGGGGAGCTGTCATTTTTAACATAGAAAATGCCAGTGTGATGTGTCCTTTCTCAAATGCCTTTTTGGAGGGGTAGGCTGAAACAGCTGTTGTCTTATTACTGATCAATTCTGCATTTACTGAATCTTGGGCTGAACTAGCAACTAAAAATTCATAAAGCTGATGGTCCAGTTGTGAACGGAGACCTTTAAGGGTGACTCAAGGTCAATGTTATTGTTTTTATAATTGCTAATAGTCAATCCTGATTTCTCCCAGAGAAGGCTTTGCTCAGCTTTGATTTCTGTGAATGTTATCTCTTTTGTTGATTCTCATGGAAGATTTTTCAATGAATAAATGTTTATACCACCTCTCCAGTGCTCCATGTAGCCTGGATCCACTTCAAGACTTTTCCCTGAACCATATCCCCATCAGTCCTGTTGGGGATGTGAAGCCCTGGCATCTTTAAAATACTCTAGAACTAAATTCTTTCTATACTTATCAGTTAACTTATATGTGCATGTATGTGAGCGTGGGGTGGGATGAGGTGGTAGGTGGGTGAGAAATCAATCCAGCACAGAAACATCGAGAAAAATTAAGTGAATCAGGCATCCCATTTTGTTTAATTAGTTTAGTTTAATCAAGAAGCAGTAACATGATTCACTACATATGTTTTTAAAATTTGTCTTTATTGACATGACTAATTTGATAGGTCTCTTGAGCACATGGATGCTATCTATGGTCAAGATCATGCTGTCTGACCTATCTGGGACAGCTTAGGGACATTTTCTTCACTTGTTTCTTAGCCTCTTTTCTTCCCTTCATTTTCAGTTCTAAATTGTTTTTTTTTTTCTTAAAATAAACAAACGAAACCCCACAGCTTTTCAAGTTTTGTTCATCCCTTGCTATTAACCTCACTGAGAAAACTGATATCTTGCTAAAGTAAAAATCCCCCCAAAGAGGGTCAGATTTTCCCTATTTGAACAACTTGTTTCTGATTGGTGAAGTTTCTTGACATAAAATCATTATCTTTCATTAGGAATACCTTCTTGGTATATTATATTTATTACTAGATACACTGGATACTAGCTTCAGGAACAAAAAGGAAACATTATAGAAATTCTGATGTTAAGTCAAAAAAAATTTAGAACAGGAAAGGAAAGGAGAATGAAATCTCTCTGAAGACTGGCCATGTCACTTGGAGACTGAGCATACCCTCTGAACCCATTTAAGGAAACATAACAGGCCAGTGCCGGTATTGGTGAAGTGTGCTGATGCTGTTTCTAAGAGTAGAAAATGCAAAAATGTTACAAGAAGCAGTTCTTGGGACAAAAACATTTATTCTTGTGGACTATTTCCTCTGGGCTATTAAAACAAAATGTATTAAACCATTAGCTTTGTTTATTGTTGCTAGGAGTCTGAATGTGTTTCATTAGAAAACACAGCCAGATAGCATTCCTAACTGTTTTTTTTTTTTCCCCCAAGATTGAGTTTTTACAGTGGCATCCTAGAAGTGCCTTCAGTTCTGTGAAGTGACAGCTTAGGGGTAGTTAGCTTCTCTGAAAACAACCATCTTCATCATAAATGTAAACAGCCCACAGAAACTTTTCCTCCCGTTATCACTATTCCTCGTGGATGTTAAATGTTCCTAAGATGCCATGTGGGCAGTGGGGACTTTCTTTTCCTATGTACATAATTTTATGCACAAAATAGGTCTGAACACTATATGGATTTTATTGATGGTGGTAGGCTTCCCACCCCCTATTGTATAAAACATCCATTTTCAAAAGCCATTGCCAAAGCTTATGAAATACAAGCCCCAGTCACCCACCCCCAGCTCTTTCCTCTCTACTTCCTTAGAGGTTCCTTGTCATTATACAAAACTTGGCTCTCTCCATTTCATGTTTGGTAACAAATGTTTTGTTTTCCTTTTTCTGGCCCTTCCACCAAACTCAGTTTAAAAACCCTTACAGCCTGGCGTTGACCATGTGGCTGTGTATGGAATACAGAGAGAAAAAGTACAGGCTCCGGCTTCCTATGAGATGATCCAAAGACTTGAGTGAAAATATTATTCCTTTGTTGATACAAGTGCCCAAATCTAAATGCTCATGTGGATCTAGAATGTCCACAGAGTTTATGTATTGTGGCACTGTCAGCTAAACATTTTTAACCACCAAAGACTGACTTTTTCTTCAACTCACAGTTAAAGTCAATTTATGGATGATCCAGAAAGAAAGAAAGGAAGGAAGGAAGGAGAGAGAGAGAAAAAACGATTGTCTTTAGGGCTCCATAACTTGTATCACACCCCTTTATGCTTTTGATTTTTGCATAAACTAAGGATTATCTTAAAAAAAAAAACTCTTAGAACACACTTTGCCTTAATTTCTGGCATGTTGAAGGATGGGATTACTATGATGGCAGCAGAAAATGTCTAGTTTTCCATGTGTTTATGACAATTCCATTCACTGCCATCAGTTTTGCCCTGACTTACACAATGCACACCCTGTCTTGGTCACGATAGCAGTTATAACCAGAGACAAAACATGCAATGAATAGCTGTGAGTGAGTGCTCTGAGAGTGTGCAGGCCTTCCAACAGGCTGGCCATTGGCCTGTGTGTTTTCCTCCTATACCATATCACTTAATTCTGAGTATAGGATTTTTTATTTTAAAAAACATTGCATTACTTTAGATTATTACAATTTCATTTGTAACCAGAGTTTCATTTTGAGACAGGGTCTTACTAAATAGTGCTGGCTAACTTGGAACCCATTACATAGACCAGGCTGGCTTTGAACTTACTACAGTCCACATTTGCTTCTCCCTCCCAAATCCTGGGATTAGAGGTGTGTACCATGGTGCCAGCTTTGTAAAAAAATTACAATAATTAAAATCCACCTATCCCTCTCTAATGAATAAATTAGAAAGGGTTTGGATGCTTAGCATGACTGTCTCTAAAAAGACCATCTAATAAATGAGTAACACTTTCATAGAAACTCCAGGAAGTACAATGAGAACAACTGCCTCAATCTGCCAGTTTAACAAACTTTAAAAGCTTATTCAATAGTGGTAATGAAATCTAGGCTATTTTGGCATACAGGGAGCCAATGGCTCACTTTAGGTAAGATGCAAACAGCAGTTCCCTTATAAGATCCAGATAGACAGCAGTGACATGTTTAAAATGGCTTTGTTCACCAGCAAACTTTATGGTATCACCTCCATTTACCTGCCCGTCAATCTCAGGCTCATTTCTCCTAGTCACAAAATTATCTAAAATAATCACTGAGACATAGCCCGAGGATTATATTGTATATCATGAGTCCTCGTCTTCTCTGGGATAATTGCTTTTCAAGCCCACCCCTTAATATAAAACCCCCAAAGCTATCAGCCATCTAATCAACAGGTTTGCAATAACGCTTAGAAATGGATGTGTATAAATATGAAGAGGGTTCATTGATGCTTTATTTCCCAAACTCAGGAACTCAGAGTAGGTCTGCAACCCTCAAGTAGCAGCTTCCTGCTTTGGTAGTTGATTTGGAAACTGCTTAAGGCCCCTCTCATCATAGGACAGAAGAGAGAGCTGGTTGCATTCTGGCATATACCACTTAAAATACTAGCAGGTTTTTCTTCTGTTGGGATAGATAGGTTCAGAGTCTCAGGAGACTACTGCAAGATTTAAAGGATTTCCTCTTCCTCATTGTCTCCTAATACCCCATTGAGACGGATGTTCTTCCACATGCTGGCCCTGCTGATTCTAGTCCTTACATGCCTCTTCCTCTCAAAGGCCATTTGCTCCAGATGTCCTCTTTGCAAGCTCAAATTCTACTTGATTGATAAGTACACGCCTTGAAATACCAATGCTCCGCCTGAATACTTGTAAGTATTCATACTACTTTCCCAAGTATGCCTTCAGCTCCTTGGTATATATGTTGTATACATTTTGTAGTGAGGTAAGTAAGGTAGAAAATTCATTCTTCAGTTACTCATTGAATGCCTGCTGTATGCCCCACACCCTGGACATTAGGAAGTTCAACAAGTGACTGGACTCATGAAGCTTACATGTATAGGGAGAAGAGGTAGATCAGAACTTAAAAAGAAAAGGCCAGGAGCTCTAGAGATGATTCAGTGGTTAAGAGAAGTAGCTGCTTTTCCTGAGGGCCTGAGAGTTGAGCATTTAGTATGAATTTGGCTCAAGCCATGAAATGATGTATACAGATGGCAACCTGAGCCGTAGAGGGCCTCCGCTGTCTAGAGCACAGGTCATAGCAGCTATAAGTCTTAATGGATATGTAACATTTTGCTGTGGGGAACAAGTCTAAAAGACCAGCATATAAATGTGAATGCTAGTCAGGGTGTTAAGGAGATGTTAATACTGGAGATAGTATATGTAGTAAGGAGAGATGATAAATAGCTGCCCCACCTTTCTTCAGGAGAATAGGTAGTGTTGGAATCTGGACTCAGCCTTTTTATTAGTACTTATTACTAATTACTCCTGAGTAATGCCATCTAGACAAAATGCTTGGCAGCAGAGCCTAGAGCTTAGTTAGTTTGCTGGGCCAAAACTTTTCTGGCCATTGACTAATAACTTACCCTACCCCAGCTCCCAGCTGTCATAGTCCACTGGATTCTGTGAAGGTGACTATTTTGGGTCTCTTATAAGTAGAACAATGCAATGGTCTTGATGTGTTTTGGCTTTTGTTATTCAGTATCATGTCCACAAGGTCTTTGTTTTGGGGGGAATTTTTGTTGTTTTTCTGTGTTTGTTTTGTTTAGTCATCTGTTAAAGACCTTCCTTCTAAGGCAGAATATTATTTTATATATTTTTTTTCTTTTTTTGTTTTTTTTTTTCAAGACAGGGTTTCTCTGTATAACAGTCTTGACTGTCCTAGAACTTGCTTTGCAGACCAGGCTGGCCTTGAACTCAGAGAGATCTGCCTGCCTCTCTGCCTCCTGAGTGTTGGTATTAAAGCCGTGTGCCACCACACCCAGCTGAATATTATTTTCTCACACCTATTTGATATGTTTTTCTTCATCCATTCATCTGCCAATGAGCATCTAGGTTTTCTCCTCATCTCTGTTATTGTGAATAATACTGCACTAGGCATTCATGCCTCTTTGAAATCTTAATCTTTATCTTTTGGTCAGTATCTAGAGGTAGAATTCCTAGGGTATGTGGTAATCCTAGGTTTTTTTTTTTTAAACATTTATTTTGTGTGTGTGTGTGTGTGTGTGTGTGTATGTGCACATATGTGTGTGCCACAACATATGTCTGGAGGTCAGAGGACAACTTGTGGGAGTTGGTTGTCTCCTTCTGCCATGTGGATCTCAGGGATCCACCTCAGGTCATCAGTCGCATAGTAATAAGTGCCTTTGTCTGCTGGGCCATCTCAGTGGTCCAGCGTCAATGTTAATGCTCATAGAAACCTGGGCATTGATTTCATTTGATTTTGAGTTGCAGTGTGCCGTGATTCATTTCCCCACACTTTCACTGATATTTGGTGGCTTTTAGTCTTATGACATCATCACAGGGGTGATGTAGAATATCTTTGTACTTTTGATTTTGGTTTTCATGAATGTTTGTGCCCATCTTGTTGGCCAATGGCCTATCTTCTTTATAGACAACATCTGTTGAATTCCTTAGCTTGTTCTGAATGGACTTTTTCAGGGTTTTGCTATTGAGTTGTAAGAGTTACTGAATTTGGGCTTCCTAGTGCAGATTTTATTCATGGTGGAATTTATTATTCATAATGTAGAAGTCACTCTTAAGATCATAAGCCATGTACACATACTACTCACCTAGATTGAAAGTATTTCATTTCTTACTTTACATTGTTAAGGTGGTTTTGTTGGAAAACAAAACAAAACATTGGTGGGGGCATTTAAAACCCATTTGCATAGGACAAACCAGGGATTAGAGAACATTTTCCCTGAAGGTAAGATGCTAAATGCTCTTGGCTTTGTGGATTAGTTTGTCTCTGTGGCAACCTCCCAATCCTTCATCTATAATTCAAAAGCCAGCAGTAGATGACTCCTGTATAAAAGAACAGTCCTGTGTTTCAATAAAGCTTTATTTAAAAGAGGAGGCAAAAGTGATTTGAATGTCAGACATTGGCTCTGAACCTTTAATTAGGTTATATATAGGGATGTGGAGGCTTCTCTCTTGAAAGACTGGGCCTTCTGGTCATACACCTACTCATTAAACTCATGAGAAAAAAAAAAACTTCAGGAAGCAGTTGCTATTCAAGCAACATGAGGGACGAATATGCGTGTACGCATTTGATTTTGAAAGCAGTGCTTAGGGGGTGCTGTCAGGAGCTGATATGTCTCGATATCAAAAAAAATCTTAATTTAAGATAACATTTTTGAATGCCATATTCTGCAGATCTCTTGGGGTTTTTGAAGATGCCCTATCCGTCTCTTGTATTTAGATAAGCAAATGTTGCTTGTCTCTTAACAACTTGATTACTGAATAGTTTAGAGAGTATCTGTGATAGACTGTCATAGTAGCTAACACAGTGACATGTTTGCATGACTAGGAGTTTGTTTTTCTTAACTATCCTAAACAGTTTTTGATGGTTGGTATCAAGAGGCCAGAGCTTCACATTTTATTTTTAAGTATCTCTAGGTATGATACCATTAGGAAGCGTTACCTTTAATTTTGTATCAATATACCAAGATCTATTCAATTGTGGTTAAATGTACTCTTAATTATGTATCAATATACAAAGATCAATGCCTATGTAGCCCAATACAATCTTAATATTACATCCATATACAAGGGTCAATACCATTGTGGCCAATTATAATCTTAATTTTGTATCAATATACAAAGATCAATACCGATGTAGTCCAATACGATCTTATTTTTGCACAATAAACAATGGTCAATACCACTTTAGCCAAATATACTACTAATTTTTGTATCAATTTACAAAGGTATAAGGGCATATTCAATAATCTGGATAAGCATCGAAGAATTTCCAGTGTGAGATGGTTGAATTAGTGGCAAGCCTATCTCTTGGCATGAAAAAACTCCTTGCTTCAACTGCAGACAGACTGCTGTCCAAAAAGGACAAAACTTGGTAGCAGGGAAGTCGACAGCCTAGCTCTGCCAAGACAGGGTAGGTAAGTCCTTCATAATTCCTGCTCTACAATCAATGTCTGTCAGAGAAACAGAACCAAAAGGCTGAAGACTGATGCTGGAATGTGTGGAGAGAAAAGGGGAACTGTCCAGGCATTCACTGGTTTGTCATTTCTTAGTATTGAAAGCTGCAGTCCCTGCACTTCCTATATAATCAGATATATTTATCCCTCTCAGGTCTCTGAGGTGGTTGAAGAATAGACAGCTAGAGTCTCATAGTTAAATTTTGAGTTGTTTAGGAATCAAGAGGGCGTTCTAGATCTAAGAAGATGGTTATAATAGTGATGCAAGTTAGTATGAAAGCTAAGTCAGTTATAGAACTTTAAATTCATGGAGATTGTTAGATGGTAGAAGGTTAAAGTCAGGGGCCAAATATGTATGAACTGGACATTGGAAAGGTATACTGGGCCATTTAACACTCATAAATGTGGCATATTTATTTCTGTTTTTTTGTATAGTATTTACTGTTATAAGAGAAGGAACCATTTGTTGGACTGAAAGGGGAAGCTGTTGGGGGGAAGAGGGTGGAAGGGCAGGACAGGAAGTGGGAATAGGGAAGGGATTGTGACTGAGATGTAACTTGAAGAAAAAAATAAAGTATTTAATTAAAAAAAAAGAAAGCAGTGCTTAATGGGCTCCCATTTCACTTGTTGGCTTCTTTCCTCTGTTTCTTCTATAAGCAGTTTATAAAACCTTGTCAGTCAATTATGTGTGAGATGTTACTACAGCGTCCTTTCCCCCTTTATGTGTATAAATGTTTGCTTCCATGTTTGCGCAGTGCCTTCGGAAGCCAGCACTGGAGATATAGACAGTTGTGAGCCACCATGGGGATAGCAAGAACTGAACCTGAGTCTTCTGCAAGAGCAACACGTGTTCCTAACCACTGAACAATCTCTCTAAACCCTACAGAATCTTTAAAAAAAAGACTCTTATCCTCAAACATTTCATATACTTTGATTTCTATTATATAGTGTTTTAGTCGATGATACTTTCAGTACTGCTTTCAGTTAGCAAGTTATTTTGGGGATTGAAATGATCAGAATATCTGGTGGCCACATAGAGATATATTTTCCACATATATATTGTGGCTAGAAATTCTTTGTTTGAATATATAATTTTTTTAATGAGTGGATATGCCTATGTAAATATATGTCACACATGTGACCATGCCCTAGAGGTCATAAGAGGGCATCAGATCTCCTGGAACTGGAGTTATGAGCAGCTGTGAGCTGCCTGATGCAGGAGCTGGGAACTGAACACAGATCCTCTGCAATAGTAGTGCCTGCTTTTAACAGCCGGGCCATCTTTTCAGCGTCAATTTTTATTTAAATGCATGTCACTCCAAAGAGAAGAAGTACTTAGTAAAATGTTGTCCCTTGTTCTATTGGGTGGTAAAGCAGTTCTGGCTGGCTTTTTTTTCTCCATCTAGACCTACACCCTTCCTGATCTTTTGACTAATTATCAGGTTATTGGGATGGCATTCATAGAGTGTTAATGTGATGCCACTCAGTAAAGAGTCATGGGCGGAAGCAAAGGTGTTTGGAGTGCGTCACATCACATGCCCACAGCACATAATTTTAATTAGTGTTCATCCCTAGAGACTGAGTTTCCAGTAATTTAGCAACACACACTTGTCATCTTAATTGACAATTATATACCAAGTAGAGATTAAAAAAAAAAAACTCAAAGGAAACGGTTGCTGTAAGGAAAGTACCCAAGAAAAATATTTATTTTGCCACTTATGATTGAGCTCCTTAAAAAAAGTGCTTTTCAATTTGATTTTTTTTTCTGTTAGTGACATTTATTTTATAACAAACTACAGAGAAAACCGAAGTTGAGTTATAAAACATCTATTCAAACAGTTGTGAGAAGAGTGGTTTTGGATGTTCTGGTAATTTCTAAAGGATGCACAAGTATTCTCTCTTTGTTTGTTCATGAGCACACCATTCTCTCATTTCCACTAGGGTTCTTCAGTGTTGGGTTGACTGAAAAAAAAAGACTGTGTGACTTTTTAATTTGTCACCAGGCTGCTCTCAGCTGTCTTCTGTCTGTCTGTCTTTTCATCCATCTATTGATACCAAATTAGATAAGAGCCCAAACCTCATTAGCTAAAACAACCCCAGTTTATTTCTTGTTTATTGTTAGCATCAGACTGCCCTTAGCTCATTATACATATAGTAGGCTAAGGCAGCAGCAGAAGTAGTTAGCTGCGGACTTTAAGAAGGACTTAAAGACATCCCAGTGACCAGGCACATAATTATTTCTAAGATTCTACCTTATAAGAATCTAAAGCCTTTCATTGAAGAGGATGCATTTCCCTCCAGAGAGCCATTACCTCACAAAACAATTTGCTGTTTGCCTTTTTTTTTTCTTTTTCAAGACAGGGTTTCTCTGTGTACCCCTGACTATTCTGGTCTCACTCTGTAGACCAGCCTAGTCTCAAACTCACAGAGATCTGCCTGCCTCTGCCTCATGGGTGCCGGGATTAAAGACTGTTTGCTTTTTAGAAATTTTCCTAAGATACTGAAGCCCGAGAGCTGGTTCTTGGCTTTACTCTTATTCCAAAGGGGAGGACATGTAGGTTGTTGCTTGTGTTTTAGTTTTTTTCTGGGGGGAAGTGGGTTTGTCCCCTGATTTTTTTCTCTAATCTGCTAATTCCCTGAAATGAGCACAGACATTCCACCTGACCTCTTGGTAATTTTTTTTCTCATCTTCCTTCTCTTCCCTTCTAAGACTCTCTCAAAGGTTGTTGAAAAATGTTGAGTCCTTTTTGCCTTTAAATCAACTATAAATGGAGGGTAAGTTGTAGCTCAGTAGTAGAGTACTTTCCCAGCATGCATAAATGTAAAGTAATTTTTTATTTAAATTACTTATATTTATTAATACTTAAAATCACCACCTATAAAACACTTATAACCTTTAATTTCTAATACCTATAAATACTTAATACCTAAGAACATTTAATCAACCCCACCTTAATTTCTTGAAAGGATATTAAAATTCTCTAACGCAGGTCCATTCGGGCATCTTGGTTAAAAATATAGCTCTGGCAATTACAGCAGAATTATCTTCAGCTTGGTTCAGCTCCCTCCAGCCCTAGCTTTGCAGATTTGTGTGATCAGTTCCATAGTCTCATCAGTCCATGCGTAATTCACCAGTCAGGATTTAAAGTCTATACTGGCACCCGCCAGTCTCAACTTTCTACGGTCTCCTCTACCCGAGCTTGCTTCAGACTTTACTCACTCATTAGTGTACCTTATGCAGTTTAGCTTTTGCTGCCGACCACTCTTAGTCTCTGCAGCTTAGAGTTCTTATCTTTGCTTGGGCTGTTTTTTGGTGGCCTCAGGGCATAAGGCCTACATGGCTTAAGCTCCAGCATGTTCCTTCCTCTTCTCCGTCATGGGGCAAGAGAGAGAGAGTCATGTGAAACCTCCAAGTTTATATAGGGGGTCATCTCGTGGTCATCTGAAAGGTCCCATGGATTCTTGAACTCTCTTAAGGAAACTTGCAATTCCTGTGACTTTCGTGGCTTTGTAGCCACGCTCCCACCGGGCACCCAATGCCTCAGTCCAATCTGGACTCTGCCCATCTTGTAATGCTATTAGCAGCTAAAAATAATTGCTAGCCATAAACCCTGTTTTTAATTCCATATGCTGCCATGCTAAGTGCCCACAGGTGCTAGGCTAATCTTTATGCCCTTGAAGAATCCTTACTAATTCTAACCTATTACACATGAAGTGCTAGGTTCAAATGCCAGCCTGATTTAAACACACACACACACACACACACACACATCAAAATATATTAATTACTTATACACATGCATTACTTCATATTTACCGTGACTGTATTTACTTACATTAATAAGTTTAGTTGACTACTGAGGTATTGTTTTAGAGATACCACAATAGGACACTGGTAGCATGAATTTTAGAAGTATAAAATGTGGAAATAAAAAATTTTATATTTTGGTTGTGAACCTAGCCTTAATGACTGAGCCATCTCTCCAGCCCAACAATTTTCAACTTCATATGGAAGAACAAAAAACCCAGACTATCTAAATCAATCCTGTGCAATAAAAGAATATCTGGAGGTATCACCATCCCTGATTTCAAGCTGTACTATAGAGCAATAGTAATAAAAACTGCATGATATTGGCATAGAAACAGACTGGTTGATCGAAGGAATTGAACTAAAAATCGAGAAATAAACCCACATACCTATGGTCACTTAATTTTTGACAATGAAGCCAAAACCACACAATGTAAAAAGGAAAGCATTTTCAACAAATGGTGCTGATTTAACTGGATGTCAACATGTAGAAGAATGCAAATAGACCCACATTTATCACCCTGCACAAAACTTAAATCCAAAATGGATCAAAGACCTCAACATAAAACCAGACACACTAAATCTGATAGAAGAGCAAGTGGGGAAAAGCCTCCAACTCATGGGCACAGGAGACAACTTCCTGAACAGAACACCAATAGCTCAGACTCTAAGACCAACAGTCAATAAATGGGGCCTCATGAAACTGAAAAGCTTCTGTAAGGCAAAGGGCACTATCATTAGAACAAAACAGCAGCCTACAGATTGGGAAAGATCTTCATCAACCCCACATCTGACAGAAGGCTAATATCCAAAATATATAAAGAACTCAAGAAATAAAACACCAACAAATCAAATAATCCAATGAAAAAATGGGGTACAAAGATAAATTGAGGTTAAACTGGAGGTGCTTTAAACACAGAGACATCTCCTCAGCCTGCAGTCACATTTTATGAGTGACACAGAAACATTCATTATTTTTCATAAGTAATTTAATGGCCCTACACATCTGAGTCCATGTGGGAATGCATCCAGGTTGGCTAAGGCAGCCATGGCTCATGGCTGTGGTTCCAATGTTATTATTAATAGCTCACTATTTCACTCTACAAAGTAGTCTGATCTGAACAATAAATAACACACTCATTTTATTTAAAGGATATAGCCTTTAAGTGAAGAAAAATATATTATAGGCTACCCAAGGTTAAACTATCAATTTTAAAATATTCAAATGACCATGGTGGTAAACTCACATGAATATGTCAAAAAGTCACAATAAAGAGAATATTTATTAGTTTGGCTTTTATGTTCAGAGAAGCAAAAATACCAGAGTTATCTTTGAGAAAGTCAGTGATACGCTACAAGAAAAATTATGCAAGAGGCAAATTAGAACAGTCACCCTTCATTCTGCATGTGAAGATGTCACATTCTGCATGTGAAGATGGTGACATTCTCCATCCACCATTAAAAAAACAATAGGCATAGAAAACAGTGCCCTACTTTTCAAAATCAGCTATTGTATTAATTAGAAATACAGTCAACTCACTAAGCATCTTACAGAATTCTACTATTTCTCAGACTTAAATTATAAAGCTGACAATTTAAAAAGAAACAAGCAATCTTTTCTATTAGCTGGGGTGAGATTATAGACTTTAAAACTGGAGGTTTTGTAGAACAGGCTCATAAACCAGTTTGAAGCCCGAGACACAATTTCATTTATCTTTATATTCTAAGCTTTATAGTGTTGCAGAAAGTATCCATCTGTTCAGCTGAGATTGCTGCAATGGTGAGTGGTCAGGAAGACTTAGTAGAAAAAGGTCAAAGGGGCCTCTTGACCCTGAGGAACGTGCCAAGGCAATTGGAGCATCAGAGCTGATACATAGTGAGATACAGTTGGCTGAGGCAGGCTGTCTTTTAATTGGTAATGATAGTGAGACTACACGGGGAAGTCGTTGGCCAAAGAAAACAGAAAGTGTCCAATATAGTAATTTATTACCAGGCAGTGGGTCTCGAGTGCTGAGTTGTCTTACCCCTGCAGTGGTGAGAGCAAGGAAAAATGTACGCCAGCACTTAGCTGAAAATGGATGCCCTGCTGGTACCTGGGATGCACAGTGGCCTGGTGATTGCCCGTGCCATTAGTTTGATAATATTGTCTCTGCTGTGAGCTCTGCACATCAGCAGCAGAATGAAGCCTTCCTCCTTTGTCTACTGTTTGCTCAGCCGGTCAGGCCACCCTCCACCTGACCAGATGGACCCAGATGATTTTACTACCAACAACTCCTCCCAGCCACCTAGGGTTCTGACAGTCTCAAAGAATATGGCTGACACTTTCATTTGCACCTTATTGTTTGAGTGACATTGATGGTGTTCATTGCTACTGGCCCAGGGATGGCTCCTGGATTTTTCGTCTTTGTAAAATGAGCTTTTCAGCAGCAGCGTATCCCCACCTACTATGGCATCCTGTGAAATAAATGTATTTATTATAAATGCCAAAGTGTATTTGGTTCAGGAGGAGCAGAGCCCTGTGCTGACCCTTTAAATTTAGTAATCGATCTTTCCAGGTCTCTTTAAAAATGGTAACAGTTTCTGACAATAAAAACAAAATTCTCACAAAGAAATATAAATGAGCTCTTTTGAAGAATTCTTTTTTTAGAAAAAAATATCTTGATTTAGGGAGTTTATTTATTTTGTGTGTATGAATATTTTGCCTACATGTGTGTCTGTGTACCACATGTGTGCCTACAGAGAACTGGAGTTACAGACAGTTGTGAGCCACCATGTAGATGTTGGGAATTGAACTCAGATCTGCTATAAGAACAGTAAGTGCGCTTAACCATTAAGCCATGTCTCCAGCCCCTAAAAAAATGTCTTAAGTTGAACAATATAGTACCAAGAATGGACACTAAAAAGACTTTCCAGATTGCTAGTGCAGATATGTAAAATAAACCTTATTTTAAATTTACAATGCTAAATGCAAGGTGCACTTTCTGCTTTCAGCTTGTGTTTGTGAGGTAAGATACATAAAAATCCCACATAGCTTGCCTATGCCTTGTGAGGGATTGCTTGACTTGCTTAGAAAAAGGCTGCATTTAAGCATTTAGTTGTTATTAGTACATGAATTCATTAACCAACTTATTAATTGATTTGCTATTGAGATGAAGACTAGGCACTCATTATGCCTTGTGTCATTAATCTTTATAAACTAAGGAATTCTATAGCCAATATCTGTATCAAATCTATACTTTTATAACACATGATTCTAAAGTGAAAATTGCATGAAATTGCTTCAATGTTGGATAAATGTTAATTTCTTACTGTATTTATTAGGAATTCCTCCTAACTTGTGTTTTATAGCTTAGAGTCTGATAAAAAGGCACTGAAGTCTGCAAAGGGGGTACGTGACCATCAGAAGCTTCTATCATGCCAGCAAAATGATTAGTCTTAGGAAGAGGGAGGAGAGAGGGGAGCCAACACAAGGCCCTTCAGCAGCTACTGGAAATGTGTATTTTAAGGGAGATAGCTGAGTTCCCAGAACCAGGTGGATCCCAGTGGTAAAAAGCCTTCAGAGACAAGGTGAGGCAGGTAAAACAGCATCTGAACTGTACTTGCCATGAAATTTTTATGTGCTTATGTGTATTAAATCAGTTAATGCCTTGATGTATTTGGTGGGGGGATTGCAATAGGCTTTCCTTTTTCCTGGACATCATGTCAGTAACATGTACATTAAGTTGACTTCTCAGGTATGGGTTTCTATGTCATTTAGGACTTTCCAAAATACAGTGTAGCAGTATTGGTTTTCATGTATCACTAATGGACCAAGGGTGAATTTTAGGAGTGAGTGCTTGACAGAATAGAGAAGACCCTGACATTTATTGAGAGGAGGAGAAAAAAGCAACAACAAAATCTTGCTAGCTCTTTAGACCACAGCACTGGGCTCACCTTTGCTATTAGACTGTGGGCATGATGCTTTTGGGACTATAAGATAGAAATTTGTGGGGTCAGGATGTTTGTTTCTTTTCATATGGAATTCAGACTGCGTTACAGATGCTGATTCTGATCAGTAAATTGCTTTAGATTAAAATAGCTCTTTAGTTTAGAATAATAATATTTGGCCAGGACAGAGAGATGGCTCAGTGGTTAAGAACACTGGTTGCTCTTACAGAGGGCCCAGGATTTGATTCCAAGCACCAGCATGATGGTGCCACACCAAGTCCAGTTCCAGGGAATGTGATGCTTTATCTTGGCTTCTGAGGATACTGCATGTACATGGTGTACATACTTACATGCAGTTAAAACAGTCCAAAACATTAAAAATAATTATTGATAGCCAAGTGTGATGGTACACATCTATAATTTCAGCACTTGAGTAATGAAAACAAGAGGATGGCAAAGTGAAGATCAGCCCTCCCTGTATGTTGAGACAACACACTCACATACATGCACACACATGCACTCACATGCACACATACATGTATACACATACATAATGCATGTGCATACACACATACATATATTTACACATATATGTATGTATATATGAAGCCAAATAAAGCAAAACTTGGTAGAACTCCTTTATTAATTTTACAAATCTACTCTGAGTAGAGTTATAACCACAACTATGAATGCTACTTTAGTTCTCTTTGGGAAAAATCTTTGATGGGAGAAACCACTTGAGAGTCTAGAATATTATGTAGCCATTACTAGTTTATGAATTCAATATTATTTTATTTGCCTGATATGACTGTAAATCAGCATCCATTTAGTAATTAAAAGGTGAATGGGTCTTCCATAACAAAAGTAGAGAAAGCCCCCCCACCAATTTATCCATTATAGTTGCAATTTGTAAATCAAATTATTTAAAAGCAGTAATTATCATCCCTTATTAAAATTATACCAGTTCACCATTCTACTGTTATTTAGACTTTTCACATGGTTTAGCAAATAGCAATATTTAATAAAGAGAACCAAATGCAGAGAAAGAAACAAGTTACCTTTACTCAAATATTGAAGTGGTGGATATCCTACTAAATGATTAATGAATCAAAAAAAATCTAATTAAAATGTTTAACAATGTAGTTAGATAAAAAGACAACTCTTATGAAAATCTTACCAATTTGAAAACATATCATTCAATTATAAACAGCCATAAATACAGAAAATAAAATGTAATAGATAAGCATGAAAGGGGCCCATACAAAACTACACTTAAAATACTACTAAAAATAGAAGGGCTATTGATTTAATGAAAATTTGTGATCCCAGAGGGAAAGCACAGTATTTTAAATGTGTTTATATTCACAAGCACATACATTTCCTAATTTTTTTAAAGATTTACATGCATTTTATGTGTATGAGTGTTTGGCTGCATGTATGTATGTGTGTGGATGTCCTGTGCGCATCAGATCCACTGAAATTACAGACAATGAAAGCTGTAATGTGTAATGCTGAGAACGAAGCCCCAGATCCTCTGGAAAGACAGCCAGTGCTCTGTGACACTGAGTCTTCTCTCAGTGTATTTCATATTGAGAAATTTCAAAGTTTCATAGGCTGGATTTTAGGAACTTAAGAATTGCATTATAGATTTCTAGAAAACATAAGTATGAACTGACAAAAATGCAAGCGTAGCAGAATGGTGGATGAGAACCCTTCTGCCCCTCTCCCCATTCATCCATCCCAATACATGCTGTGTATAACAAAGCTTTGTTCTTCCTCAAGAACAGATAACTACCAGACAGAAGAAAAATTTTAAAAAAAGAGCCCAATAAATAAATGACAACTTGTTCTTTGAAAAAGATGGGCCTTAAAAATCAGAAGACAAAACCTCACAACCGGCTTTTGTATAATATATTGTCATTTTGCATAAACTATAAAAATCACACAAAAAATATACTCAAGATCCTACAGGTTTTTCACACAAATTTCTAGAAAAGTATAACATGTAGTAATAGTTTAGTAATTTTGCTATAAAGGAATATTACTCAGCTATCAGAAACAATGAAATTATGCAATTTGCAGCCAAATGGATGGAATAGCTCATCCTGAGTGAGCTAACCCAGACTCAGAAAGATGCACATGGCATCTATTCAGTTATAGTTGGATTTTAGCTATATAGTACAGGATATCTATACTTCAACCAACGCACCAAAGGGAACATGGACATAGACTTTTTATTATTTTTATTTTTTATTTTTTGTTTGTTTTTTAGTTTTCTCTCCCTGGCAATGAGATACTTTTCACTGGTGGTACTTCCTTGTAGGCCCCAGTGTATGAGGAGGCTCTTGGCCCTCATATGACTGCTGAACTGGGGTGAGGGACTGTTATGTAGGGACACTCCACTCCAGAGGAGTGGGATGGAAGGAATAGGAGGTAGAGGGTGGGAGGGCGGGGCTGGGAAGGGGGGAAAAGAGGACACTATGATGGAGATGTAACCTGAAGCAACAAATAAATAAATTTATTTATTTAAAAAAAAGATTTAAAAAGAAAAAAAAAAGGGCTTAAGAGGGCCAAAATGTCAAAGAGGTACATTAAAATGATTGTTTTTATGTTTAAAACCATTTTAAATATAGCAGAACCTGTGGTGTAGTTTAAAAGTTAATGACAATTTGGGAATGTTTTAGTAAGATACCCATTGGATTACCATCATATTCATAGAGTGGTTCTTACAGTTGATAAAGATACAGCAAAATGACAAAATTGTATAATGTTTGTCATTTAAATCACAAGAAAAATATGAATAGTGTGACTGCTGATCAGCTTGACACCACAATATCAGATATCTTGCATATCAGGCATTTATGTTAGTATTCATAACAAAGATGAAATTACAGTTATGAAGTAGCAACAAAATGACTTTATGGTTGAGGGTCACCACCACATGAGGAACTGTATTGAAGGGTCACAGCGTTAGGAAGGTTGAGAACCGCCATTCTAGAGTCACCTGGGTAGAGAGTCTCATCAGGAACTGTCTATATTAGGCTTCTCTATGGACATGGATTGTGTTAGGCTAGTTGACATGGGAGGACCCAGCCCACTGTGGGAGGCACTTTCCCTAGGCAGGGGATTCCAAACCGTGTAAGAGTGGGAAAATGGAGCTATGCACAAGCAAGTGACACTTACACACTCGATTTCTCTGCCCTTACCTGTGGACGTGATGTGACCACATGGACTCAGCCACGGTGATGGGCAGTGGCCTGGAACTGTAAGAGGAGACGTACCCTTTCTTCTCTAAATTTCTTTTTATTGAGGTATTAAGGTAGCTATTAAATATTTCTCATTGAAGCCCAGCGATACACATTTCTCATTTTCATGACAGAAACTACGAAATGCGGACTGAATAATTACTGCTACATACCTGCATTTACCAAGTGTAGTTTGGGGTGGTCTTGTGAGAGCCATCTAAAAATTTCCCCTTCACTTTAAAGATATCTCTGTGTCTCTTCATTCTAAGATTTCACTTCAAAGAATTTTTAGAAGGACGAAGAGTACATTGAATTGCTTGTATATTTATGTAAGGGATAAATACAGGTATTTGTTTGTGGTTCTTGGAAATAGCTTAATCAAAATCTTTTGCCTTCTCCAGTTTCAAATTCACAGTCAGAAAATTTTGAAAGAGAAATTATTGTTTGCAAGAGTACCAGGACCAGGAGTGAGGACTTTCTGAGCGAAGCTCGAGGTGGACAGGAACGCACAACCTGGGGCAGTCTTGGCAGAACAACTTTTGACTGAACTGTAATTAGGGGCTTAAATGGGCTGGTGTTTAGAGACATTTGTTTCTCACTTAGAAGACAGTTCCTTAAGTGAATATCCCTGGTCAGATGGAAGTTAGACATGGGCTTAAGGGAACTGTCAGAACAAGGCTTAATGGCTGAATTTTAAATCACCAACAATAATGGCATTGTTAGCAGTCATAGTAGTAATAGTCTTCTGGCTTTATTTGTTGTTTATTGTCTTTTAAGTTAGATTTTATTTTTGTGTTTATATGAGTGGAAGGAGGGTGAGAAGGTATTTGTGTGTCCTGGTGTATGTCTGTGTGGAGACAAATGGCTTAAGGTTTCTTTTCTGTGATACATTAATGTCATTTGTTCATTTTTATGCTCTGAGGTGGGAGTAATTTACTAATTAATTTGTGTAGTTCTTTATCCGTCTAAACTTCCAGCCTTCTACCTCTATTCAGTTTTTTTGTTTGGAGGGGGAGGCTGTCTGTTGTGTTAGCCTGCTTTCCTTTACACGACAAAATGCCTAAGACACTTAGTTTATACGGAGGGAAGGTTTATTTTGTTGATTGGTTTGAGATGTTCTAGTCCATGGTCAGTTGGCTCTATTGTTCTCAGCCCTTGGTAAAATACCATTGGGGGAGAGGGACCTAGGGTAGAGCAAATTGGTCAGTATCTATCTAGTATCCGGGAAACAAAGAGACACAGAAGTGAGGGTCAGAGGCGCGATAACCCGTTTCAGTGGACACTCCCAGTAATCTCGCTTCAGCTGCTGCAGGGCCCTCCAAGCAGTGCAATAAATTCAGGATCAAGCCCTGTCACATGGCCTTTGGGGAACTCATAACCTCAAATCACAGCATCTTAAAGCCTTATCAATTAGTACTATTTTCTTTGGAAACATTAATGGCTGTTTTAAACGAAGTTAATTTTTTCTATCACAAGGCATAGAATTTTGTAGACATTTTGAAAACAGATAAAAGGAGATAGTAATAAATCCATAACTTCACAATTGGGATTATATTTTTTAAAAGCCTGGTCATCTCCAACATTAATGCCTGCAGAGCCCTTGTCATGGCATTATATTTTTGGTGTATCTTTAATAGCCACATGACAGTTCCTTAGAAGTACACACCTGATATATTTAGACAAATTGTGCCATAGACCCCTTTTGTTGGACATCTTCTGGATATGAAAAAATTCTGTGCTGTGAATTACTTTTGTGTGACTTTATATATCTTTGAGATTGTCTTGTGTGATAAATTAGTTTTAATTAATTTCAATATTAAATAGCATATAACATTTTTAAGACAAGCATATAACACTAGCTGCTTTCTATTTAGCAGACACCATGTATATTGGTTCTGTGGTATGTGAGAGTGTTCATATTCTCTGTGAAAACTGATTTTAAAAATATTGCTCTCACAAAGCCAATTTCTGTCCATTTCTAAGCTAATATCCTAAACATTAGTCCTACTAGAGTCTTTAACGATAATAAACAAAGTGTTTTTAATATCTAAAAAGGAATATTTATCTGAATTAACAAGACACTTAAGGAAGTCCTGGGATGCTAAAATCAAAATTGGAATACAATTCCAGTAGATTATGAAGAAATCTGAATGTATGGTTGTGGCCCTGGGAACTTTGGTTATTTTTAGCCACTTCACAGGTGATTAGAGAGAAAGGACTAATCTAGGCAGTGATGCGATGCTGTTAAAAGCCCAGGCCCATCACTCCTGGGGAACTGCACACTCAGTGATAAAGGTAGACCATGACTGAGAACACATGATGTGTTCCAAAAACACATGAGAAAATGCAACCCTGTGCCTTTGCTGGTCTCTACCTTAGATTATGGGGGGAAATGGTTTTGACAGAGAATTGAATACTGTGATACAGGACTCAGAATTTATAATACATGCAAGTGATGAAAAACATTTAAACTAAACATTTTACTTTAAAGGTGGCCTGTAGGTGACAGCCCAGCCTGTGAAGCAGTCATAAACTAAAGTTTTTTCTTGAAGAACGTGCCCTGACTCTGCCTCATCGGGTCCTCCTAACAGTGTTTCATGCAAACACACACATATACTCAAATTAATGCAAAGGACCAGGAAACCATAAGCAAAATTGAAAGGCAGAGTTACATATGAAATAAGCTACGCAGGGGGGGAGAAAAGCAAAAAATACAGTCTTAAAATACACTCGAGAAATAAGCTACTGGAATTTGAAAAAAAATTATACACCCAAGAATATTAATGACAAATGGATCTTTAAAAAAAAATAAAAACAGACAGATGGAGTGACAGTTAGACCAGCAGCTGACTTCTCCACTTTGAGAAAGGAAGCCAGAGTCTGCAGAATAATGTCTTCAAAATGCTGTGAGACAGACTGAAACAGTGTGCTCAGCAAAACTGTCTTTCAAGAAAAACATTATTCCGCTGAGAGGTTAAACAAAGTTAAAAGTTTATTCTTTAAGAAGAATATAAGCATTGAGAAACTTCTAGGGATGGATAGATAGAGACAACAAAAATAAAGGCAAAAAGACCCACACTATGAAGGTCAGCACATGGTTATCAGATAAAGATAGATGTCAATTTGAGTAATTACTAAAAATTATTAAAAGGTGTTAATCATAGTCTAAATAAGTGATAAACGTGTCTTGGAATTTGACAAGAGTTTTCTGATTTATGGGAAAGTTTGAAGGTCAAAAGGGAGACCAGAGTAAGGTGACCTACTTGATTAGATGTTGTCCTTGTCCTTTAGTGTTATTACACAATTTTGTGTACAATGGTGATAAATACATTGATTGATGTCCCAAGTAATTAGACCAGTGAGCAGAGGGAAAACTCATAGAAATCACTAGGGCAATTGGACATCAGCACAGAGATATATGGACACCATTCTATTTTGCAGGTCAAATCCAAGAGCAAAAACTAAGGAGTAATTAAATTTTAAAAGTTATGAAAAATTTTAAATTTTGGAAAAAACTAACTATTTCTATTTTCTCTGAGAACATTTCTATAAAAGGGAACTACAGAAAGTATTATTTTCAACATGCTTTCTGAACTTGAGACCATTGAACTTGAATATTCCCAACTTTCACGTGAATGTACTCTTTTCCATTTTCATTGATTTGCACTATTTTGCTGAATTTATAGCTGTAACTTACATATTATTCAATGACTCTGAGTGGGTCAGTTTTGAATACGTGTGAAGGTAAGACTAATGTGGAAGCAAAGGAATCATAAACCTGAGGCCTTTGGCTCTAGAGAGCAATCCCGACATCAAGACACACTCTGCTGTGGAATCCAAATGCAAGAGCTTGTTGATTTTCGGAACAAATAGATAGATAGATAGATAGATAGATAGATAGATAGATAGATAGATAGATAGATAGATAGATAGATA
>CAJQZJ010031917.1:1802165-1827270 GCA_907164525.1 Lophiomys imhausi
AGTTCTAATTTTGTTTCCCTAACTCATTTTGTTCTAGGTAGTAAAATGTTAGCCTCAACTGGGTCAGAGTTCCTACTCTCTTGGCTGTGTTATGTCTACATGCCAGGGTTTGGATATCTAAGTGTATAGACTTTAGTGCAAACAAGACAATTTACAGAGCAAGAGAGGCTACTGTTTAGCAAGTTGACATGAGGTAGTTGATATGAATAAAGACTAATAAGAGACATGATTCATTTTGAAAGTGTAAGAGTGTAAGGTTTGTTTTTCTTTCTTTCCTTTTTTTTTGTTGCTTTTGTAAAATATTCTGTCAAAAGTAACGAAATGGACAAAAGTTTTATTCTGGCTCATAGTTCAAGGGTATACTCCATTAATATAGGGAAGCCATGAGAGCCTATCATGGTGGGACAGCATGGCAGCAAGCAGCAGGCAAGGCAGCCAGGGCAGGAAGCTGAGAGTTCATATCCTCAGCCCTGAGCAGAGTGCAGAAAAAGCAAACTGGAAGCAGAGAGAGGCTTTAAACCTCAAGTCCCACCTTCAATGGCATACTTCCTCCAGTAAAGCTCTACTTCCTAAAGCTCCCCTAAGCATCACCAAGTAAGGACCAAGTATTCAAATGCCAGAGCCAATGAGGGACATTTTTCATTCAAACCACAATGCATACCTTTGAACTATATCTTCCTGGTCTCACTGAACCCCAGAGAGATGACAAGAAAGGATTTGAATTTCCTGCAATTCACTGAGGTGGATCGCAACATCCTCACATATTCCCAGAACCACTCTAGTGCTGTGCTAGAGAAGGAATTCCTTGTAGATTTTAGTGTTCCTTTCCTCCTTTGAAATCTGAACAGGTCAGGTACTGTAGCTCAGCTGGTCGAATGCTTGCCCAGCACTCACAAGGCCCTGGATTGTATCTGTACCACCACATATACTAATGTAATGTGGCGGCAAATATTGATGACCCTAGCACCTGGGAAGTAGAGACAGGAAGGTCAGGAGTAGAAGGTGATTTTCCGCTACCCAGAGAACTTGAGACCAGTTGGGCTACATGAGACCTTCAGATTTCATAGAAAAGAGAAATATCATATTTCTCTATGACAGTGATGTTTCTCTAACACTAGAACTAAGTCCAACTTGTAGCCAAACCTGAAGAAGAAGTGGACAGCTGCCCAGCTTCTCAAGGCAGTCTCAAGTACTTGTGTGAGCAACACATGATCCTGAAGTTAGGTGACTCAAAGGTGGGATGCTGGCCATTTCTCTACTGTCCTATTACATAGGGGAAGAACACACAGGAAGCCACTGGACTCAGGTGGGTAGTACATCTGGCTAAGGAGAATCACTCAGGAACCAGACAATTGTCCTCAAAGGAGATTACAACATTAGCCTGTAAACCTTGTGTTGATTGAGTTGTCCTTCCGACAAACTGTGCACATCTCCAACCACAGTGACTGCACCATCAGACTGTATGTTAGAATGAATCCACAAAACAGACATATCATATTCTATTCATTAAAAATAAAATTCTCATTTCTTTTTTATGGCCACTCACATAAATTCTTTCCTAGCTGTTGACTTCAATCACAATATTGAAAAATAACAACAACGAAAAGGTTTTTTTTTTTTTTTCTATTTTAAAGCCTCATTAGCAAATATTCTCTTCTCCTGTTCTGGGCCATCTTGGATTATAGGGAAGGGAAAAAAAACAGCAAAATATTGGGCAAAGTACAAAAAAAGGGAGCCATTTACACTGCTGTTCTGACTGTTATTACCAGGAAGGGCTATCATCTCTGAGCTGCTCAACAGAGAATCCATACCAATAAGTGGGAACTTTTTTTTTCTTTTACAAGAGCTGTATAATAACATCTGACATGTGTATAGCACCTTCCCTCTGCAGGAATCCCGGAGTCACATACAGGACCCTGGGTCACTTCATCTATCAAACCCCACAGTCTTGGAGGGCGCAGTGCTAACCCTTCTCTGCAGGACAAGCCCACACAGTTCTGGGTATACTCTCCTGGGAGCTCTGGAGCCAACTGAGCTACATGTTCTACTCTCAGGGGTACAAACGCCAACCTCAAAGCTCATGTCTACATAACTGTGTGGCAGATTTTGTGAGACTGGAGGAACTTTATCCAAGTCTGATTTATTCTGTTTTTTTTTTTCATTATTTGGAGAAGGATACTTTAGAAATTAATTTTAAAATGACAACACGGAAACAATAATCATTGCTGATGCCCAGTTCCACTATTTTCTCAATGTAAATTTGAAGCAGGTGTGTGTGTATATGTGTGTCTTTATGTGTGTGTGTGTGTGTGTGTGTGTGTGTGTGTGTGTGTGTGTACTCACATATGTTTGTGTTGTGTGTGGAGGCCAGAGATTTATACTGAGTGTGTTCCTCAGCCGTGGTCCTCTTATTGGTTCTCTTACTAAACCTGGAGTTCACTTATTCAGCTGTACTGGCTAGTCAGCAAGCCTTGGAGATGTAGCCAGCAAGCCTCGGAGATAGAGCTCTTCCTGTCTGCATTTGCCCAGTGCTGGTCTATAGTTGTGCACCCTGTGTCTGGATTTTTACAGTTACTGGGGATTGAACACAGATTCTCATGCTTGAGTGGCAGTCCCTTTACCAACTGATCTGTCTCCCCAGTCCCAAGGATTCCCAGTTTCATCTTTAAACGTGAAGAGGCTAAGACCTACTGTGAAGTCACAACACGCCTCTGAAAGTGGCCAGTAGAGTACCGGGAATCACATTAGTACGGCACAAAAAGCACACATTCTCTTTCCCCTACACTGAGTATGTATCTACAGAAAGCACCCCGTGGCTGCTGATCACATTGGCTAGGCAGGGGTTGAGAGTGGAGTTATGTTATTACTTAAGAGAGAGTTCTCTTTCATCATGGTAACGGTATAGATTAGGAGTCAGGGGTGTGATTTAATAATCTTTGGGTGTGTCGGATATTTGATGCCTCCAATTAACCCTGTCTACTGAAAGGAAAAAACAACTTCCTGCAGTTTCTGTCACTAAAGGCTTAGAGTGTGTGTTGAGCAGCATGGTAATTAAGCTGTTTCTGCATCCTATAAGGATGATGCAGCAGTGACTGTCTGGGTAAGACTGTTCAGGGGGACCCGTTGATGAAGGAGATGACAGAAGAAAGGAAAAGCCTCCAGAAGCTTGTCCGAGGGGTAACCGATGGTAAAGAATGCAAACACTGCCACAAACAACCTACTCTGCTATTTCTAGATCAGAGGGACGTGGAAAGTAAGTCCAGCGTGAGCCATTTGGCCTTTCTGGGTTAGAACACAGACATCTAGTTAATCTATAGTTACCAAGCATGTGAAGTATCCCACGAGGAATGCTCCATTCTCAGATTAGAAGACACTGTGCAGCAAGCTTTTTTTGTCTGTATGTGTGTGTGTGTGTGTGTGTGTGTGTGTGTGTGTGTGTGTGTGTGTGTCTGCTGTGGACAAAGTTGCATGTTCTGTTTCTACAGTGAAATGCTACAATGACAAGATACAGCTTTATCTTTCAAGCAAGGGGTTCATGTAGATGGATGCAGGTGTGTGGTAGAAGACCAGATGAGAAAACATGGGATAACTCTGGAAACAGGAGCTTTGGAATCAGTCTTTTTTTTTTTTTTTTTTTTTTTTTTTAGTGACTCCTCCATTTGCCAGCTATTTGAAAGCTTTTCATATTAAAGTCATGCTATTTAAGCATGCAATAAACTTATACATCAAGAATATTTGAAATATCTGACCTATCATATTCATTCAATTATATTAGTTTTAAAAATCGTATTGGGCCTGGAGAGATGGCTCAGTGGTTAAGAGTGCTTGCTGATCTTTAAGAAGACCCAAATTTAGTTTCCAGAATCCATGTTGAACAGTTCACAACTACCAGCTCCAGGGGATCTAAGATTCCTTCTTTGGGACTCTGCATAAACCTGTTCTCACAAGTTTAAACAGATTCCCACAAAATATACACACATACATGCACAATTAAAAATAAATATTTTAAGTGATTCTATTATGACTTGTTGTGTCCTGAATAAGATAAACTGATTTAATTACTCAGGTTGGTTAAAAAAACAAATCAAACTGCATCTTTAAAACAAAAACTCTAGGTAGATTTGAAATCTAGAAGATAGCAACAGAGAATAGGATCCAGAAAAGTATCTTGGTGATCAGAATTCAATGCCCTTCATTATCAAGGCATCGCAGAATTCAGGGCATTGCTGTTGTCAAGCGCAAGGTAGTAACACTGCCTACCCCACCACTGCAGGAGAGCAACAGCAGAATAAAGGCAGTTGCAAAAAGGCAGTTGCAACAGAGGCTCCCAAGGCCAGAGACATATTTTCAGAGCTGTGTGTGTTAACCCCAGCCTCAGCACCCTGCTGCCTCACTGAAGGGAGAATGAGAAACACTGAAGTACTATAGAGAGAATTTCTAGTCTGTCTCCTAGGGAATAGACTTCCCATTCAAGTAAGTAACTCTTTTATGATGTAGAGAGTGAGAAAAAGGAAGACATAACAATGTAGCCAGCCTCCCTCCCAGAGCAGAGGGTGGTATCAGGATGCTAAGATGACTGATCTTGGGAGGGCAGGGAGCCCTGGGGAAGCATTCAAGAGCCAGAGGGAGGGCAGTGGAGTCCAAGGTGGAAAGAAGCTGAGTGGCAGAAGAGGGAGCACTTGTGGACTATGTTTCATATCACTGCAGCAAAGACAGTCACAGAGGAGGAAAACCTGCCTGTGGTAAGGAATGTGGGGCCCAAGACCATAAGGATACGACCCAAGACCACTGAGTTAATGCAGAGTGGACCTGTAGTTGCAGTTCATGTGGATAAGGGAAGTGCAACCCACCCAAGACAACCTTCTGGAATATTCCAGGTCAGAGGCTTTTTCACACATTTACAGGGTCTCTGCAACAGTTGGCAGCCAGACTTCCTACACTGAACTAGAATTCCTTTTGATATTCTCCTCCCCTAAGAACAGTCAAATGAGGGTGGAAGGGCGGGATAGGAAGGGGAAATAGGGAGGGGTTTGTGAATGAGATGTAACTTGAAGAAAAAAAAATAAAGTATTTATAAAAAAAAAAAAGAACAGTCAAATGTAGCAGCATTCCATCTCTGCTCTGAGATGATAATGTTCCCAGTGCTTAGGTAGCACACAGTATAGTACAGGTACACAGGGTAAGAAACAGTGTTGGGGAGAGACACAACTCACAAAACTACAAATCACAGTAATATCAGTGGTTTAAAGAAGGTTCTTTGTATCTACAGAGGAAGGGAAGTTTTAAATGACTGGAGAATTGAAAGGGTCACAAAGAAGGTGACATTTGGCCTATATCTTCAAACTCGTATATATAAAGAAGTTATATTAGTGAGGGTTCTCTAGAGAAACAGAACTGAGATAATGAAATTATATGTATATATAATAGGCATAAATATAGATAGATATAGAGATATGGAAGATAAAGGAGAGATAGATTTAGATATAGATAGATGATGAATTGTTTTCATATAGGTGTGATTTATAAGCTTGACCGGTATTTCAACCCTGGCAGTATCATATTTGAATATTGACAATCTTAATATTTTCTCAGTCCATAAGGTAAAATTTCTCAGAAGTACCAGTCTGGGACTGAAGGCCTGGTCGTGAGGGTCTTCTGGTCTTCAGTCTATATTGAAATCCTGAATAAGCTAATTCTAATATCAGGGAAGGAATGCTGAAGCAACAGGAATGAGTTGCCCTTGGAAGGAGCTATCCACATTTAGGGCATCTTTCCAATTCAAATAGCATGGCCAAGAAAGTCCCTCACAGGAAGGCCATTGGCTTGCATTTTAGTTGATTCCAGTTCCAGTCAGATTGACAACCAAGATTAATTGTCACAGATGCTAGCTGACCAGTGAATCTATATCTGACCACAGCTTACTCCAAACACTTCAACCAGTTAGTGAATTGAAAAACTGGAACCTGAAAAGAAGAGAAAGCAGAAAAGGAAACATTGCCTCTATATAGATTAAGGCACACAGTTCTGGGCAGGTAAAGTGATGATTCTGAACTGTGTTCATCTAGAGGGAAGACAAGGAGGGGCAGGGCTCATGAGGGTTGTTGTAGAGCTGGAACAAGAACAGGGAATGACCAGGGATAAATGGCTTGCTTTCCCCTTGGGATCCTCTGTCTGTCCTCCTACCTCACAGTTAGAAGAGAGACTGCTGTAAGACTTTCTACCATCGAGTATGGAAAGAGAGAGCTTCCCCAAGCAACACAGAAATCTGGGGCCAGCTACCTACAGAGTATTTCATTCATTTTCCAAATGATGCTGTTGCGAAGCTTGGCTAATACTTTTTAACTCATGTATATGTCTAGGTTGATATAATACGTAGTATATTTATCAGCTTTCTGGTACTGTGAGCTAACTTAAAAAGTGGGAAGATTCAGTTTGGCCCATGGGTTTGATAGTTTCATTTCACAAGCAATGACCTATTTCTTTGAGATCTCCGTAGGTTTATGGGGTGTGTGCAAAGCAGAGGAAACTGTTCACCCCACAACCAGGAAGCAAAGAGAAAAGGAGTAAGGCTGGCGGCCCACAGTCTTCTTTGAGGTCATGTCCCAAATGACCTGAGACTTCCCACAAGCCCTCACCTTTTAAAGTTTCTACCACCTTTTCCAAAGTCATGCTGCAAAGCAGCCTTGAAGACATGAGCCTTGGTGAACATTCCAGATTTAGACTGCTAAGCAGTCTCTAGATTTTAAAAAGGCATATATACTTGGAATCAGAAGAAAAATAGTCATCTCTGAGGGTTTTCTATAATAATTGTCAAACCAGAGGTCAAGAGTTGGGGGAAGGTATACACTGTCATAGAAAACGCATCTGTACCTGCTCGTTTCTCTCCTCGGCCTGATTACTGGCTCTTGGCATTAATCACCTGTCAGGAATTGCCTATCCCACACCTGACACGGGTACTCTGACAGCTTTTGCCTCCTTGCTCATGAGTGATGGAAAGATGGTTAGGCCCTTTCCATCAGGCATTTTGATCATACTGTCATCCTGAGGTGACACACATCTCCTTGCTGGGAGTTGGCCCCAAACATGTCAGCCCCAATGTGATATCCTAGGATGGTTGGCTAGAAGATTCCAAAGACAGATTGATGGCAGTCAGGATTTGCTAGGTGTCAGCACCCGATCACCTGCTGTGACACATGAGCTATAAGACTCCTACAGGAGTGCAGCAGACTGATGACACTGGCTGCAGTGGCCTCTCCGCATAAGGCCAGGGCTAATTGCAAAGGTGCTCAGCTGTGTCTCTTTCAGGGTCAAAGGCAGGTCAGAACAGGCCAGAATTCTAAGCCAGAGGGGAGCTGGAGTTTCCATCTTGGCACAAATGATTCAGAAAGCCCCTTAATGTCAGCCTTAGCAAGGAAAGAACTGGAAACATGAAAGAAGGTTTCTATGACTCAGAGACCAAACATTCCAAGAGAAATATGGGGCTGTTAGGCCCTGAAGGTCTAAGCATGGAACCCACTTGCAGAGGAAGCTTGCTTGTAGTCAGCATCATACACCAGAAATAGATTTCCATTTAAGTCAGTAAAATCCTCCCCTGGTAAGGAAGCCAAGGCTCGAACCCCATCTCACAGCATGATAATCTTGCCTCCGCATTTCTTACTTTTTCCTCTCCTTTTCATTTTTAAAAATAATTTTGTTAATTCTTTGAGATTTCATACACTGTATTTTGATTATACTCACCCCTACCCCCTTCTTTTCCAAGATCCACTCTTATTCCACACCCACCTAACTTTGTGTTCTCACTTTTTAAAAAAACATATTCAGTCCCGTTAATACCGTCTATGTACTCTCAGATGTGTGGCCATCCCTGAGAGCATGGCTGTCTTATCTTATCAGCGATCACACCCTTAAAGAAAAATTTCCCTTTGCTGAAGCTCGCAGTTAAGCTATATGTCCTCAGCTAGGGGTGGGACTTCATGCCCACCTCTCAGTTCCTTGCTGAGACCTTGTATGGCTTGAGCTTGCGAAGGTCTTGTGCGAGCTATAACAACTACTGGGAGTTCATATGTAAAACTGTCCTGTTGTGTTTTGAAAACACTATTTTCTTTTAGTCACACACTGTCTCCTGTTCTTAAAGATTTCCTGTCTTTTCTTTTTATTCTACAACTTATATTTTAGCTTATGATGTTGTTCATTATAGGGTACATACTCAGTCAGATGTGAGCATGACGTCTTAGTTTTCTTGCTATTGTGACGAAACACCTAAGAAGAGCAACTTAATCAATGAAAGCTTTATTTTTGGTCCATGCTTTGAGGATGCAGTCCTTCATGAATGGGAAGGCATTGCAATAAGAGAGTTAGGCAGTTGGTCACGCGGCATCCACAGTGGAAAGTAGGGAGAAATGAACGCTGGTGCTGAGCCTGCTTTCTCTTCTGTATATAACCCAAGATCCCAGCCCCAGGGAATGGTGCTACTTAGTTAGGGTGTGTCCTCCCACCTCAATGAACAAAACTGGGAAACTCTCTCATAGACCTCCCTAGAGACTTGGCTCCTGAAAAATGCTAGGTCATGTCAAATTGGCAGTCAAGCACTGTAGTTATCCCTTGAGATTTTATTGGAGAGACTGTCCTCTAAACCTGTTTCCTAGTTACAACTGAGGCTGTTCTTCGTGGTCATTGTTTAGAAAGACTTTGCAAGCTGAACTCATCTCCTGCGTATTTCTGGCTTATATCCCAGCATTGCTCATGAATGGTTGGTGTGTGTGCTTTGCCAACTGACACAGAGGGCTAGAATGAGCTAGAAGCTTCTTCAGACGGCGACTCCTGTCACCTGTAGAACTCCATCATGTCACCCACTGCAGACATGACCTGAACCCCTTCCTAGATACACAGATTCTATTTCTTATTCTCAAGGCTACAGTCTCCAGAAAATTCAAAGGATTTCTTGAGGTCACTCAGCAAACTCTCCAGTTGAAATGACAGCAATTTCAAATGGCGCTGACAAGAGCAAATAATGACGGAAGGGCTTGGTCCTGACCACAGAAAAGTGTGCTAATTTTCCCCCAAACAGTGTATTTTGTTGTTATCTTGAGTAAATCTGACACTTTCTTCATTACAGAGTCTCATTTTAAAGGTGATTTCTCTGGAACACTCTCCAGGTTAACAAGGAGAAGGACCCCTTTCCCATCTCCCAGATGTTGTTCTTAACTAAATGTGTGATTTTTTTCTAGTCTTTTATAATTGCTTATTCTGTGTCCTTCTTCACACCTTCACTTGAGTGTTCATTAATCACTAAGCACTGTTACTGAAGTTCCTTTTCTTTTTTCCACTTACTATTGATGTGATGTTAGCATTCTTTGGGACTCAATTTTCTCATCCTTCAAATGGACCTAATGACATTGCTTAAGCAGGCAAGTGCAAAGATGCAACTGTGTGTGTATATTTGTGTGGTCACACTTGAGGAACACAACAAATTGTATGGATTTTCTCTTTGTATTTTCAGAGGGAAATTCGCTGTCTTTCCCTCTCCCAATATGACTTGCATTTTATGAGCAGCATTTTAATAGTCTCTGAACACAGATTTGATTGCACTGTTCTTATCCTGGTAGCTTCCTACTGAGTCAAGGGAAGAGAAAATCATGGAGAAGAGAGTTCCATGACAGGGCTGCCTGATGAGAAGAAGCCACAGACCCAGCCCATCCTTGGTTTCCACCAGTTACCTGCTCACTTATTGATCTGCTAAACTGTCCATCATTAGAACATTTATAAGCTCCTGTGTTTGTGATTATGATTTCCCACTGAGCTGCAGGGGTAAAGAATTAAAGATGTCAAAGGCTGTCAGGAGACAAAATTAAAACATCCCCAAAGTGAGTCTTAGTGTGGAGCTAGCATTTCCCAACCTGGCTCCTGAAGAATTCTTGGAATATTAAACAAGGGAAGAGAAAATGCCAGGGCCAAAATGGACAGTGAAGCTTGAACTGAGTAGGCTGGCACTGTCTGCTGCACACTTTCTGACCCGCATTGTAAATCTCTTCTCCCAGATTTCCTCTACAACAGGCTGCTTGGATTTTCTGCCTCTCCTTGCCTCCCACCTTTGTGTGCAACCTTTCTATTCTCAATGGAAAAATTCTTGTTACTTCTCACTGTCAATGGCATGGAACGTGCTCCTGTTTTCTTTTGTTTTACCAGGTTTTCAAAGTCCTTCAGCAACTGAGCTACCAATCATGTTCACAATGCCCTTTTCAAATGAACCCCACACTCTGCTACCCCAGAGGCTTGCTCTTTCTTGAGTCCACACACATCCTTTCAGTTTGCTGGTACTGTCTCTTCTGCATAGAATGACCTTTTCCTGTTCATACATGCTCCTTTAATTGTCATGCCAACACTAGAAAGAATATACTAGCATTATCCAATTTTACAGCTGGATAAACTGAGGTAAAGACTTGTTAAGTGTTTTATTTATTTATTTATTTTTGCAGAGGCTGCATATGTAATCATAAGACAACTGACCTGAGGCCAGATTGTGAGGGTCTGGAGCCTCTGTCCCTACACCTTGAACATCTCTTTACAAGAGAATTTGACAAAGAGACTGGTGACACACTGAGCAGACCTAGACTTCCCTTTGGCCAATTTATATACTTTCTCCTCCCAGAAGAACAAACAAAACATTCTACATGTTTATCCTACCAGGCACATACACATAATGTTGGATATGTGTGTACATGCTGCAATATATCCATCCCCACTTATAAATATGTATTTAGCTGCCTCTCCTACTGGATCGTGAGAGACTGCAAATATTCTCACCTCCATCTCTACCCTTCCAGCCAGGCACAATGCCTGCTGCATGTTGGGCACTTAATCATTATGGAGCTGAATTAAAATGAATTTCCTTGAATGACACGAGAGGCAGTGGTGACAGCTTGTTCATGACTGCTATCCAGCAGTTCCCAGACACACACTGATAAACGTAAAGTCCTTGTCAAAAATGACAGTGTCTGCCAAACTGTGTGTGGCAATTGTTTCTGACCTGCAATTGTCCCAGCAGGTCTGAAAATGGAGCTTGAAGTGTTTTTGAGAGAGTCCACCCTTGGTCAAGAACTTCTCCTGAAATGGCCTTGGAAAGATCAATTTGGCTCCCTGTCTGAGATTTCTTAGTCAATCCTAACGGATACAGGTATCCTTGGCGTATGCTAGCTCTTCTGAGGTGCTTTCAATATCAATTGTGAGTGAGCCCTTAGGTCTTCTCCCTCTTGGTGGTTACTGGACTTTGAAGAGCCCTCCAAGAAGCCAGAGGGCACAGTTCACACAAGAGTCCTGAACTCTCGGCTGCAGTGAGAGTATAAAAACAGACAAGACATGACCACCATACTGCAAACTGTCACAGTCTTACAGAACTTAGATATGAGGTCAGAATTGTCATGTGCTAGATTGCAGATACTTAGCACAGGCTGCTAAGAGAACCCTAGGGACTTTCTAGAACTTTGAAGTAACTTTGTCAGACAGATGGGCTCTTTGGATGAGCCAACAAAACAACAGAACATGTAAAGAAGGAGAAGCCTGGGTCCCTTTGTTAATTCTACTTCTGAACATATCCTGCCTCCACACATTAGCATGCTGTCTCTGGCCTTCCAGAGTAGTCCTTAGCAACTGCACTGCCCAATCTCTCTCCCTTCCTTCCTCCCTCCCTCCCTCCCTTTCTCCCTCTTTCTCTCTCCCAGCCTCTCTCAACTTATTGATGGCACAGATGGCAGAATATTTTTAAATCCACAAATTGAATGATCCCTTACTTAAATCCAAACAATGATGCCCTTGGAGGAAGACTCCCTGCTATGAGACACCAAGTCTTACAATGGGGCACAACTACTCCTTCATCTGAACCTTGTGTCCCCACATGAACATGCAGAAACTACACTGGCTTCCTTTTAATTCCTTCCTCCTTGGGAAGTCTTCTTACTTTAGAACTTGTATATATTATTTCCTCTGCTTGTGTTTTGTCATGGTCTTCATGGGGTGCTTTTGGGGTGTTTAGATTCTTGAGTTGTTTGCCTGTTTTATTTTTTTTCAATGTTATTTATTACTTCTTTGAACATTTCATATGTATATACAATGCATCTTGGTCATAACCACCCCTACCCCCCTTCACAACTTCCCCAACAGAGATCCCTTTAATTCTATACCTTTAAAAAAAATAATTGACTAAGTCCAATTAGTGCTCCCCATGTATACAAGAGTGTGGGGCCATCCACTGGAGCACAGGCAACCCACCAGTAGCCACCCACCCAAAGAAAAATGGGTCTCCACCTTATAGCTATTAAGTGTCGATATCTCATTGGTCACAGAGGATCTCCTTGGGCCTAATGCCCCCCTCCCCATCCACACTAGAATGCTAACTGCCTTGATCACGTGCAGGTCTTGCGCAGCCAACCACAGCAGCTCTCAGTTCTTGAGTGCAGCTGTCTTACCATGTCCACAGGAGCTCCATTCACAGCCCACCTGGTACGGTATGACATTAATTACCTCATCCCCTTTATCAGGGCAGTACTCACATTTGATCTGTTTTGCTCATAACCTTCATCACATTTTGTGATTATTTTTCTTCTGTTTATTTGTTGGTTGAAGCGGTTTGCTATTTTAATCTACTCTCCCCATTAGATCATAAATCACGTGGGAACTTGGATCATGTTGACTGTTCGTTAGTATCTGGCATATGACAGGTACTCAAGAAATAGGTATTGTGTGAATTAAAGAAAAACACACAGGCTTGGGAACATCCACGAGCTACAGTAATTAACTGTGACACATTGTTGTGGTGAGTGAGTAGGTAGATGGGGGGAGACTGAGGAGTAGTCTGTCTGTCTGCCACTCAGAATGGTGATGACATCATCGACGATGACTGGGATGCAGCACAGTGACTGTCTTCACAATAAAGCACTTTTGAGTTTTGTCAAACTTACCAACATGAAGAATGTGACCTTGGAATTTGGGCTGAAATTGTTGGGTCCCTGAACTGTGTACTTCTGAATTCTGAAAAGAAGCCATACATTTTACAACTCCTGTAAACACAAAAATCTATTTCCTGTTCTCCAATTGCTTACTATATTATTGTTTTTTTTCTTTAAGAGATAACTCTGAAAAAAATAGAGTCAGTAGGGTAGTTTCTGATCTTGGTCAAATGCTGACAAGAATTTAAGAGGAAGTGTGATGGTTGTACACAATTTTTTGTCCTCTGTTCCCATCTGAGATATAGAAAGAATTTATATGTAACCACATGTCACTCTACCACTCTGACAAGCTCTCTCCATATTTTATCACTGTACATTGTAAAGTATACAGGCATACATGATATAGTGAAAGCTGTATGCTGCCTTCCAAAAAGACTATATTGCAAAAGAACCAGGAGCTGTCACCCAAGAAATATTTGCACAGAAATGACTATAACAGGCAATATATTTGGGGTTCTCCCTTGCCCAGCCCCCAGCTATCTGACCAATGGAAAGCTTTGTATTATTTGAACTGAAAATGTCCTTTTGATAAATTTCTTCAAGTTTGAGCTTTACTTACAAAAGCATCTGTTTCATGTATTTTCTGGGAAAAGTAATATGTTGAATGTGAAAAAGATTCTTTCACTGGGCAATATTAATCAAACAGTAAGTTACAGGACAGACCCATATGAATGACTTAAACCTAGTCTCTTTCTCTCTTTGAAATATAACCAGGATTGACTCACTGAGATATGCTCTCCAAAACCATGCTTGTTCAAACTAAGGCCACAAGATAACTTGTCTAATTGCTGGTGGTGTCTTCCATGGGGTATCAGGCTACACACACAGCATTAATATTGAAACTGTCTCTCTTACATTTGCCCTACTTAAAAAAATGGATATTTTGAATTGTCAAAAAGTGAGCCAATATTTTTACTGAACATGAGTGTTTACAAAATCAAAAGGAGAGCACTGTATGGGTTTCTCAGGGCAAGAGCACAATACGACCATGAGAGGAAGAACCAGTGAGGAGGAGTCCTTGAAATCAGATAAAGCTATTTGTTTATCAGTGACTCTCTATGTGCTGGAGGAAGGGTCCACGCAGGCTTGTTTAGAACATTTAAAAGAGAAGTCTTTGAGTGTGTGTTTTGCTGTGAATCCTGAGATCCAAGAATACCTAGAATAAAGAGACCTTATTTCTTGAAGTTGCTCCTTGGTATACTCTCAAGTCTGCAGAGGTTTGGCAGTTAAACCTCACTGCCCATTTCTAGGACATCAGAGCTCCTTGCCTCCTGAGGCAACTGGCTGCAATGAGAGCTAGCCTATCATTTAGAAAGCTTTTCTTCCTTGGATCCCCATCCACGGACCTAGCCTGACTCTCAGGGTTAGGCAGCACATAGAGAGGCTAATCTGTCATCACTCCAACAGCCTTTCCTAGAATGAAGACAGCAGACACACTTCTGCTACATTTTCTCACCTCCAGGTCCAGACCCTAGGTGCTGGAGGCAGGGGCATGATTCTCTGAACACTCATGGCATTTTAGTTATCTGTGTCCTGAACAGAACATTGTGTTTGAGGTATACTATTCTCAGAGCACACTGGCAACATTCCCTTCTCCATTCCAAATATGCTTCTATCAGCGCAAATCAAAAGTACAATAGCTAAGCCTGAAAGAAGCAAAGGTCCGGTGACATTTGCTTAACCTTCAAGCAAGTGCCCAAAATTCCAGCCAGACAGACTACTCACTTTCAACCATCACTGGGTTAAAAAAGGATGCATATGCTAACATTCTGTTACTCTAAGCATCAAGTTTACACCTACCCTTGGGGGAAGGGAAGGAGTTGTGAGATGGCCATCAGATGTCTGCTGAATTTTGCCATTATGGAGCAGGCTCTGAATCCACTTAGACATAAACCCACCCAATAGATCTTTCTAGAAGAGGAGAGCTCATGTCTGCCTTAAGGGGAGAATACTGCAGTATTCTCTATAGGCATCTAGACATGGTCAGGTGATAGTTTCTGAGTGTGATTTTTTTTTTTGAGTGAATGGGGATGGAAGTCAACAGAATCAGTTTAATCTCTTATCACTTGACAGCTTTTGGGTAGACTTGAACATAAGGAGTGTAGAGAGGAGCCTATTGAACCACTGAAGACAGTTTGTGGTTTTGATAGTATTTTGAAAGATAGAAAGATGGTCCCTGCTAAGCTAACAATCACCATGCTTGGACCATGTATATGTAGATTATTAGGTTCATTTTCCAGAAGTTTTCTTTGTAGCTGAACTCCTTCTTTCTCTTTCCTGAGATTCTTGGTGAACATCATAAGGTTGTCAGCACAGTGATTGTTGTCCCACTCTGTGGATGATCAATTTGAGTTCCAGAAGGGTAAGGCACTTGGTTATCCCTACATAGAGACCAGAACAGAAATGGGTTTTCAGAAACTTCATCATAACGATTTTGTAACTAAATGAGCATAAACCAATGGGTGCAGGCAGAACTGGGGCAACATTCTCTGATGTCAAGTTCATAGTTGTTCTCATTAGACTGCAATTACTCCATCTTGTTGCAGTGTGAACATTTGGTAAGAAAACGTTCTCCACTGCAGAAGCACAAGCGAGTATTATAATGTCACAGTGTACAGTAGAGAGTTCTTAATGCTTTTGCACTTCTCCTCAACAAAGAAAAGAAAAACATAAAAATCTTGCTTTTGTCATTAAGGCTGCACTGTATGTGTTGGTGATTGTGTTTCTTGTCATTTTACCCTGGGTGGACAGCTTCCTCCTACTTCTTATCCCAATCACACTGAACTGTACTTTCCTTGAAGTGCCTGCATTCTCACTGTAGCCTTAGACCTCATATACAATGCTTGGCACCCAACGTTCACCTGTAAAGAAGAACAGCTAGGATCAAAATCAACTGGATTAGAGTTTAGAAGTAGCTGAGAGTCCTGCCAAGGTGCACTCCTACTTTTAATGTGGAACTGTGCACAGGTCAGCATTTATGTCCACATGCACCTGTGAGTTTAGCTACCTGTTCAACTTTCATTTTAGTTACTATGATAAAGTACTTTGACCAAAAGCAACATATGGGAGAAAAGGATTTATTTGGCTTAAATTTCCAGATAATAGTCCATCCCTGATGTAACTCAGGGCAGGAATTTGAAGCATAAACCATGGGAGGAAAGCTGCTTGTTGGCTTACTTGAAATCTCACACATAACTAACTTTCTTATATAGCCCAGGACCACCTGCCTAGGGAACCGTGCCACTCATGGTGGACTGGGCCTTCCGGCCTCAATTAACAATCAAGATAACTCACCATAGATGTTTTCACAGTGCAGTATGATCTGGGAGATCCCTCAATTGAGACTCTCTTTTCAGGTGATTTGAAGTTATGCCCTATTGAGAAGTAAAGCTAACTATGCCGAGAGAGGTAGCCCATGCCTGACACTCCCTGCATGGCCAGGAACCAGAGACAGGCTAGCCCAGAGACCCAGGATAGAACCAAACACAACTGCCAAAAATAATCAATGAAATGATTCCAAATTATATTCTGCTATACTAGATTGGTGCCTACCCCAATTGCATCAGAGGGCCATGATCCAGCAACTGATGGGAGCAGATGCAGAGACCCACAGCCAAACACTAGGTGGAGCAAGGATAACTCTGAAGAAGGGGGGGGGGAAGATTATAGGAGACAGAGGGGTCAAAGACACTAGGAAAACATGGGCCACTGAATCAACTAAACAGGGCTCATATAGCCTCACAGAAACTGAAGTGACAAACACGGATCCTGTATGGGTCTGACCTAGGTCCTCTGCATATATCTGATGGTTGTGTAGCTTGGTGTTCTTGTGGAACTTCCAATATTGAGAGAGAGTGTGTGTGGTGGGATGTCTCTGACTCTTTTGCCTGTTCTTAGGACCCTTTTCGCATACTGGGTTGCCTCGTCCAGCCATGATAGGAGGTTTGTTCCCAGTCTTATTGTATCTTGTTAAGCCATATACAGTGGATATTCTTGGGAGACCTGTCATTTATTTTCTTTTTGAAGGGAAACAGAGGAGGAGTTGATCTGGGGGAGGCGGAGGTGGCCAGGGGTACTCGGGGGAATGGAGGGAGAGGAAACCGAGGTCAGAATGGAATGGATAAAAAGAGTAAAAGTTTTAAAAAAAAGCTGATTATGACAGGCACCCTTCTTTAAAATTTCCATTGGAAAGGGATTTAAAGCCACCATGAGTGGCAATTTTAAATGTCATGGCGGGTGCCATTTTCAAAGGGAAAACCTTTGATTGAGTCCTTGTCCCCGAGTTGTGCTTTCCTGGGGCCCCTGAGGTTCATTGCCTTTTGGTGGGCACCCCCTATTGTGGCACTTTTATTTGTAATTGATGTCAGCATTTCAGATACAGAAGAAATTCTGGGTGTCCTGTCTAGAGTGCTTCAGATCACTGTCATGATCTATTAGCTCTCAGTTTTCCAACTTTCATTTCATATTCAGATCCCAGTTTGCTTACTGATGAGGTCATGGAGATGACGTATGGGCTACAGTGCACAATATTTCTTCTCTGTATTTTATCTAGACAAATAAGTGCTTATAACTCTTGATTCAGAAAAGGCTGTTTATTCTTCAGAACTGACATCCCATTACACAGAAAACAAAGTATGCATTGGGATTTGTCCCCTAAGCGTCCATCATGTCTTTGGCTATGAATGTCTGTGTGTTTTTCCCTGTCAGTTCCCGATAGGTGTGACATACTTTTTTTTCCTACAGAAGAAAACAACCCATCATTCTTTTTCTCTCCTTGACACCTGACAGTCTTCCTCCAATTCACTCACAAAAGTGAAGCTCTAGCTCTTTAATAAAATAATAACTAAGAAATAAAAACTCTTGTAGGGTAAAGGTGATACATTACCTTAACAGAACTATCCAGGCAGATGGGAAAAGGGGTAGTGGCTACCCTGAAGTCTCACTGAAGGCAAACATGATGCTACTGTGGTTTTAAGGGACAAAGAAGAGTAACAGGTTGAGGGAAAAGCAAAGCAAGGGGTCAACTGTTAGTTTAATGGTGCCACATGAAAGTGGTTTCTTCCTTAATATCCATCACTAATCCAATCTCTTGGTTATCCCCTTTGTCACATGAACCCAGAGAAACAAGAACATATTTGGTCAAGACATTATAATGTGATATATTTGAGGTTTAGAATGAAGGAAAAAGAACATGAAAGGCCAAATGTGAGTTCTGTAGGCAGGCCACTAGCTGGAAGTTGTGCAATGGCTGTCCCAGTTCTCGGTCTCAACGTCTTGAATCCCGCCCTGCGGTTTCGCTGAGATTTTTTTTAATGATCCATGTCTGTGCAGTGCTTGAATTACAGGGGCACACTGCTATGCCAGGCACATGGGTGCTGGGGATCTGAACTCGGGCTCTTGAGCTTGCATGGCAAGTACTTTATTGACTGAGCCATACTTCCAGGCCCTGAAGCGATTTAGTTTTTCTATCTCTTATACAAACTTCTTTTCCAGCTTTGACTGAAACATAATACTCTTTGCCCACAAGTAGCCCTAGACACCAACTGGATGAGCACTTCACTTTTGCAGTGAGTTAACCAGGACTTGGAAATAGTTTGGTGCTGAATTCAGTGTTCTTTCCATTAACAGTGGGTTGAGGGCAAAATTGTCTCCCTTTCACACTGAATGTGGTGCTTGTTTTCACCTAGTTTCATGTGCTTGAAAATATTTGAAATGGGAGCTTGCCACACTGACAAATGCATTTCTGGCCCTTGGGCCAAGGAATTTCTCAATGGGATCCTGTTGGATGATCATAAAGACTGTCTTTTATCTCTTGCTCCAAAAAGCAGTGCGGTTGAGCTTCACCGGGACAGCTGAGATGGATAGTCTTTTGCTGAAAAAAATATATTTTACCATAGCAGAAGGTAGTGCTGAAAAGACACAGCTGATTTGAAATGACTTAAGGTGTTGTTTGTTATTGCTGAGGTTTACTACATATCTCTTTCATTATAAACTTTAGAGAGTGCTGCTGGAGAGATGTCTCAGCAGTTAAGAGCACTTGTTCTTACAGAGAACAAGAATTTGTTTTCCAAAGCCCATGTCAGGCGGTTCCCAACGCCTGTAACTCCACCTTCAGAGCATCCGATACCTCTGGCCTCTTCCAGCACTCACACTGATTTGTACATAAACATGTATGCTCATGCATACACACAGCTAAGATAGTAAACATTTACTAAAGAGCAGAGAAATTGAAAGGGATATTCAAAATCTTTACGTAATGCTTCCCTGCTGTGTCCCATAGAGGAAAGCTGTTCTCTACTCTTACTAATGAAAGGGGAGCCCGGTAGTCTGAGGAAGTAAACATCTGAATTTGAGGCTCACTTGTTTTGTTTTGGTAATTTCACAAGTAGCCCTGAGCATTTACAACGTGCTGAAGATAGAATGAAGATACACGGACATACTTTCAAAGCATCTGTGGAAGGACTCACCACTCACTACTGTGGTCATTTGCTCCATCATTGTGATTCAGAAATAAATACATCTTATTAGTTCATCGCTGAGATCAACTTTTTTTTGTTTTTGTTTTTTGTTTTTTATAAATACTTTATTTTTTTTTCTTCAAGTTACATCTCAGTCACAAACCCCTCCCTATTCCCCCTTCCTATCCCGCCCTTCCACCCTCTTCCCCCCAGAAGTTTCCCCTTTCAGTCCAACAGATGGTTCCTTCTCTTATAACAGTAAGTATTATACAAAACAACAGATATAAATATGCCACATTTATGAGAGTTAAATGGCCCAGTATACCTTCCCAATGTCCAGTTTATACATATTTGGCCCCTGACTTTAACATTCTACTATCTAACCATCTCCATGAGTTTAAAGGTCTATATCTGACTCAACATTCATACTAACTTGCAACACACCTTTAAGAGTATCTTCTTAGATCTATAACACCCTCTTGATTCCTAAACAACTCAAAATTTAACTATGAGACTCTAGCTGTCTATTCTTCAACCACCTCAGAGACCTGAGAGGGATAAATATATCTGCTTATATAGGAAGTGCAGGGCCTGCAGCTTCCGAAACTAAGAAAGGACATACCAATGACTGCCTGGACAGTTCCCATTTTCTCTCCATACATTCCTGCATCAGTCTTCAGCAGAGAGCAGAATCAGGCACCAAGGAGGACGAGTGACCCAGTTGATTCTGCCTGGCAGACTTCCTCAATAGCTGTCTCCATCGGGGGCCTGCAATCACCACAGCAATCCAATGTCGTTGGGACCGTTCAGCTCTACACAATGCCCCGCCGGAACCTCAGTGAAGCCTGCAAGATCAGTTTCTGCCTACAAACCCCTTAGGTCATCTAAACAGCTGAGAACAGAAGGACTGAACATAAAAGGAGTGTACTAACATTTTTAACCATTTTTTCCACTTGAGTTCGAGCCCCAAACAGGTCTACTACGACCCAAATCAGCAGGAAGTCACTTTAAGAGAGTGACGTCCCATGCCCAGAGGATGGGGAAGGTGTTTCTCCGCCCTTCTTTTTGGTTATTTGAAGGATAACTGAAAACTCCGATATTTAGGGGAAGAGATTACAAGCTGATAAATGGTCCTGTTTAATGGGTTTTGGAGGTTAGGCCCAGGGACTTCCTACCTTTCCTTTTCTGTATCCTTCTTCCTCTCCTATGTAGGAGTGCATAGGCTTGAGAAAAATGAGATATAGACATAGCACAGGAAGGTTCAAGAAGAAGGGGCAGATTATTGAATATGCCCTTATACCTTTGTATATTAATACAAAATTAGTAGTTTATTAGGCTAAAGTGGTATTGACCATTGTTTATTGTGCAAAAATAAGATTGTATTGGATTACATCGGTATTGATCTTTGTATATTGATACAAAATTAAGATTACAGTTGGCCACAATGGTATTGACCCTTGTATATGGACGTAATATTATGATTGTATTGGGCTACATAGGCATTGATCTTTGTATATTGATAGATAATTAAGAGTATATTTAACCACAATTGAATAGATCTTTGTATATTGATACAAAATTAAAGGTAACGCTTCCTAATGGTATCATACCTAGAGATACTTAAAAATAAAATGTGAAGCTCTGGCCTCTTGATACCAACCGTCTAAAACGGTCTAGGATAGTTAAGTAAAACAAACTCCTAGTCATGCAAACATGTCACTTTGTTAGCTACTATGACAGTCTATCACAGATATTCTCTAAACTACCCAGTAATCAAGTTGCTAAGAGACAAGCAACACTTGCTTATCTAAATACAAGAGATGGATAGGGCATCTTCAAACACCCCAAGAGATCTGCAGAATATGGCATTCAAAGATGTTATCTTAAATCAAGATTTTTTTTTGATATCGAGACATATCAGCGCCTGACAGCACCCCCTATTCTACTCCAAGTAGAAGATAAGCATCGAAGAACCTCCACTGTAAGATGGTTGAATTAGTGGCAAGCCTTTCTCTTGGCATGAAAAAACCCCTTGCACCAACTGCAGACAGACTGCTGTCCAAAAAGGACAAAACTTGGTAGCAGGGAAGTCGACAGCCTAACTCTGCCAAGACAGGGTAGGTAAGTCCTTCATAATCCCTGCTCTACAACAAATGTCTGTCAGAGAAACAGGACCCAAAAGCTGAGATCAACTTTTATCTTGTTTGAACTCCCCAAGTTCAGGGAAACTACTCAATTAAGTGGAGGCCCCCTAGAGTCGTGGGAAGTGAAGATGAGCAACAGCTATGAGCCCACTAATCACAGACATGGCCCCTGGGATCAACCCATGCTCCTGTGTTACTAGAATTTAAGGGAAAACACATTCTCTTGTTCAAACACAAGCTGTTGAATTTGCCTCCTGGCTTGATTTACCTTTCCCATTGAGCCGTTGGTACACAAGATCTGCGTGATGGAATGTCTCCAGTGCTCCCTTCTTTTTGCTGCCTGAGGATTGTGTTCCTTTCCCGATATTCTAACACCAAACGGCAGTCTCTTTAGAGCCCATGCTGGTGGCTGGCAAAATGAAAGGATGCTGAAGTGAATGAGCGCTCTACGGGACATAGGCTCCTGGCAGAGCAAGCGCATTTTGTCCCTGCCCTCACGATATCAGAACCCTAACCAAGCAGACTGTACAGCTATGATAATGGGGACGGGGCAGTCACATTTCCCCATATAGAGCCCACGCTTCATCCCCTGGAAATAACTCATTAGTTCTGTCTTGGGAAATTTTCTGCCACTTTTTTTCCACTCTGAAAACTATCATTTTTCTTTAAGAATGTAAAAAAAAAAATCTTTTAAAAGTATGTTTCTTAAACCAACTTACAAAAGCTCTCTACCCCACACCCCTTTTCTAAATCCTTCTTGAGACTGGGTTCTCTCTGGGACAGGGTTTGCCCTCAAGCCACCCTACCCTCACCCTCAAAAACTCTCCCAACCTATCTCCAGACTGAACCTTCTTTCAGAGGGTGAGGTCACAAACTCTCAGGATTAGTCAAACCCTAAAGTCAAAGCTATGTATGACTTTGGGGACTCTGCAGTGTCAAGAGTGGTTTAAATACTGCATGTCTGAGCTCTGTCATCTTCCGTCACTTCCTGACCGTGTCCTCTTGCCACACACACCGAGCTTGGACTTGTCTCCCTGAGCTGTTGCAAACAAGTACAGGGTGTCACTCAATATTAACTAGATGTATGACCCTGGGTAATATGCAGCAACCTCATGTGCCGAAGCAGGTTCAGTAGAGCCAGAAGCAGTCAATATTTGAACACTTTGGAAGGTGAGGTACTGGGATCATGAATTGGACACTAGCCTGGGCTACATAGTAAGACCCTGTCTCAATGATGATGATGATGGTGAATACAAAATGTTCAGTGGGAAACCGTGTTCCTCTTGGTGAGTGTCCCAAAGCTGAAATGGACGGTAACTGGGTACAGCTTGTTTTTGAGTGTCAAAGAACAGTATTTCAACAATGAGATTTGAAGATCTAATTAGCTCTTCCTCACTACTGAGGAACTGGGAAGTCCCAAGAGCACAGAACAGATATGATTTCCACTGTATGTTGGCAGAGCAGTCGTTTTAAAGGCCTGGAACACTGAAAGGAATGGCCAGAGTGCAAAAAGCAGATCTGTTAATGTCAGGCTGCTTCCTGTAAGTTTCCTTGTAAAAGTGGAGGAGGCTGAAGGCCCCAGGGGACCTGGTCTTCTTTGATTAGCTGCCTTGAGGCTACTATTTTTACAGGGAGCAGGCTTGTTTGCAGCGATGTCTAATGTACTGATCTCTTAGCCAGAGCTTACAAGTAAGCAGTTACGTTTTTGCTTTGCCACATAGGACTTTAGTATATATGGTCCTATTTTTATGTTCATCTGTTGGGACCCAGTGAGGAAACTCAGTCCAAGTAAACACCTACTCATAAATTTTATTTGACGTGTGTTTTTCTACCTACCACCTCTCCCACCAAGTAACAGCATTATCTTTTCTAGTGGCAGTTAAAGGCTGGCAGTGAGTAATTCCCTGGCAGGAAGCTGCAGAATATTCTAGATATTGTTATCTACTCTACAGGCCTCAGTTATTTGTCTAATATGCGGGTGCAATTGGGGGATGGAGACAAGATAACACTGGGCCTCTGAGGAAGCAGCCACCTTCCTTTTGCTGCCCTCATTCTTCGTTGTGTCCCTCCGTGATCTCGTTAACACTGAGAGATGTGTTTTCTTGCTGCTGTAATTTCTCAGGTAAACTGTTCCTTCTCTACAAGAATCACCCCCACCCCCACCCCGGGACTGACTTACAAAGAAAATTAAATAAAAAGCTTTTTAAAAAATAATTTCTGTGTGTTTTTACACAAAAAGAGAATTTTAGGGTACAGAGGCTCAGCAAGTAGAAATAATCATTAAACAAACAAACAAGTGAAAACAGTGTGAGCAGCTATGTGTCCTCAAGCAGAAAATTCTAGTTCCCCATGAGTCCAACTGCTTTGGGCTGAGCCATGCAGCCCAGTGGATTAGGCTGACATTTGTATCCAGGTATTTAAGGAACTGGTACTGAAAGGGTTATGAAGGTGTAGTAGAAAAAGAAATCTTGAAATTGGCTAACTTAAGGTTATTGTTGGTTAATGCCAATACATTTGTTGAGGAGCCAGGAGAGGATTTGACCCTCCACTTGATCTGTGGATGTGCCTGAGGAAAGGTGAAGTCTTTAGTTATGGAGGAGGGGGATTGTGTTGTATTCCATCGCTTCGTCCCTGAGACTTTGAGCAGATGCTCTAAGCCCTATCTTCCTTCTTAGCAGATTTTCTGCCCTGAATCATCATGTAAAGCCCTGATACCTTGGATATCTTGAGGGGGCAAAGCAAGAGAGAAGGATGTAATTGTGCCAATTCATCTGGCAAGGAGACTCGGGGCACAATGTCCTTTGGGCAGAATAGATTGTTATTTGGGGTCCTTGTGTTGATCATTTTGGCAGTGGTATCCTGGAGGGATGAATCCAGAGTTGCAGAAAGATGTTTGAGTGCCCAGGGCAGGAAGTCAATTAGTTATAAGACTCTCTGTGTTCTCACTTGTATTTATACAGGGCAAATTGCCATTAACTCTGCAGTGTGATGAATGGCAAATGGTTTGTATTTTATAGCCTGGTTTTAAAGCTTATGGTGTTCCATATTTTATTATTTTCTCATATATACATATAAATAAAAATAATGACCCATCATGGTCTGCATTATTAAAGACATATCAAAATGCTAAAATTATATTAGCTGTCCATATTCTAAAGGGAGAAAAGTAAATAAGCCAATAGACAGATGATAGGTAGACAGACAGACAGACAGATAGATGATATAGATTCTAGTTCTCTTTAGCTTTAAATTTCTTTTCTCACACTTGAAAAGAATTTTACAAATTATAATTTTAGAAGGAAAATGTTTGAGTTCTTTAAGACCATCTGTCCTTATTTCCATACTGTGAAGGGAGAAAGTAAATAAGTTTCTGTTCTCATGGAATTGAGGTGAATGTCACCAGTGATTACACAAAGGAGAATGAAGTTGCCCACAGAAAGGAGTTGGGCTATTTAGTGTGTGTGTGTGTGTGTGTGTGTGTGTGTGTGTGTGTGTGTGTGTG
>CAJQZJ010031917.1:1827280-1855605 GCA_907164525.1 Lophiomys imhausi
GTGTGTGTGTGTGTGTGTGTGTGTGTGTGTGTGTGTGTGTGTGTGTGTTTTACTATATGCCTTCCATATATAGTCAATGGAAATAAATATTTGCTTCACATTTCCAATATATGCTGATATTAGAAAAGATATGTCCTTCCTATTCTGCATGGGCAGCCTGTGCAATACAGGGTATGTCCTGTGCTGATCCTGACCTTTCACCTGAGACGCCTTCTCTCCCCTGTGACCCATTCCACCTGTCACTAGAGCATCACTGTAGTTAATTTTTTACAGAGCAAAGAATACATCATTACAAAGCAAACATTTCTGAGATTTTTTTGCATCTGTGTTAAAATGCAGCTTGGATATTATCAGATTCATGTATTTACCTTGTGCTGTGTCCCACACTGCTTGTAAATATTTGATAAGTGTTACCTTCTAATTCCTGATAACATTATGAAAGTGCTAAGAAATGTTATGGCTGATAACCCCTTTCTGAGTCCGAGATTCACATTTACCATGTAGGGTTATTGATTGACTAGAGCAAAATGATTTTGTTTTCAGGGAAACAAAGTCTTTCAGAGGCGATATTCAAACTTTCCCTTCATTTAATTGTACATTTTCCAAGGACAAAGATAAGATATTTTTTTCCTGCTGCCTCTCAATAAGGTCAAGCTGAGTCTACATAGACCAAATATTTATGCCATGCCTGAGTGTGCAGCTCCTTAATGACAAATGTGTGATGATGTGCCACAGTGAAAGAGTTCTGCGACAGTAATGTTGACTGTCTGAGTTGGTCATTTACTTAAGCTGTGTTGCTGGGAAGCGAGTACCTGATTCCTCATGAAAGGACGCATTTCCCAGAGAGTGAGGTCACATTGTAATGTATACCCTCCAAGCTCAGCACAGCCAGGTACAAAGACACCATAGAATCACATAGAAAAAAAAATCAGCATTTCTTGTATAAGTCTGAGAGAGCTTCATTCCAAGCCTTTGTTTGCATCAAACAAATGCTTGCTAATTTTGTTCGTTGAATAAAGCATCAAATAATTTGTCCGTGGATGTGACTCAATTAGTAGAGTACTTGCCTCACAGGCAGACAGCCCTAGGTTTCATTCCCAGCACCACGATCATAAACTAAGTATGGTGGTGAACATCTGTAATTCAGGCATGTGGGAGGTGGAGACAAAGGATCCAGAGTTCAAAGCCATCTTCAGTTGTATAGGGAGTTAGAGACCAACTTGGGCTGCATACTATTCTGTATGAAAAAAGAAATCAATAAAAGCATCAGATAATAAGTTTAAATTTGATAGGAGGATGTTTTAAAATCCACACACTGTTCCCTTACTTGATTTATATAAAGACAAAAACATTTTCATGCAATTATCATGAAAGATGTCAGTTGTCCTAAGAAACAGCAACTAAGAGAACCATGAGCGACACTGGGAAACTTTTGTGGTATTCTCTTTAAGCTCCATGCTGCTTGCAGCAAGCATGTCCAGTTAGTGAGAGTTCAAAGATCTGTAAACAAGTTATGATGTCAGCATACATATTTGATTAAATTTTCAAGTTCCATGTATACATGTAATAAAGATTATCTACACAGGTACACTTATCTGCCTGTTTCCTGAGGCTTTTGCTTCCCTTTTTCTTTAAACAAAGATGTGGGGGTTTTCCCTCACAAATTCAAAGGCTTTTAGGAGCAAAACCACCTTTATTTTATTTGAGGTAATCTCTTAGTATATCCTGTAGTGTTTTTGAGTAACTGGAAACCTGTTCTTGCTACAGTCCAATGCTTTCAGTTCCCTGCAGCAGACAAGGATCACATCATGTTTATGCCCAAGGAGCCAGGTGTGTGGGAGGCAATCAATAATACTGAAGTATTCAACAGATCAGGTAATGTAGGATTCCCAATAGTCCCCAGATATGATCACCCTAAGTCCCTTCTACCTTTTCCTATTTAATAGTTTCATGACACTTTGTGTTAGAGGAATTGGGACATGACTCTTTCGGCAGTCACTGGGCTCCTCGATCTGGGGAGATCTCGCTCCAAATCAGGAGGTATTTCATAAGGACCAGGAATTAGCCAAGGGCAAAATCTGAGTCACCCCATCAGTGTTGGACAAACACCAGCTGGCACAATGGCCATACCAAACAGAACGAGCTCAAAGTGCAAAGTCATGCCAGATGTCCCCTTGTCCCAGGGTGGGCACAGGGGCCCTTTAGAATTAAGCTTGCCAAAACAATTATAGTGAATATTTACCAGACAAAGAATGGCCTGTGACCTTCATGGCGTGCTTTGCTTTTTAATCTCTGGAAACTTTGAAGCTGAGGTAGCATTACAGTTTTAAAGATGAGGTCACTGAAGTTTAGGGGGTTATACAACTTATTCTTTGTCACCAAGTAAATAATAGCATTGCAGTCGAAGTCTAGATTTTTCTGTCTCCAATAAACACAGCTGTTATCCTTTTCAGTCCTGTTTCCTTATCTATGAAAGCTGACTAAAAATGAAAATGTATCTGTCCTTCACAAAGTCCAGTAGTGGCGTAGCAAGATGGTTCAGGGGGTAAGGGTGTTTGCTGTCAATCTTAACAACTTGAATGTGACATGAGGGACCCATGGGGTGGAAGGAGAGACCCAACTTTTGAAAGTTGACATTGGACCTCCACAATATATTGTGCAATATACAAGTCACACACACATGGGCACAAATAAATAATAAATAAAATAGAAACACTTTAAACTACAATAAGTTCAGACCTTGTAAGAACATAAACCTTGTCTACCATAGGGACTTCACCTCAAAGAATAATCCATTCATCAAGTGATACCAGAAAGGTAAAATTAGAGATTGTAACACGAAAAACATTTGTAAGATAAGTGGGAAACAATATATGAGCATGGGGGAAATCTTTGACAAATGAAATAATTGGAGTTGGAAAGTAAGTTAGAATGAAGTTGTGAAAGGAAGAGAAATACCTTCCTCATCACACAGAGTGAGAGAGGCTATGCCCTAAATTTCAGGAGGACATTCCACTAATGTCTACAATGACCCACAGCAGGTTCTGGCTATGACACTCCAAAATATGATTTTTTTGAGCAATTTTAAATTTCCTCATTATGTAGAATAGAAAAAGTAATAACACTGGCCTCTTGAGAGACTGATTGGATAATGGCAGATCATACACATTATAGGGCTAGAAAATCAGAAAAACAAAAAAGGAACAAAATGTCCTGTGCTTAGTTGACATACAAGGTTAGAACTGGAGTAAGGACACCAGAGGATGTAATGTAGGGACAGACTCAGCTTAACAGAGAAGAGGGCTTTCTAGATGTGACACTACCTCCTCACTTGATTTACTCTCACTCTCGGGTTGGGACAGAGAGAGAGCAAGTAGGTTTCTATAGTGACATAACAAAGAGATTGTGAATGATAGCACATGAAGGCACAAAGCAGTGATTTGGGAGCCAGTGAGACGGCAAGGACTGTGGGACAACATGAGGTTTGGGGGAAGGGGTATTCTCATAACCTGAGCATATAACATAGCAGTTTGACTGGGCTCTAAAACACGAGCCAGCTGGGTCTACAGAAGTACAAGTTGCTGTGTTTCATTTAGGATTCAGATAGAAAGAATGATGTATATAATTTCATGTTGGTTAATTACTTTTCTGTTGCTGTGATTTAAAAAAAAAGCATATTTAGGGAAAGAGGGAGTATTTGGTTTATAGTTCCAGAGAGGATGCCAACCATCATGGCACAGACAGAATGGCAGCAGGGGGATGGGGCTGGATTGGCTGTCAGGAAGAAAACTAACAGAGAGAGAGAGCTGAGAGAGAGAGAGACAGAGAGAGAGAGAGAGACAGAGAGAGAGAGAGACAGAGAGAGAGAGACAGAGAGAGAGATAGAGAGAGAGCTGAGAGAGAGACAGAGAGAGAGAGACAGAGAGAGAGAGAGAGACAGAGAGAGAGAGACAGAGAGAGAGAGAGAGAGCAGGAAGAGTTGGTTCTTTGAGAAAAATCAACAAAATAGACAAACCCTTAGCCAAATTAACTAAAAGGCAGAGGGAAAAACCCCAAATCAACAAAATCAGAAATGAAAAGGGAGAAATAACAACAGACATTGAGGAAATTCAAAGGATCTTTAGGTCCTACTTTAAAAATATATATTCCACGAAATTTGAAAACCCAAGTGAAATGGACAATTTTCTTGAGAGATTCCACCTTCCGAAGTTAAATCAAGATCAGGTTAACAAATTAAACAGCCCTATATCCCCTAAGGAAATAGAAACAGTCATTAAAAATCTCCCAACCAGGGCCAGATGCTTTCACCACAGAATTCTATGAGATCTTCAAAGAAGAGCTAATACCAATACTCTTCAAACTCTTCCACAAAATAGAAATAGAAGGAACACTGCCAAACTCATTCTATGAGGCCAGTCACCCTGATTCTAAACCACACAAAGACCCAACAAAGAAAGAAAACTTTACACCAATCTCCCTCATGAACATAGATGCAAAAATATTTAATAAAATACTGGCAAACCGAATCCAAGAACACATCAAAAGTATCATACACCATGATCAAGTAGGCTTCATCCCAGGAATGCAGGGATGGTTCAACATATGAAGATACTATCAAGGTAATTCAATCTATAAACTCCCAAAGACCACTCCAGTGAGTCACTTCCTCCAACAAGGCTCCATCTTCCAAAGGTTCCAAAGCCTTCCCAAGCAGTGCCACCAACTGTGGACCAAGTGTTCAAATGCATGTGGCTACAGGGGCTTTTCCTCATTCAAACCAAAACACTTGTCAGCTATTAAAATCATGAAGGTGTGTAGTTGATGAAGAATTGGCAAAGAACACCGAGTAACAAGCACATAAATTATCACAGCAGAGAGTGACAAGTCACTCATACCAAATAGGACTTTGTTGTCATCCACTGGCCAGCTTAGCTATTACATGAGGAGGCAGCATTGAGAGGAACTCATATTTTATTACAAGAATACTTGAGCTTAAGTTTTGAACAAAGTTGATCTGGAAATCACTGCCATCAAAGGTGTCAGTGTTATGTGACATTTTTTTCTAGGGACACAAGCACCACAAATGACTATATACCCTAGATGGGGAGCCAACAACAGACAAAAGGAAGGATACCTCCAAAGTCCAACTTGGTGAACCAATGATTTTGCTGGGGTTACTTACAGGAGTGGGTGAGGGGTTACTTAGATGAACAGAAATGACTCAAAGACAGTGGAGTCACAAATGTCCACCTCAGCATGGCTGATGGCTCCAGAAAACCGGCTCTCTGGAACTCACTGGACAACTTTCAGGCAGGTGAACAGGTTGGGAGCATGTCTCTTTCAGGTAGTTCCGTCAGTCTGAGCATCTTCCAGGCAGTTTCAGGGACTTCCTGAAGCCATTGAGTTGTTCACTTCCTAACTCAATGAGCTTCGCCGCGGGATGCAATGTTTCATCTCTCTTTAGAATGTCCTGTGCCTTAAACAGCTTCCTTCTGAGATGGAAGCTTTAGTGCTTGGAGCAAATTTCCACATGACAGTCAAGAGTCCACAGAGCTAAAGAAAAACACTACCTTCATTCTGTTATGGACAACTGAAGTTGTGCAAACCAGTGCACAAGATCCACAATTCTCAAAAAGCCACAGAATTTTTTTTTGTTTATGGAGCTTACTAAAATATCTTCAAAATCTGCATCTTAATTGAACTTTCTGACTAATCAATTTATTTAGTGCCATACGTCTTCCTTATTTGTTATGTAAACATGGTTTAGAAGTGATGTCTTCCTTTTTTTCTTTTTTTTTTTTTTTTTGCATGTATCTGTACTTTGTGTTTTGGTCCATGGGTAAAGCCATAGCATCCTAAAGGCACACTTTTGTTCAGGATATTTCATGTTACCATAAGCCATGTCCTTTCTAGTCTATTTTATCAGAAACACAGCATAACTAAGGAGACTTTTGCTGAATCTGAAGTAGATTCCTAGAAAACAAGCAGCCATTGATCTATTTTTATTGATGTGCTTTTACTAACCGACAGGAAGTGCTCTTTGAACACCTCTCCCACCCAGTCCACTCCGATTAGCCTCTGAGTTTGATCATTTCCAACATGTGATCCCTGCTGCTGTCTGGTCAGTGTGAGATTCACAGTCACAGGGCTAAGTGGGCACAGCTACCAAAGTGTCCCCAGTGAGGAAGCTGTGTTCTCCTGACCTGGGTTATATCCTGACCTGCTTCAACCCATTTCTGTGGGAAGAGTGCATAGGAAATGGGCCAGGAAAAGAATTCTTTGGAATACTCTTACTTTTTAAAGAGGGGACTGGTGAAGAGGCTCAGTTGGTAAAGGGTTTGTCAGTTAGATCCTTGGGACCCCATTGTGAAAGAAGAGAACCAACTCTTCAAGGTGACCTCTGACCTCCACATGTGTGTGCATCTGTATATGTGATTGTGAGCACAAACATGCTGGCATGCACACGCACACTCGGGCAAATGAATGAAATATAATTAAACCCTTAAAAATAAAAATTGGAAACAATTTGAAGCTATCTTTAGATAAATTCAGGACAACCGCACACTTATCTGAAGCATGTGAAAAAACAAATCTTGGGGAAAATGTTATCACACCAGTGGTGGAAAAGTATCCTATCCCAACCTCCTCTGGAGCCAGGTCTTATATTCTTAAATGACCTTGTGGTTTGAATGCAAAATGTCCACACAGGCACCTGTATTGACACATTTGATCACCATCTGGTTACACTATTGGACACCGCTTCAGGAGGTGTAGCAGGAGGCGTGGCAGGAGGCGTGGCCTGAATAGAGTCACTGAGGAGATGTCCTAGTTCCAGTTCTAACCCAACTTCCTCTCCCTTCCTGGTCCATAGAGACTGTGAGCAGTCAACCTCACCCTCCGGCTTCACCAGTCATAATCCAGTGCATGCCATGCCTTCGCTGCCACAGTGGACAAATGTGACATGAAATAAATTTCTCCAACGTGAGGTGAAAGAAACCTTTCCTCCTTTAAGTCACCTCTTGTCAGGTATCCTGTCATAAAAGTGAAAAAAAAAATGACCGATACAGATGTCATTAGCATCAGGCATTGTCTACAAACTGCTTATCAACTCTCTGGAAGTAATGGCATAAAGTGTTTTGAAATCCAGACGAGTACCATGGACCACTGCTCTCAGGAGCAGGGTAACATGGCCCCTCCTTAGCTAAAATGCCCATTGGCCATTAAGTTCCCAATGGACTACCCGAACGTCAGAGGAATGTGCTACTAAACATGTCTCATCCATTCACAAAGAGCTTCAGCATACTTATATTTTTTTCCTTTAATTTGCTTATCTGTTTGTCCATTTACTGTTTTGTGAGCTACAAAATGTAGCTCTCTGGCTGGTTTGGAACCCTCTATATAGACCAGGTTGGCCTTAAAATTCACAGAGATCCATCTGCCTCTGCCTCCAAGTGCTGGAATTAAAGGTGTGCGCCACCAAGCCCTGCCCTTGAAATTTTACTTATTATTACTATGTGTGTGTGTGTGTGTGTGTGTGTGTGTGTGTGCATGTGTAAAAGAGTACATGTGGCAAATAGAAGGCAACTTTGTAGTTGGCTCTCTCCTTTCATCTTTGCATAGGTTCTAGAGTTAGAACTCAGGTTGCAAGGCTTATGGGGCAAAACATACCAGCCAGTTTCATTTGCTATATTTTTGTGAGCTTGCAAGTTTCTACAAGTTGTTTGTCATCATCATCAACAACAACACCGCAGTGAACTTCTCACTCATGAACACACCTATAAGAATGCCTCAGCCTATATTTCTTCAATTAGTTTCACCTCTCATTCTTGTATGCCCTATCCTTTCCAAACACACAGATTTATTCTGTATCATTTACAAATGGTAGAATCATTTAAAATATTTGAAATTCTGCGAGGGTCCCAACTGCCGCTTCCTGGGATCCAGCCTTGGCAAGAGTGAGCACAGCTTCGGCTTCCCACATTCTCACATGAGAACAAACTCTCTTGGGAAAGGGAAGATAGTGCATAGGGTTCCCAAGGACCTGAGCACAACACTCCTTTGTACTGGGTGACTATAGTAGGGGCATCACTGAGAGGCCTGCCTGAAATAAAAATGGCACTTTTACGGCTATGGATGTGTTTGTCCAAAGAACACTTAATCACTCTGAAGGTCCACCCCCGCCAACCCCCCCTACCCCGTCTGAAGTAAGCGGCATTTTGTAACTGTAGAGTTCTGCTAATGTACACTTCTGCCGGGAAGCTTCCCAGGGTGGGGCACAAAGGATGCTAAGTGGCAAGGGGGGGAGATGGAAGAGAGCCATTAACACTGCAGCACTGAGGTCAGATGGGCGGCCGCCTTTTGTTTGCAGGATCCAAATTAAGACTCGGCTTCTCCACTTTCCCTTCTGCCTCCCACCTAAACACACTCTTGGGTCATCTAGGGCTGGTCACATCTTTTGACAATTAACCACCCATTAACAGGATGATTGAAAAGGAGCCAGCGTGGTTTACACATAAAGTGCTTACTCTTTTCCAGGAAGGACACGTGTCTACAGTTTTCATTAATGCTTTGGCAGATTCATACACAAAATAAAATACTTATACTCCTGCAAAGGGAACCAAGTGGGGAGGGAAGAAAGAAAATGAAAGGACAAAAATAACCCATGGAGGATTTTTAATTTTCTTTCTTTTCTGCAAGCATGACTTGCGGAGGGGTGTGCTCTCTCGTCTGTCTTTTCCACCTTTGTAGCCACTTTACTTGTACCTTGCCGTTATTATCTGTGTGATGGCCATGACATGTTGATCATATACGGCAGTGAGAGAATTGATTTCCCTCAACAGAAATGCTTCCAATTTTCCCAGGGCCATAATTTTATGTCCACAACAAAATAAAAGGGTCATTTTCCTTAAGATGAGGGGAATTGAAATCTTTGATAAAAGCTATGGTAAATGTTGTACCTTTGATTGTGGAAACTGCAGTTTTTGCAAACATCTGGCCTGTCTGACTTAGGGGTGTGAGCTTGGGGCAGGAGAAAGGGTTTTGAAGTCTAAGAAATGCTTTTTTTTTTTTTCCCCTCTTTAAGGAGTTGAATGTGCTTTAAGAAAGCTCTGAGCCCGACAGCTTCCTTCCCTCTAAGGGCGGATATTCCCATTAAAGGGAAGCTATAGGGAGGCTGCTCTGAGCTAGCTGCCAGCAAGACCAAACAAAAACAGCTGAGCAACCTACATGGTGGAAGTGCAAAGACATTTGCAGGCCGTCAGTGCACAGGGAGCCTGTCACAAAACCCATTCACAAGCTTACACATGTCACTGGACAGGCAAAGATGTTTTATACTACAGAAGGGAGATGATGGGGAGATGGCCGGGGACAAGCTGACTTTGCTCATAGGCTCGAGAAAAAGTTGCTTCCTAACCAGGGTCCTCATGGCTGTGCTGTTTGGTTAGCAGGTTTTGCCCAACCTACTGGAACCAATTTCCCAGTAGTCTATGGAGCAACACTTACCAGCAAATATTTAGAATCTGAGAATCTTGCTTCACCCTGAATCCACACAGGGTCTCCAACTCAGAATTCTGTAGCTTAAGCTGAGGTTTGAATCTATGTGTGATTGAATATCAGAAAACTCTTCATTACAATGGCAACAGCACACAAAAGAAGCCCAAAGGATGGCTGCTCTTGATATTTTAAATTTTAAATTTTTTTTTGTAATTGTGTATATGGATGTGTATACAGAGCATATGTGCAGGTGCCCATAGAGGCTAGGAGAGGACATTCGATCTCCCAGAGCTAGAGTTATAGGCAGTTTTGAGCCACCTGGCTTTGGTCCTCTGGAAGAGTAGTACTTGATTTTACTGAGCCATCTCTACAGCCCCTGTCCCCTGCTTCTAAGTGGAACACCACTGAACTTAAAGAAATTGATGCGGATACATTTTTTTCCATGTAAACTAAATTAAACTAACACAACAGCTATAGATCATGATTTTTATTTCAGCTTTCTAACCAAAAGGAGGGATGGATATTCATCTGTTAGGAAACAAATTCCACAATTAAGAATTTAAAAATACTCTCCTGAAAACAAAACAAAACAACTTTAAGACATGAGAAAAGCACATCAGATTTTCTTAAAGTTCTTCTCCAATGGAAATGCAACTGTCTCTTGTTTTTTGTTTTTTGTTTTCCCCCTTTTGTTTTATCTACAAAGGTATAGTCTGGAGTTTCTGGTGCTCAGTCTATCTGAATTGTTCTGTCATGAGTCCATTGATCTCATCCTTTCAGATATGAAGACCTCATGTCAATAAAAATCTCTAACGTGAAACAGAAATGAAGAGATCATAAGTCTTATTGTCAAAGCAATGAGTTAAAAGTGGGGATCAGTAAACTATGATCTGGCTCCCCCATGTTTTAGTATGGCCCAGCCATGGTAGAATGAGTTTTGCAAATTTTATTTTGAATGAAGTCAAAAGAAGACATTTTGTTATGTATAAAAAATTTATTTCAGATTAAAATTTCAGGGTGGCCCGTAAGTTGGTGGACAGAAGTCAGTTGCTCACTCAGCTATTCACATCTCAGCTGCTTTAAGTCAATGATGAAAGCCATGGGTAGTTGGAACTGAAGTTTGCGTGTGTGTACTAGAATCCTTTCTGCCTTGCTTGACTTCATATTTATTTTATTTGTAATTATGTGTATGTGTCTGTGTCTCTGTGTGGGTATGTGCATGTGACTGTGAGTGCCCACAGAGGACACAGGCAAGGATCTCCTGAAGCTGCAGTTACAGAAAGTTGTGAGCCATCCACTCAGGTGCCGGACCAAACTCTGGTCCATGGTGTCTCCTCTCCAGCCCCTGACCCAGTTTCTATGTGGGTGCTGGTGTTTAAATTCAGACTTTCACGGTTGCACAGGAAAATATTGACTGAGCTAACTCTCAAGCCCCCTCAGAATTCTGCTTCTTGTTTTGCTCTTACCTGTGGGAAAACTGCATCGTATGGTTTCTGCAAAACATTTTATGTGTGAGTTATCCTAGAAACACACCCAAAACATCCTTTGATAAGGGGATGAACTTTACCTCTTGACATGGATAAACCTAATGAGAATCTTAGCTTCTCAAGTCACAGTTTGGATGAAGTAGGGCTTCAGTAGTCCGTGTAACCATGGTACAAGTAACGGTTTTGTATTCTCTAAGGACTCAAGCTTAGAAAGTGAGCTACATTTTCAAGGGCACCCTTCAAATAATAGAAATTCTTAGAGCACTTAGAAATGTCTGAACTCAGAAGAAATGTAAGTACTTGTGCTTGACCAGCTAGAGCATTTGTCCATTCAGAGGTTTGGGGAACAGAAGAAAAAAAGCTTCCTCAATTTCATGGCAAGATGTACTCTTCAGATGTTGTTTGGATGGCAGCAGCTAAAAGGCACTCTGAGGACACTGGACCAGGCAGAGTGAATGACAAGGCAGGTGAGCGACACTCAAGTGAATAGCCCCACCTCTTCCATGTTCAAACTCTTGCGTTTAGAATGGTAACCATGGATTAGAGTAACTTGGCTGCCTCATTAACATGTGGTCTGATCTAGGTAAATCAATTTGGAGGATGTCAGTGTATTTAATCTTTCCCAAGGGTGAGTTGTGGTTTTTTTCCAATTTGTTGACCTTACAACTATGCCCAGAACAGCCTCTGTCTGTCATATACACGTCCACACAGAGCCTGTCTTGTGCCCTGGTGTTTGTCTACTGTGAACCAGGGGCAAGACTGTCACTTTACAGTTCCTCTGACAAGCACATTGGGTTGGTTACCATGTACTGGAGCACCGAGGAAGATGAAGGTGCCTGGACAGAATGTTTAGACAGAATGTCACATCACACTGACAGCACCCATCATTAGTTACATGGCACTGCTCGTTGCTGGTATTGAATGGGTGTGTCTCCCTACCCAAATTGTGATTCTTAAGAATTAGCCTCTCTGGAGATAGGTCTCACAAGGGAAGAGTGCTTATCATTCTTGGAGAGGACCCAGGTTCAGTCCCACTACCCACATGGCAGCTCACAAACATCTGTATCTCCAGTTCCAGGGGATCTGATGCCCTCTTCTGGCCTCCACAGGCACTTTCCCTCATGTGTACATACCCATACACAGACACATACACTCATACACGTAATTGAGAACAGCAAAATAAATATTAAAAAGTAAGATAAGAGGTTACTTCTGAGAAACTGGAGAGCTTGATGTGTCTTTGAGACAAAAGAGTTATGAATAAGTGTTACTTTCGAGGTCAAATGGGTCTTTCAGGACCTCAGCTGAATTTGGTTTTGTAAACACAGGATTTGCCTATGTGGCTACCTCTCCAGAGAAGAATATCAGGACTGCCCTGCAGTTTCTCAGTTCAGTACCTGCAGTAGTCACAGGGAAGTGGCACCCCCAGCCTCCTCTCACCTCGGTACCCGTGTCCTGGCCTCTATCTGCATGTTTTCTCAAGTTAGCACTCACTGTAGATTGGTAAGTGCTCCATAGAGGATAACCTCTTCCATGGAGAAAGACGTTAGGTAAATGATGGATTGAAGAACACTGAGAAAAGTTCTTTACTATTTCTTAGAAACTTTGCTTTGAATATATGCACCAAATCTTTCTAGTAGCACAATGTCATGAGCATTTACAAAAATTATTTATATGGCTAGGAAGGAATACTACTTTCGATGAGGAAATAGATTTCTGTGGTGTGAAATTTAGAAAATATTGGATTAAAATTTCCAAAAATCATCAAGCTAAGACACTGTCGTCCAAGTTGAAAATAGAGAAACTAATAGAAAGGGACAGCGTTAGAGGTAAGTGCAAGCCAGAGCAGGGGAGATAGCTCATTTGGTAAAGTGATTGTGCAAACAGGAGGGTCCAAGATGAGAACCACAGTATCCATATAAAAAGCCAGATATGATCTCGAGTGGCTGTAACCCTAGTTCTGACAAAGAGTAGACAGGAGAATCCCAAGGGTTTGCTATCCATCCAGCCTAGTTAATCAGTGAGCTTACGAGTTCATTAAGAGACCCTTTCTCAAAATTTAAATGGAGCTGGAGAGATGGCTCAGCAGTTAAGAGCACTGTCTGCTCTTCCATAGGTCTGGAGTTCAATTCCCAGCAACCACATGGTGGCTCACAACCATCTATACTGGGATCTGATGCCTTCTTCTGGCATGTAGGGGTACAGGCAGATAGAGCTCTCATATACATACAATAAATAAATAAATCTTTTTTAAAAAAATTAGATAGAACATGAATGAGAAACAAATCCAAAGTTGATCTCTTGCCTCCACATGCACACCAAAGTGCACACATATGCACATACAACATATTGCTGGGCACTCAACTACCTGTAACTACAACTCTAAGTGATTCCATTCTTCTGGTTTCTATCATACACACACACACACACACAAAATGAAAAATAAAATGAAAACAATTTAAAGAGGCAACATGGATCTTAGTTTTCTAACAAAAATATTTTCAAACCTTGACCAGGTCTAGACTGCCAAGATAAAGGCACTTGCTGTCCTGTCTGAAGACCAGAGTTCAACTAATAGGACCCACAGTGGAAGGAGAGGACTGACGGGAAAGTTTTTCTCTGATCTTCATATGCACACAGTGGCACATGCCTCACCCCGCCATACACAAAACATAAAAATAAACATTACAAAATTTAGAGAAGCCATTGGAGTTGAAGTTCCATGTGCTCATATATCTTATACATATGTGAGTTTTTAAAATCTCTGTAAATTGATCATACTATTCATATTGATTACATTTATTTTTAAGCTCTAATGAGGGCTGGAGAGATGACTCAGTAGCTAACAGTGCTTGCTATGCAACCCAGAAGGCCTGAGTTCAAGTCTCTAAAACTCATGTAAAAGCTGTACACACACACACACGCACACACACACACACACACACACGCACGCACACACACACACACATATGCACACACACCACATGTGCACACACATGCATACAAGTGCTGATGATTTTTTTTGTCATCTATCAAACACAGCATGTATTCTATGAAAGTCAAGAATACTTTTCTAGGGTTTATGGAGTTCTTCCACTATTTATTCTATATGCAAATAGATCAACATCAATCTCACTATTAGTTTAAGCAGAAGGGCTCCCTTGGAAGGTCTTGGTAATTTCTTTTCCCTTGGTGGTTGTGCAATAAAATTTAGAGTCAGTGTTTTTCATAAAAATTGGAGGCATGGTGGTATATGGAAGAGGTCTCCATCACTCTTCAGGAGGCCTAAGGGTTCAAGTCCAACCACAGTGTGAACTGTGAGTGGATTCCTTGCCTCCATTGCTGAAGGTGAGGCTGAGGTGTTTCAGGAAGCATGCACATCTCTGTGACTTCAACTTGGCCCAGAATAGGATGCCTGGGAAGTCCAAGGAAGGTTGAGAATGGTTTAAGACAGATGTGATAATACATTGGAATATCTTGTCCTTAAACTCTGGAGAACCAAACACAGATTGTCAATCTGAATAAACAATATGAACCACCTAACAAATGTGCATGAAGATGTTATTAAACCAAGATATCATATATAACTCCAGTTAGGATACATGAGGATCCCTCCAATTAGTAATGTTGATAAAACATAGAAAGGGATTTAGAAATAGAATTAAACATTTAGTTGATTCTGAAAAAATGCCTGGGGCTTAGAGAGTGAAATAGATAGGCTCCTCCCTTTAGGAATTTAGAGACTGGTTGCTGAAAAGTAACTAAGGACAGTTGAGCAGCTTGTGACAAGAGAGAGAACAGATGTAACTACAGGCTGCTCCATGAAAGAGAGGCCCATCTCAGTGATGAGACAAGGTGGCAGGATGAGAAATAGAGTGGAGCTTTTCAGAAAAGTAATGGCCTAGATTACATCTGAAGGGCACACAGTGTCATGAGAAAAAAAAGGAAGGTGAGAGACAATTATTGTGTGGGAGAATGGCACACTAAAGACTTGGAGTGAGTGGCACTCATGTCAAAATTCATTTGGAAAAACAAAAGTAGTCTAGTACAAATTTGGAAAATGTGCTCCTGTGGAGAAGGAATGGTGTGTGACAGGTAGGTGTGTGGACAGCTAGTCACTAAAGCTGTGAATGGACTAACTACAAACGATGAGAAACTCAGGGATTTTTTTTTTTTTCAGAGAAAAATGGTCATGTATTACAGAATGATCTACCTCAACCTTGGTTTGTTGGGTTCGAGGACCAAGAAGAGACAGAATAATTGGAGATCAGACAAAAATCCAAAGGAATATTCCTTAGGGTAGTGATGATGGGGCTGGAGAGACACCAATGAGTTTCAGACATAGTTAGAAAGTAAACTTGATATGACACAAAAATTGGTTGGATTGGAACAGTAAGTTAAGAAATGTGGAACCCCACGTATGGAAAACAACAAGGTGTTTGTTTTACTTTAAAAGGTACTACACAGTCAGCAGCTACAGTACACATTGAACATGGTTAGGAGTTGCACTGGCGCAGAGGCTGAGAAGCCAGCAGGATATTGCAGCAGCACGTCAGACTGCCTTGGTAAGCACTGGCCAGTCTGTGGATGAATGGGGAGAGATGGATGAGGAAAGCAATGAGTCTCAGGCCAGGATCAGAGATTATATGGTGGGAGAGATATTTGGCTTAGAGTACTATTAGGTTTTAATAGATTCTTTAATACTTTGAGGATCAAAACTATCTAAATTTATTGCCTTATAGTGATAGATGTCACAAGTCCAAAAATGGAATTCATGTGGCTAAAATCAATGTGTTGGCAGGGTTGTATTTTTTCTTGAAGCTCCAAGGGAGATTCAAGTTCATTGCCTTTTCCACATCCTAGATGCTGCCCTTGTTTCTTGGCATGAGGCCCAGTCCCAACAATGGCATCACTCCAACCGGATTCCCTCCTCTCATCCCATCTCATCCCACCTAACTTCCTTACCTCCTTGTTTCCTTATAAATATGCCTGTGCTTATATTGGGCCCACTGGTTAATCTCATATCAATGTCTTTAGTTATTTGTATGCCAATCATTTTTCTTGTTACTGAGATCAAACATCTAACAAGAGCATGTACCTTCACTGTCTGAAGGTACTATCCATCATGGTGGGAAAGGCATGGTGACAGGACCGTGGGGCAGCTGGGCACACTGGGTCCACCATCAAGGAGGCAGAAATATGAATGCTGGTACTCAGGGCCCTTTACTTTTTGTGCAGTCTAGGACCACAGCCTGTGAGACAGTGCCACTAAATTCAGGGTGCGTCTTCTGCGCCCAGTTAAATCCTTCTGAGAAAAGCACCATAGGCATGCCCTGAAGTGTGTCCCCAAGATTTTTTTATTATTAATTCATTTTTCAAGTTACATCTCAATAAAAGTCCCCTATCTCTCCCCTCCACGTCCTACCCTCCCTCCTGCCCTCTTCCCCTTTTCCATCCTCTCCTTCTCCTCAGATGAGGGGAGCCCCCATATATCAACCCCCCCACCAGTTCATCAGTCATATGAGTGCCAAGGGCTTCCTCTTGTACTGGGGCTGGATATGGCAGCCCAACTAGGGTAAGGTGTTTCACTAACAAGCAATAGGGTCCATGACTCACTGCTGGGTACAGTTTTTCATAGGATAGCTATGCTAGGTTCCTGTCTGTTTGGGTCTATATTTTGTAGGATGGTGGTCCTCTGCTTTATGGTTAATATTCACTTATAAGTGAGTAGATACCGTGCGTATCTTTCTGGGTCTGAGTAGCTCACATAGAATGAGCTACCATCTATATGTTTGTAAATTGCATGATTTCCTTGTTTCTGATAGCTGAGTAGTATTCCATTGTGTAAAGGTACCACAGTTTTGTTTTTCTTTTGTTTTGTTTATGTTGTTTTTTTAAAAAAAAAAATCCATTCTTCAGTTGAAGGACATCTGGGTTGTTTCCAGTTTCTGACTATTGTGAACAAAGCTGCTATGAACATTTTTGAAGTGATGTCCTTGTGGTTTGGTGGAGTATCGAAGATGATTCTTAATCCTGTTAAGTTGCAATGAATATAGACCTTCACAGCTCACACCTGCAAAGTGTTTTTTTGTTTTGTTTTTGTTTGTTTGTTTGTTTTTGCCATGAGACTCAACATGGTGACAGGCTACAGGGATGAGACGTATACATCTTTTTGAGGGGAAAGCCTTATTCTACCTTAGAGAACACAGGAAGGAAACCCTGTTAAGCTAAGAGGTATGGCTGCACACAATAGGAGAGTTGCAGGCCACCTGATTTCTAAGGGACTTCTAAGGGCGGTCAGATGAAGTGGGCACATGGGTTTTAGAGTCCCAAATAATAAATCACAAACAATATCTTCCAAGTTGTAGGAGAGCCTTGTACTAAGCAAATAAGGATTCAAAGCTGCTGGCAACCCCGGGAGGTCACATCTATCGCCATAGAAGTTTTAAATGGGTTCATTCATTGTATTTACTAATTTATTTGACAAATGCTTGCTGAGCCCATAGTTATGGTAAGCTGGGTAGAGACCAAGATGATCCTGTAAAAAGGGGTAAGACATGAACAAAGAACAGAATCAGAAGTGACCTGGAGCCTGCTGCAGGGGTTCTGGGTGACTCTTATAATAAGTGTGCCTTGAATCAGTCCTTACATCTCACCAGCCATTTAGACCTGAACTTAGGAGGTGAGGATGGTGATGGAGAAGGTGGGAGGCAGAGAGAGGGAAGTGAAACTGTGGTCAGATGTACTATATGAGAGAATAAATTAATTAAAAAGGAAACTTCTGGTAGGTTCTTTTTTCTTATATTAGGCCACACGCACATAAAATTTCCTTCTAAAGTAATTGAGACAAAAATATTTGGGAGAGAACTCAGGAGTTACATTTGGCATATACTGATCTTAGAAACATAAATAGTACCAGAACAAGGTACTTAAGCTAGAGATTTGCACACAGCTCAAATTCAACAGCACGATGACTGTACTGAAACCCAAGACAGTCCCTCACTGAGAGATTTCATAAGACAAATGTTTATGCTTGAGAATTGAAGATTCTCTCTGGGGAAATGGAGTCGTAGTCTGAGAGAAAGAGAGAGAGAGAGAGAGAGAGAGAGAGAGAGAGAGAGAGAGAGAGAGAGAGAGAGAGAGAGAGAGGAGAAGCACTAAGGTACCAATTGCTGGAGAAAGTAATTTCAAAGATTCAAATATAAGGTAGTCATAGTGAAAAGCTACAGTCTTTGGACCTTGGGTTGAGGCAGTAACCAGGGAGAAAATTACTAAACCAGTAAGCTTGCTTCACAGATAAGAGACACTTAAGCAGATTCCTTGAAGATGGTGTAGTCACAGACAAATATAGACTGTAGACTTCTTTGAAGACAGGGATGGTATCAGATGGACTATTTTAGTTTATCATGCTCCATGCTCTTAAGGTTATTTGTGTGACATCTTTGTGGGCCAGACATGTAATACCCCCAAAAGTCCTATGTGTTGAAAGATTCTGCATAGGGGTTCCTAAGAGATGCAACCTCCTGTGTGCACCCAAAAGAGATGGGTGCACACAAACTTTTAACTGTCTAAGTTGATGGTATCAGATATGTATTACAGTAACAGAATGCCAGCACAGGTGTGATTACACATGACACAGAATTACAGAGGTTAAGGGGTCACAGAACTTTCCAGTTTAAATAAAAAGCAATTAAGGGGAATTTCCAGCCAATTGTCCTAATATTTAGACAGACTCATCTGAAGAGGGGACTTAGTGTCTTAGTGTAAGGAAAGAAATGGGAACATGTTGGTTAGGTTGAAGCTTTGTGTATTTGGCTCATAATTTTTTTATTTTTTATTATTATTTTTTAATGAAAACCAGCAGCATGACACTTTGCCTCTTGCTTAGGAAATCAGTCATCAGTCAAATCCTGGGAACTGCGACAGAAAGACAAGGGCGCCACATACGGTCGAACTGAAGAATCTGATCTTTCTGTGCTCATGTTGACTCTTAGATCAAGATAGCTTACATGTAACAGCATCACAGAGCCTGGGACCGAGTTAAGTTCATGCACTCATTTGACATTTGCCAGGGTCACAGTCTTTGACACAGATGAATGCCTGCCAAGGAAGACTTCCTGAATTCTAAGTCCTGCACCATTGCCTCAGCCACTGGAGAGCTTAGGTGATACAGCCTTCTCCATGGCCCTGGGGAACTGGCAGCATGAAGAGGAGAAAGCACCCATTAAAGAGACGCCTAATTACTCCACAGACAGGATGATGAATAAGGACGTGGGTAGGAAAGATGCACAGGACCTCTCACAAAGGAGTCTGATACATTAGTGGGGATAACCAGGGCACTGGAAGTGAGGCTTGCACAGGCAGGCCAATCCGAGCTCAATGATATCCTTGAATGGACAGACATGTAGGTTCTACTAGGATACAGATAGAGACTGGGGCTAAGTGAATAGGGTCATGAAAATGGTCTGTTCCATCCTATAAAATATGAATCCACCTCAGAGCACATCCCTTACTTTCTGACATCATGGGCTGGAGCAATTCAAAGAAGAGGAAGAGGGGAGAGTTAACTCAGAGGGGCAAGGGTTTCATCACATAATGGTGAATTAAAAAAAATAACAGCTAGGGTTAAACTTTTTTGAATAAACAATTTATTTTATGGATAATGAAAATGTAGATTATAATTATAGATTACCAAGCAGTTAATAAATACTTTTCCTTCAATAAAGGATCTGTTCTGCTGTACGACTCCCCCCACAAAGGCCATCTTATTTCATCCTGGGGAATTCAAGGCAGATTGTCCATTTATCATGTTAAAAGTTCTAGAAAAAAATTTTAATGCATTGTCATCAAATTGTTCTGAGATGTCATCACTGTTGTTGAGATGTGAGAGACCATTTAATCATATTCTTCTTAGTGATTTAAAATTTTTAAATGTTTATCATTTTTATCAATTCTGTGAGACTTTCATACATATTTATGCATATGGGGTTAATTGTATTCAACCCCTACTTCTTCTACTTCTCCCAGATCCACTTCCAACCCCTATTTCATGTCCTCAATTTTTTAAAATTACCTGCAGAGTCCATTTTATGCAATATATATACACTTCTGTGTATGGAGCATAGTCAACCTATCAGGAACCACACTCTTGAAGAAACTGAGACTAGAAACCAATGGCTGTCCATACATTCTTTTTTTGAAAAAGATCTCTCTTATTTTTAATTGTATGTATGTGCATGCATGCTTGTGTGTGTGTGTAAGTTTACTCAAACAAACACAAGAAGACGACATCAAATCCTCTGGAGCTGGAGTTGCATGTTACTGTGAGCCACTTGATGTGGGTGCTGAGAACTGAACTCAGGTCTTCTCTAAGAGCAGTATGCACTCTTAAACACCGAGCTATCTCCCCAGCTTCAAACTATTTTATTGTTGTTGTTGTTGTTATTTACTCTTTGCGTGTGGTTTCTGGGTTGTGGTTGCATGCCACCATGCATTTGTGGCAGTCAGAGGAAAACTTGCTGAGCAGTTGGTTCTCTGATTTTCCCATGCAGGCCCAACAGGTCAAACTTGGTATCATTGTGTGTGGCATCAAGTGCCCTGAGCCATCTTACAGTCCCCTAATATGTTTTACTATCTGAATCACAATGTTAAAACTTGTAAATGCTGTTTCAGACAAAAATAAAGTGGGGCTTATCCATTTTTTTCACTCAGCATCCCATTCCCTTCTGTTTTCTCCAGGCTCAGAAGTACCAGCAGTGTGGCTAAATAAATACTTTTGCAGGGTTTCAAAGTTCATCTCTTCTACTGTTTTGCTTTATAACTTTGCTGCAAACAACTCAACTGTGTGAGTCTGGATTTACCCACTTGTAGAGACGGCACTGATCACGGATTTTCTTCAGGAGTGGTGTGGAGATCGAGCGAGGCTGTGGAGCAGAGTGCTTAGCACCAGACCCGCTCAACAAACGGCAAAAACAGTAACCATTATTGCTATTTTATTAGCTAATATTACAGTGCGATAGAAAGAAAACTGAGCCAGAGAGTGGACGGAGGTTCTAATTCCCAGCGGCAAACCTCCACTTTGTTAACTCTGATGATTTTCAGATGGGTATAATGATATGCATACCAACAGAGTCCCCTGAGCTTAACATATAAATGGATAATATGAATAACTCTATAAAGCATTCAACTGTAATATATGCAAAAGGAATTAAAATGCACCCATTATGCTTCTACTTCTGTTTTTTAGAACCAGCGTAGGAGCAAATAAAACTTGTCAGTTAACCCCCACCTGACTGCTATAATTTACAAACTCTCAAACCAATTGAATGATTCTCTCTTAAGTCAGCCTTGGATTTTTTTTTCAAACAAAAAACGAACTTTGATGTTACATTTTATTCAATTGCCTATTGATAATATAATAAAGCTCAGTGTATCTTTTTCAATACCTACTATGTACCATGGATAATCTAGCAGTCAATGTTAGCTATGGAGAGTGAGGACCCTTGGAGTATAGCTCTTGTAATAACACACAGTGACATTGACCTTGTAATGAATGTGCTTCCGTGGAGTCATCTATTAAAAGACTATTATGATACTTATCTCCTATGCAAAGGAACTATAAATTGGTTTGAATGCTCAGCTTCACTCAAAAAAAAAAAACAGGATCTAAGCAAAAGCCTGGGCATTCTGTCATTGCTGCGTCTGGTGCCATGCTTAATAGATGCAAAGTACAAACCCCTGAATTATGCATTTGCCAGCAATGCTGCCCCAGAGCAAGCTACTGTTGGAAGCCAGCCCAGTGAAGGGCAGCAGAAAAAGTGCCCAGTATTTAAAACCCATGAGACAAAGGCAACTAGGAAGCCCAGAGAGGCACACATTGAGGCAGTGTCCTCTAATGGCTCCCACCACTGGTTAGGACCCAATACTGCAATGAATGCACTGAGAAAGAACACTTTAAAAGGGTCTTACAGGAAATGTGCACAAAGACTTCATGGAAAGATGATCTCACCAAATGTAAGCAATGGGTGTGTGGTATAGAGCCGGGCGGGGGTGGGGGGCGACTCTGCTTTGTTTAGCAAGATGTTAGCTTTGGGGATAGAAATCTAACACAATCAACAGCACTGGCCACTGCTCTGCATTTTACGAATCTGCTAACTGCAGATCATCACATTTACCTTCTGTGGGTGCAAAGGCCCCTCAATCTCTGTTTATGTCTGCATTTGAGGCCTTTTCTTCCCATTCTCTTGTCTGGAACAAGTATCAATTCTTGCATTTGCCTGTATTCCTTTCTCAACCAGGTGTTATAGTGTATCTGTCCTCTGGATAGGATCATTGGCGGCTCATGTCAGCAGGCAAAATCACAGCTCATGGACAGAGGCCATCCTAGGGGCTTCAATCTTAGCATCTGCTTCCTTTCTTATGCCACAGGATGGTACAATCCAGTTCCCTGATGTCTTCTAAATTCCTGGGTTCAACTGATCTTTCCACTGCCTCATGAAATCTAAGAAGAACCCCTGTGATTGGTCTGTCAGCCTTATTGTGAATGACCTCAACAAAGATTCTCTGGTTTCTATCCCAGAAGAAAACATCTTCCTGAAGGATTGTGACAACACTTTTCATCTGTCCTGCTCTTCTTACAGTGGGGCACTGAAGGCAGAGACTAGGGCTCTCTCACCTGAATCTAGACAGCACACTGTTCCAAACAGTGGAGTACAACAGTGCAAATTCTACATGAGTCCTGATTCAACACACCAAATAACTGTAGCTTCCATCTGGGATACAGTTTAAGATGCTTACCTCAGGAGTATCCACCACTGTGCTTTCTGGATTCCCAAACTTGTTACACAGAGACCATGCTCTGGAGAGGTTCACTTAGACTGAAATGGAGTCTTCTGGACAAGGTCCCATCAGACATGAGAGTGATTTGTACTTTAGGTGATTTCAGCTCCTGACCTTGGAGTCACCCTGTTGATGCCAAGGGAGCTTTGTACAGCTTTATACAAGGGATGCCAAGTACAGCCTTGTCCATTTAGCTCAAAGGACTGTATAAGATTAAGGCCAGACTTAAGGGGCTGGAGCTGTGGGACCACACGAAAGGAGCATCTTTCCCATCAGGACCTGCTGGGCATGACTCACGCTTCGAGCTGATGCTTAAGGGAGCTGAGATGTGGAGCCTTGGAGGAAAGCCATGAGCTAAGTTCAGAAGGCAGGTTATCTAGCAGGTTATATTCCAGTTGGTTCCTTCTACAATCTGACACCAAAGTTCTCCCACGGAAAAGAAATGTATATTCTCTCCTCTTGAATCTGGCTGAGATTGCTTCACACAGACAGTGTGAGTAAGGTATGGACATGCTATGTAACTGACAAGGATCATCTCTTTGGAGCTCATGTTCATCTAGAGCACGTGCTACCATGCTGGAAGGGAGCCCAAATGACCAGGTGAAGAGCACACAGAGAGGCCCCCACAAAGAGGAGTTAAGATAGGTCAAGAGGACCCAGTGAAAGCCATACACAACACAGAAGAATTGTCTACACACATTTTGCCCATCAAAGATCCCCATACAAGTTCACGATGCTGTCATTTCGAGCCACTAATCTCAAAGAGTAATTTTTAGGTGGCTTTAAATCACAAGAACAGACAGACATTCTTATATACATTGAATGGATGGAGTCCTCCATTAGGATGAGATCAAACCTTGAATTGGATCAGGACTATTCATTGCAAGAGAAGTTTGTGTAAGAGACGACAGGCTTGCATTAGTGGATGGAATCCTGTATGTGGCAGAGCCTTACTTTATGATGAAGCCTTGTGTCAAGGACAGGAATCCAGTGCTTTAGTCAACTGTAGACCCCAGGATATTGGGTGATTCAGCCAAAACTCCGAGATCATGATATTCATCTCAAAAGAAACACTTCCTGGAGTTAGAATCTTGTTCTGGATTTGATGTTGCTAAATTACTCATATGCATCGAAATAACCCATTGCAGCATGCCACTGTGACCAGACACAGAGTTTATGTGTGCTCTGCAAGTCCTGCACCCACCCTGATGAGGGGAAAAGCTATTGTTTGGTTTTTTGTTTCTTTTCAATCACTTCCTAGCCAGCACGCTGTTTATATAGTGCCCTTTCACTAAGCCAAGTGCCATAGGATAAGAGCAGATGCGGTTCTTGCAGTACCCAGAAGAACATGGGAGAACTGTGTGTGCATTTTCACACTAAAATAAAGTTGATGGAAAACATAAAATTTGCTCTTCTTTGAAAATATCTTCCAAAGTGACCAAACATCCAAATTTTCCAGAATTCTTGTGGACCTCATCCTTTGTCAGCAAAGACCTACATTTGCAAACACAAAGCAATGTTTTCAACAAGCTCATCTTCTCCCTGGAAACTTAATGTATCGTATTGCACTGGAAAATTTCTGAAGTAATAGAAAGGTCAGAGACTGACTAAGTGGCTTGTCAAAGATGAAACAGGAGGTCTGAGCATCCCCACTGGGATGGTCAAAATCCTCCCACTCTTGTTCTGGAATAAGGGATTTAGATGGATAGATGCTTTACCATGCGCCGAATTTACTCTCCAAATAAAGCAAACCTGATTTCTCCAGACTGTGTAGCCTTAACTGATAAAGAGAAAGCAGGGCCCACATTCTAGGGTTTCATTTTTTTCTCTTGTCTCAACCCCCGTTTACTCCCTATATTCTTATTATTAATTTCTTTTGGCACATGTTGGACCTTCTCCCTAAAAGACAGATCTTTCTGATTTTTTTTTCCTCTCTAAATAGATCATTTTGATGTCAGCTCATTTTGGAACTTGTGATTAGTAAATATAATAAATCACCAGTAGTGGGCTTGCTTTCTTAGGCTGGAGATTTTGATGCATTAGTTATTTCTACTTCGGAAAATCATAACTCTGATTGGCATCAACTTCTGGATCTCTGTGGAAAACTGGTCAGTTGGGAATGTGTCTTTGTGTTTGGGAGAGGAGGTACTGTATGCTGAGAAGACTTAAATAAGCCTGTTAACTTCTCAAGTACATATTTTAAATGTTTCCTTCCTAGCCTATCTCACTGAGCCCAGAGATATTTCTCAGTTTAAATCAGTTTGGTTTTGAGCATTCAATGCTTCATGAAAATTTCAGGGCACAGGCTCAGGAGATTTTGTTTCTTTGTTTGAAGCTTGTGGATGACTGGAATCATTTCTTAGAGAAGTGCCCCAGGATTGACAGGTCATCTGTCTCTTTGTCCTCATCTATCTATCCTGCCCCAAAAGGGTCTTTCGGCAAATGGAGTTAACAAACTGCACATAAAGCAAGAGCCTAGGTGTTTATATATCCTAACTATGTTCTTTATACAATTTTTTTTTAGTGTCTGTGATGAGGAGTGTCCTCTCAGAGATGTGAGAAGTGGGCACAGGCTTGCTGACATGAATTCCTCTCCGGGATCACACACAGGCTCACATTAGAAGCAGCAGGAGGGTGTTCAGGGGAGAGAATTTCAGGACACTGTACGGAATCTGAGCCAGGGGTCATGACCTTGCCTATTGATTCAGTCTCTCTAATTTCCACAGCTTGCTGAGGCCTGTTCTTCCTGCCTGCTGGTGTACATTAGAACAGAAATCCATAACGTGGCCATGTTCATCCAAGCACAGGAAGAAACTAAATTAAATGTTAAAAAACAATCTGAGGCTGGACTTGGAGACAATTCATCATGGTCCTAGAAGCCAGGCAGGTGAGATGGCCAAGGATTCCTTGGCCGGCAGACCCCCACTTGGGACATGGGAGGCCTGGGTGACTCATTAGTTAGTTGTACCTCAGAGAGTCAGGAAACACAGAGCAGTCAGCTCTTTTGGATGCTACCTATTTTGTCTCCAAAATGAGATATTATATATTTAAGGAGGGTTTCTGGAGCAGAAGGAACAAGGAGCAAAGAATTTCCTGATGAAAAGCATGTTTGAGGTAGCAGATGGCTAGTCCCTCAGAGCCAGTAAGGCTGTGTTCTGGAACTGGCTGGTCAGATCTATGTTAGAGGAAGTGAAATGTCTCTTAAAAATCAAAAGTTTGCTCCTGGGTGACAGGAGACTAGAACAGTAGCACTTCTGACACGTCAGAATGAAACCAGTGTATAAAGGTGCTGGAAGCCCAACACACAATGTTCCATACACCTGAAGGCCCTTCATTTTTCTCTTTTCCTCTGGTGACTTCACCCCAAATGGACAAAGCTGAAGGCAGCATGTCTTGAGGTGTGCCCAGATGATACCAAAAGTTCCCTTTCCTGCTTTTCTAGTTGCTCTTATTTCTACTGGACATGATGCTCCTGCCACTTGTTTGCCATTTAATTATTGATTAGTCTAAAATGTTTAACCTGAAGGAAGCATTGCTAATGACAGGTTGTTCGACTGGAAGCTGTGGCAAATTCAAGGAAGCGTTCCCCAAAATGAATTATCCTAGAAAATCTCATATGGAGGAACAGGAATGCAGAAAAGCAGGACCTTCTCTGAGAAAGCCAGCCCCTGCGTTTTGGTGGCCTGCAGCAATGATTGTTTAGAAGTTGATAGATTTACATTATGCAAGAGCAGCAGCTACCTTCTCTCAAAACAGATTCAGACAGGCTGCAAGAGTTCTGCTCCACTGAGGTGGACTCAGCTCTACCTGCCTACAATAGAAGAAGCAGGAAGATTCTACAATTGTACTCTAGACCAAGGTTCTATTTCTATGCTCATGTTTTATTGGGCTATTCTAGAGAGTTTCTGAGGAATGGGGGATGAGTGAAAGAAGTGGGAAGGAATATAAATCTGTAAACATATCCAGGTTGATCTAAAATGTGAGATACAAGTCGGAAATTAGATGTATAGATAGGCTTAGTTCCAAGACAACAAGGTCCAGCAGAGCAGACAGCTCCCTGCAGATTCAAGTGTGCGCTGTCGTTCAACAGTCTGCATTTTGTGACCTGCCTCTGTGAGTTACAAGTGTAGATTATAATAGCTTTCTAGCAATGCTGTGATGGGATTTAAATGACGTGATATAGCCATGAGCCTTTCACTAGAACCAGGCACACAATAACCACTCGGTAGATAATGTTCGCACTGTCTTCTGGGAGGGACTCTAGATCCACATGCCTTGTGTCCCCCTATTATAACTCATGCATACAGGAAAGGGTTCAAATTAAAAGTGTACTATGTCACAAATTTTCACAAAGGGAACATAGCCACAGCTTCCACTCAGACAGGGCAGAAATTTTACCAGAACCCCAGAATCCTTGCTTGTGGTCTCCTCAGGCCAAAATCTACTCAACAAATCATTAAGTCGACTGCTTTTTAATCGCGTGTTAATTTTGCCAATTTGTAGATAACAGACAAATGGAATCATGAGAGATTTGTTCTTTTGTATTACTTTTTCAGCATTGTTTGTTTAAAATAATTAATTAATAAAATAATAAATAATAAAATAATATAAAAGAACAGGTTTAAAATAATTACTTAATTAAATAATTAATAAGAGCTATTTCTTAAAGTCTGCTGCTGACATGCTAGGTGTTAGGGCTCCGTCCCTAAGTTGAAAGAGCCCCAAGGTCAAGTTGAAAGAACTCTTTTCCAGTTGACTTGGTTTCAGCAGCAGGCCCCAAGATGGCAGTGCTGCTGACAATGTCCTAAATGATGTCCTGGACCCAACCCAGACAGAACTCTGACCAGATAAACAGAAACCTAAACTCAGCAATTCTCAGGAATCTCAGAAGGCAGGTTTCTGTTTATTAGGAAAGCCGCTGCTACCCTTACCCATCCCCAACTACCTCAGATAAAGGGCTTCTAGTTCCTGATTGACCCCAACCTCCTGCAACAGATCAAAGTCCCTAAAGCAACTCGCACACCTGTTCTGGCCCCACCCCTCCTCCTGCTCCTACCTCTTCAAATGAAACTGACAAGGTTTTCCCCCTAAGTGCTGTACTCTATTCTCTGAAGCAGCTCAGCAGCTCCTATCTCCCCAATAAACAGGGGTCTAGTTCGGTGGTTCTACCGCACCTTTGCACTAGGTTTTCTTACTATAAATATAAGAGACACTCTACAGTGAAAAGGAATGTGAGACATTCAAGAGCAGCGAGGATGAACATTATTTCAAGTGAAAGTAGAAATGTTAAAAGTTCCATCTAAAGAGCCAGGTGTGGTGGCACAGGTTTTTACTCCCAGCACATAGGAAGCACAGGCAGGTGAATCTCTGTTGAGTTTAAGGTCAGCCTCATCTACAAAGCGAGTTCCAGGACAACCAGGGCTGTTACACAGAGAAATCCTGTCTTAAAACAAACAACAGCAAGGAAGGAAGGAAGGAAGGAAGGAAGGAAGGAAGGAAGGAAGGAAG
>CAJQZJ010031917.1:1878202-1888383 GCA_907164525.1 Lophiomys imhausi
GTATTCACTAAATCTAACTTATATTAATCTATCAGCCCCTTCAATACCCTGAGGTACATTTCCCTGGGCTGACTGTAAATTCTGTTAAGTTGATAATTAAGACCAAACTATCACACTGACCAAGCCAGGAGCAGTGTGCTGTAGTTGTCTGGCATCTATGTATGACTGGGATACTAATTTTCATGAATGGAACATAACCAAAAGTGGTCCGTGTCCCCTCATGGTCCAACTGGATAATAAGATATGCATACTCCTTGCTCTGTTTCACCTCATTCCCAAAGACTCTGAGGCCCTGAAAGAGGCAGAAGCCACCAGGTAGAAGGAATCAGAAGCTATGAGTGACTGTGTGGAGGGAAGTCATCCTCCAGCCAGGAATATCTGCACCAGACTTTTGCAAGTATGAGGAAAACTTTATGCTAAGAAGTAGGGATATAAAGCCATTGGAGCCACTAATGCAGGCAGGAAGTTGACCATGCAGAGCTTCCTGCATTCTCACCTTTAACTTGGAGGAAAAGAGGTCTGGGAACTGGCCATTTCACACACACACAAAGATAATAGGCACCTCCATTACCAATTCCCTAGGCCTCCAGGCCAGGAAAGTATCTTCATTTTCATCCTTGCCACACTGATGCAAAGACTAAAGGACTGAAGACCTCACACAGGAAAACCCCAGAAACATCTAGAACCTTCTGAATCATCAGCACTCAGCTGGGCTGGGGAGCATGTGCTCCTGGGAAGCCTGAATTGATTGCCTGCCCCTTGTGGAGGAAGCCTGGGTAGAAGACATCCTACTGAGGTTATGCCTAGAAGTTTTCTGAGGCCTGATGTTTTGACTTATCTAACCTAAAGTGCAATAAGCTTTGATTTGTATTTTATTGACTTGAATAAAAGTGGAGTCTACGTAGATGAGTATCTAGCAGAGGGAAAATGATAGCATTAACTTTGGGTTTTTTGTTTTTTTTTTTTTGAGGAAAACAAAACAAAACAAACAAAAAGTGTACTGGAGGCAAATTGCCTAAGCGTTTTTCTTGTTTAACCTCCACACTTTGTGAGACTCCAAAAGTGACTGCTCTTGTACCACCTCCTTTTGGAAAAGCCTCTGGGCCAGTGGCACCGGCCAAGGCCAGCACCAGCTGTGCGTGTCCAGGTGTGTACTGTGGCCTCTCATCCCAGCTGCTTGCAATGCCCAGGGAAGAGCAGCTGCCTGCCTTTCGCTTGCTAATTTCTCTTCCCCACTGAGCTACACAGGGGAGAATAATTGCCTTCACTCTAAGCTCCGACATTCCCACATCCCAGCACCTGCTCTACCACTGTTCTCCCAACAGGAAGACAATTTCTGCCACCCTTGGTGACTCCTTCATAGCTAACCCGCTGGTTAGAGAAACACTTTCAAAGAGGCAGTTGGAATACGAATATGGCCAGAGCATTTTGGAAGGCTGGGCAACATTCTCCTCTTGTGAAACAGAAGCTGCGGGTGAGAACTTTGTAGGATATCTGGGTAAAGAGCCTCAGCCTTAACTCATCGTCCTCTATACCCCAGCCCTGTCAGCAGAAACAGAAAAAAAGCCTAAACAGAAAAAAAAGGGAAAAGAGGAAGCAGGGCATGGTCATCTGATGAAACAGTGACATTTATGATCACTCTCAAAAAAACCAGAGCTAGCCTGTGGCCGCTAGAAGGCTAGGATCAATTAACTCAGGATGTGCATTCTTATTCCAGATTATAAATTTGATTTTAAGCAGTTATTCATTTTGGCAAGGTCAGAGAACCAGTGTGGCAGCATCATGATGGAAGGGCAGGACAATCTGGGGCTGTAAGACACACACACACACACACACACACACACACACACACACATACCACTCGCACACAAGCATACACTCGCACCTCCAGGAGCCAGCAAGGGAGAAGAATGAACATCTTTTACAATCCCCTTTTATCATTTCTCAAAGGCTGGGCCCTTTCATTCGGATTGCAACAGCTTCTAAATTTTAAGAGTTTTTCTATACTCTGAAAGCAACCTTAATTTTATTTCTTGTGATACATAGAAGAATCAATCAGCATGAAGGTATAGTAATGACCACAAATCTGAAGGGCAGCCTTTTATGTTTGCAGATGCTTTATTAGAAAGCATTTTGATAAATATTTGTATTTCTTAGTCATTTAGGCAATGAATGTGCAAGGTATGAACACATGTGTCTCCTCAGTGACTCCAAGTTGACAGTGGAGATCAACCATCACAGGAGGAACTAGACCTGAGACCATCTCATTGAGTTCTCTTTTGATCCTGGGAGCCCCAGTTCCTAGCAAGAGCAAAGCAGTCTTGTTTGTTGGAACCAAAGAGAGCTGTTGAGCCTAACTCTGTTGTGGGTCCTCGGGGAAGTCACCTCCTTTTCTACTCTGTCTTCACTTTATTTCTTCTCGTTGCAAGAGCTGCAGTGCAAAAGAGAGTGAACCCAAAGGAGTAAAAATGAAAGTGTGCCCCATACCTGGAAGAAAGGAGTCTTGCTAACTCTGTGGGCACCTGGGTGCCTTCTGGGTTCTGGATGTGAATCTCCAGCTTCTCATGAGGGCTCCTTCACCTCACCCTCCTCAGAGTCTCACTGAAGAGCACAGAAGACAGATGTTGGGGTCCTAGGCTCCCTGGGCCTCATATACTCTCTGCCTGAGACAGATTCTGCTGAAGAAAGAGCTGAGGAGAAGGTTGAAGTGATGGGGAGGAAAAAACAGGGCTCTGTCACTATATGATATTTGCTTTACTTATAATAAGATTCATTTTATTTTTAATTATGTGGGATGGGAGTGCGTGAGTTAGTGCATGCATGGGCACATGTGTGCACAGTTGCCTGCAGAGGCCAGAAGATGCCAGAGTTACAGGTGCTTGTGAGCTGTCCAAAGTGAATGCTGAGAACTCAAGTTGGGTCCTCTGCAAGAGCAGCAAGCTCTCTTAACTTCTTACCTGGTGAGCTGTTGCTACAGCCGCTATTTACTTTAAATGTAATGCTTCATGTGGTGGGAATTCTCAGATAGACACAAAAACAGAGAAACTAGGATGAAGAATCCCATGTGGTCATTTAGTATGATGTCACGACCTCTGTACCTCTGTGTGGCTGTATGCTCTCATTCCCTGTTGAGCAGGTTTGGAGTCTTCAATTACTCGCCTAAAGACACTAAACTTGTGGCTCACAGTGGACAAAATGGCAGTTCTGGCTCTAAGTTCTACACTGCTTCCAAGAAAGGCTTTGCAATATTTTAAGTAAATCTATAATAAATTTGAAAAAAATTGGTTATATGCATATTTACCCTAAATAGGTCTGAACATTTAATACATACAAGAGAAGATGTTCAACAAAACTTTCTTTTGTTTTCTGGATTCTAGGATTCACTGCAAGGGACATGACTCCTTGGCCCACATTTTTAAAAGTCTCTCAGATTCAGCTATGAAATACTGACTTGTGGAGAGAGCATGGCTGTTAAACGCATTGAGTCGTGCAGCTGTAGCTGTCTACACAAGATTGAGATAGTCAAAACTCTAGCACGGATGGGGTGGGGATAGGAGCTGTCCCACTCCTACAGGAGAAGTTATTGGCAGTTGATGGCTGATGAGGTAGGGAGAGTCACTCTCCTTCAGGAACAAGGTCACTGGTTAGTTGCTCATGTCAAAGTGGATGGCCACACACTTATGTGCATATGGGCAGCATTAATTGGACCCAGGGAATTGCTAGTAACAATTTGAAATATTGGGTTAAGGAGATGGATTGAGTGGTTAGGAGCACTTCCTCTTTTGGAGGACCTGGGTTTCCAGCACTCACATGACAGTAGATCCTGCTGAAAGGGAAAACAACTCCCTCTTCTGACTTCCATGGGCACTGCGCACACATGGTACATACATACAGGCAAAGCACATCCACACACATCCACACAAAATAAAAATCAATAAATATTTAAAAATAAAATATGTACCAATATATAAAAACTCCTACTCATTAACATGGTGCATTTATGTTTAGGGATTAACACTAAAAATAAAACCAGACATGCATGTTAAGATGCTCACAAATGGGCTGGGGAAACAGTTCAGTGGGGAAAGTGCTTGGTGAACAAGGGTGCGGATTTGAGTTCAAATCCCCAGAGCCCACATAAAGCTTGATGCTGCAGAACATCCTTGTAATCCCAATAGTCCTACAGTGAGATAGAGCCTGCTTTCTGTTGCTGTGATAAACACTGTGACCAAAAGCAACTTGGGGAGGAAAGAGTTTATTTTACTTACCCATCCCAACCATAGTCCATCACCGAGGAAAGTCAGGGCAGGAACTCAAGCTGGGCAGCAACCTGTAGGGAGAAACTAAAGCCGCCAGGGCCATGGAGGAACTCTGCTTGCTGGCTTAATTGGCCTGCTTTCTTATACAACCTGCATAAGGGACGACACCATCATAGTGGACTCTCCCATCAATCACTAATCAAGAAAATGTCCTATAAGGTTGCCCATAAGCCAGTCTGCTGGAGGCAATGCCTCAATTGAGATTCCCTCTTAACAAATATGTCTAGATTTGTGTCAAGTTGGCAAAATTCAACCAGCACAGAGGCAGGGACAGGTGACTCGCCCAGAAGTTTGCAGGATAGCTACCCTGGAATAAACAACAGTAAACAATAAGAGTCTCTGTCTTGAACAGGTTGAAGGAAAGACTGACATCTAAGTTTGTCCTCTGACCTTCATTCACATTTGCACCATGCTACTTGCTTGTCCACACCCACACATATATGCACATTATACACACACACACACACACACACACACACACACACACACACACACACACGAACTCAAAAAAGGTTTTTAAAATGTATTTGTATATAGAGGCTCACCAGTACTAAAAGGATATAATAATAACATATAATAACAGAAATAATATAATAGTATAAGATAGCATACATTATAATTATTATCTATTTATTATGTATTACAATTATATTATTCTGAAGTAATAGAAATAGATGTTTATCAGTAAAGGACTGTTTCAACAATGTGTGGTTTAAGCCAGTCATGTGTGACAATAACATAAACCTATACTATGGAGCACCAAAATAAAACCACACTATAGAATAGACATTCAATGTGTGGTTAAGTTAAAGACATAAAGTTATCTTTGAAACAGGAAGCACAGGAGAGTACATTTCATATTTTCTGTAGTTGACAGGACGTGAGCCCCAATGAACACAGTCCTGTGTGTCCTTGGTGTGGAGGAGGCTGGAGATGTCATCTTTCTCCTCTTTATAATGTTCCTAATTACACAAACTTGTTTCCTCATGATTCATTATTCAACACATTTACTGAAAAGCTACCACATACTAAACACTACTCCAGACCCTTGGGACACAGCACTGGGTAAGGAGCCCCTGTCTTCACAGCATGTGGTTTTCTCTGCAGGGAGGAGAGAGAAGAAATAAAGTCAATGCAAACCAAATACTATTCTGGAAAGTATGTGCCCAGAATAAAAGGGCACATACTTCCACTCTTGTCCTGGTTTCATCATGGTGTGTGGTAGAGCAGGGCTTGATAACATTTGCTGAAAGCACTCTAGCCAGGGCACTTCTTGTCCAACCTACCATCCTGGGAGCAAGCTACAAGACTTTCCTGCCTTGGACACAGAAGGATTATCTGTCTGTCTGTCTGTCTACCTCCCTTTAATACTTGCACGCTTCTGTCCATTTCCAAGGCTGTGCACTGGATACTACCTCACCTGCTTCAATCACATTCCAGTCTTGCTTTAGGGAGCACTTTCATGTTTCTCCTTGTAATAGCCACAAATCAAAACATACCTATCCATGACAAACGTGTTCTCACTGGGTGACCTCCTTGATTTCCTTCATTTAGTTTGTGCTTCTTAGAATTCTGCTCTTGTTAGTGTTTCATGACTTTTTTGTCCCAGGAAAAAAATAGATTATAGAGAGAGGATGTAGCAAGTTACACAGAGAGAAGGAAAGATAAATGAATGTACTCTCATACAACATGTCAGCTGTAGACAAAAAAAAAAAAAAAAAAAAACCTTTCCCTGGAACCGAGTCCAATGTTAAAGGCAAATGAGATCTTTAAGCATGACAAAAAAATTCAAAGAACAAATGATGATATAGCAAGTTACACAAAGAAAAGAAAAAAAAAATGAATGTACCCCCAAAAAACATGACAGCCTTAAAAAAAAAAAAAAAAAAAAAAAATGCTTTCCTGTGCACCGAGTCCAATGTTAAAGGCAAATGAGATCTTTAAGCATGACAATGAAGTTCAAAGAACAAATGAATACATATGCAGTAATGGTCACTTCATATTCACAACTGAAGAATGTAACAAGAAATTCAACTGCTCAAAAGAGCAATGAGGAATTAGCAAATACATAGACTGATATTTTAAAAATGGCCACGATAAACTTAAAATATCATTAATGAATGTAGAGTAATGGATATTCCTAAGTACAGGATATCACTATGTAGCCCTAACTAGAGCTCACCTTCCCCCCTGCCTCAGTATCCCAAGTGCTAAACAAAGCTGAACAGCTCTTCTTCTAGAAAGGCTAGAATTGGGTTCCTCCTAGTATAGCCCACTGAGTGTGTGTGTGTGTGTGTGTGTGTGTGTGTGTGTGTCTTGACTGATTGCTCCATTCTTTGTCTGATGGTGGGCTCTCTTATTTTGCACCTGACCAAGAAAGATTATCTTCACCATATTCCTGTAAAAACTGTCACCTCTAACACTATAGTGTTCAATCTTATTGTCAACCTCACTAGATTTAGAATCACCATGGAATGGAAACACATCCGATGGTGTCTGTGAAGGTGTTTTCAGAAAAGTTTAACTGAGGAAGGGAGATTCACCAACAGTGTGTACCGCGATGCCCTATGAGCTGGGGTCCTGGGCTGAGGAAAAAGATGAAAACAAGCAGAGTATCAGCATTCACCACTCTGCTTCCTGCCTGGACAGGATGTGATCAGCTGCCTCAGCTTCCTGCTGTCACACTTTCCCTGCCTTGATGGGCTGTGTCCTCTTCAAACCTTCCTCCCTTGAGTTGCTTATTCAGGTGTTTGGTCCCTAATACAGCCATCTACTTCGGTTCCTCCTTGGCCCTTTCATTTCAAATTGCTGAGAGATTAACTTACTTGCTTCATCTTTGCAAGACAGAGCACTTGGTCCTCAGTAACTTGCCAGGTTTATGCATGGATGCTTTGGAGTTAGAGAATACCACTCACCTGAGCTCCTGTGCTGTAAGGCGGTCACTGGTTTCTTATTTACCACCCACTCTGCATGGTGAGACAGACACGAAGAACATTGTTTGATGCCCACACTTAAAGTTCGTGTCTCCCTCTTCATGAGCTTTTTTTTTTTTTTTGCCTTCTTCTCTTTCAAAGAACAAAGCCACATCAGCTTCTCAACCTCAGCATTTTATATATATATATAAAACATATGTTACATATATAATGTATTTTAAATATTATATATAATTATATATTATTTATAATTGCATATTATATTATATTGTATGTTATATATTATGTAAAAAATAAATATCCATAACTGGATTTCAGCCTTCTGTGAGGAGAGCAAAGGAGGAAATGTACACCAAGTGCTAAACTCACAACCTAAAAAAGGGATTGTGAAGACTGGCACATGATCTCAGCTTCAGCCTGGCTCCAGCCAATACATCTCAAGTCACATCTACACAGAATCGCTTATGGGAGCTTTTGGAGGCAATTCGGAGCATCCAGATACACTCAAGCTGAGCTTGAGAAATGGATTCATCTCCCACAGGTTGGATTCAATAAAGGAAATGCCTGAAAAATACTGGCTACCGTCCTAAGATGCGAGGTGATTTTAGGAACTGAATCTGATGACCTGTGTGTTTATCCATTACTGTTCTAGGGGCTCTTTAAAGGCTTGGAATTGGCTCCTGCTTCTTTAACCGCTAAATGCCTTATCAATATAACAACAGAGTAGACTGGACTTAATCATGTTACTCCAGCCTGAAACGCGTGTCTCAGATTCCTTTCAATATTCACTTTGCAACCCTGTCACCGATAGTCTCTAGCATAAGGTAGAAAACAACTTTATAGGCTGTCCTTTCATTTTATGGGGCCTTCCATCTGAGATATTAGAGAGCTGGGGTTAGCGATTTCACAGACACAATTTCCATCATTCATAAATCTTTTATCTTAAAATTGAAGGCATTATCTTTAAATGTGTTCTACAAATCTTCCTTGGGAATAGATCCTTTATGTACTCTAGTCGAGGTGACTTAATGTAGGATACTTTATGAAGCTTTTGGATCATTAACTCAGATTTTTATTTTTCTTCATTTAAGGGAAAAAATGATGCAATGAATGTTTTGAAAGTGTGATGGGGAAATTGGCTTCACCAAGGTAATCCAAGTCTCCTGGCAGACCCCTAAATATTTAAAAAGCAAAAAATGTGAAGGGTATGTCAAATGAATAGTGTTTTAATTTATATTTCCATTCTGATTTTGGGGTGACTGTGACTACAGCCTCACCAAGACGGGTGATCAGTAAAGAACGTGTCCTGTCAGCAGATCCCTCCAGGGCTCTGATTCAATCTTTGAGTTATGAGATGAGGACAAAATGAACTATTTTTCAAGCTTGTAAATACGTGACAAATGGCAGTGCAGGAACTATTGATTCCAATCACGGTGATACAATGCTTCATAGTCAAACCCGACTCTGCCTTTACAAACAGCTTGCAAGTTGAGCAGCAAACCTGTGCATGACAGACTTCAAACTGGATGAGCCTGAGAAGATCCCTGTCCGTGTTCACCTCCAACCTGAGTAAATTCCCAAATGGAAATGGACTCTCTTTCATTTTTTTTTTCAGTAAAATAATGCTGTTGAGTGACTGTCAATCTTAGAACAGAACAAAAAAAACAGGAACCTTCTAAGATCCCAAGTGATATATGCTCATTTGTCTACTTTTTAGCTACACTGCCACGGAACAGATACCATTGAGAAATATCTGTTAAGCATATAAATTTTGAGACATCAGAGGAGCCATAAGATCCTACTGAAGCATATCTAGAGACAAAAGGCCCAAAAAGATAGATAGTTCAGTCACCATATATTTCTGGTTTGAGCAAATAAATGCTGCTATTTGGGGGGGGGGGGGGGGTGGATCCTCACATGACAGGTGTCTTCATGTTATCTTCTTTTCCTTAAATATTAAAAAAAAACATTTACTCATTTTTATTTTATACATGAGTGGTTTGTCCACATGCATGGATGTATACTTTGTGCATACGTGACTGGCTAGTGCCTGTGGAGGTCAGAAAAAGTCACTGGATTCCCTGGAACTAATGGTACAGGTTACAGTGAGCCACCCTGTGGGTGCTGGGAATCATGCCAGGGTCCTCTGCAAGAGTAGCAAGTGCTCTTAACTGCTGAACCATACATATCTTCAGCCCCAAACACCATCTCCTAACCTTTCACAGATGTTCCAGAAATTCCTGTGAGTTGCTCACATGAGACCCAGAATTCCTTGTGGGTAGCTCACCTGTGTCCCAGCATTCCCTGTGGGAATGAAGCATTATTTAATCCTTACTATAGCCCCAGTGAGATACACTTAGTGAGAACAAAGGTTGGTTTGGGTTTGCAGCAGTTGTGAGAAGGCAACAGCAGCACATGGCACACTATCCTGGCCATGGAGAACTCCATCTTTGACTCACCCTCAGGTTGACAAAATATAGATTATGCAGGACCAACCTTTGTAGACATGCTGCATGCTGATGGGTTATTGACTTCATTTCCCACTGCTGACTCAAACAGGCCATCTGGATGCCATGATGGTTTAGGAAGTAGTTCCAAATTTTCAGAGGACAAAAAAATATAGTGTGGTGGCGTTAGGTGTGTGAGAGAGAAAGGCTCTTTAGAATGTCCCATGGCTTCCTCTATAGAGACATAGTACGGAAACAGCCAAGGTAGAATGTCATTCTTAGTGTGAGACCCTGGGCTCCAGCCCTTCCTCAAACTGTGCATCTCAATCAAATTGTGATGAGCTGCCAAACAAGAAAGGAGAGCAAAGATCTACAAGGCTCCACCAGTCCGTTGTTATAGAGTAGGGTTTTGGAATGGGTAGAATTATCCAGGAAGTGTGTGTGTGTGTGTGTGTGTGTGTGTGTGTGTGTGTGTGTGTGTG
>CAJQZJ010031917.1:1933282-1953992 GCA_907164525.1 Lophiomys imhausi
TTTGAGTTGTTTAGGAATCAAGAGGGTGTTCTGGATCTAAGAAGATATTTTTGAAATTATGAGGCAAGTTAGTATGAAAGCTGAGTTAGATATAGAACTTTAAACTCATGGAGATGGTTAGATAGTAGAATGTTAAAGTCAGGTGCCAAATACATATGGACTGGACATTGGGAATGTATGCTAAGCCATATAACTCTTATAATTGTGGCCTATTTATTTCTGTTGTTTTGTATTGTATTTATAGTTATAAGAAAAAGAACCATTTTTTGGACTGAAAAGGAGAGCTGTTGGGGGGAAAAAAGAAATACCTTAAACTAAAAAAAAAAAAAAAAAAAAAAAAGAAGGGAAGAGGATGGGGGGTTGAGGGGGAGGAGGGTGGAAGGGTGGGACTGGAGGGGGGAGTAGGGAGGGGATTGTGATTGAGATGTAACTTGAAAAAATAAAAAATAAATTATTTTAAAAATCAGAAAAAAATGCATTTACAATCAATTCATGTAGCAGAACAACTTTGTTCACCATCCTTTCTGCACTTAGATATTTACATTTACTTGATCTACTTTCCAAATCTCTCCCCTCTTAGCTGTCCAATTTCCCCAAATTTAGCATGGTTGCAGGACAACCTGAATTCAGGAAATACTGCTGGACCCTGAAAGAGGTAAAGGGAGCAGCAATATGCAATAAACTGGAGACTCTGCCTCAGTCATCGTGTGCACACCAGAATAATGTGCTGCTGTTCAGTACTAATGCCCGGGGTACACAGCCAAGCAGTTCTGCACCTCAACTCCTTCATACATGAAGTAGAAGCTAGTGCTTCGCCCGTATATCTCACAGGTAGGTCACATGCTAAGAGTTGCCATGGCCCTGCCATGTAGAACATAATGTATCATCAGCCTGGACTCTAAGAAGGTCCTTCTGCCCAAAGGATTTCTAAAATGTTCTTTTCAGTGCTGTGTGAGAGAAAGCTGTGCTTGAGAAGTCAGTCAACCATGCATGTAGTCTTTCAGGTTGGAGAAGAAAGAGCCCTGACCTTTTGCAGAATGCCAGACCAGAAGAAAGCATGGAATGTCAGAGAAGTGAGCCCAGGCTTCATGTCTAAGTCTAAGAAAATGTAAAACTAGTGCATAAGGAAGAACTAGAAGTGTGTTAGCAAGGGCAGGACTGTGTGTAATCGTTGGGACAAAAGGATAGTTCTTTTTATAGGAATAACCTCCACTCTACCCACTCGCCAAGTGGCATCTATTTAATCCTATGTATTAATAGTCAGAGTGGTAAGTGGGGGGATGTCCATTTCTATCATTTATTTATTTTATTTTAAGTATATTAGTGTTTGCTTGTGTGTGTGTATGTGTGTGTCTGTGTGTGGTGTGTGAGTATGTGTGTGTTTGTGTGTGGTATGTGTGTGTGCATGTGAGTTGGCATGTGTGAGTGTTTATGTATGAGTGTATGTGATGTGTGTGTGCATGTGTGAGTGTGCATGTATGAGTGTATATGGTGTGTGTGATATGTGTGAGTGTGTGTGCATGTGCATATGTGTGGTATGTCTGAGTGTGTGTGTATATGTGTGTGTGTGAGTGTGTGTGTGTATACTGTATTGCAGTGCTTGTGGAGTCAGAAGAGGGAATTGGATCCCCTGGTACTAGTGTTACAGTTGTGAGCTGTCTTGTGGGTGTAGGCAACCAAACTTGGGTCCTCTCTAACAGCAACCAGTGCTCTTAACTGGTGAACTATCTCTCCAGTTCTGGGATGCCCATTTTAAAGATGAGAAGAACAAGGCTCCCAAAGGCCAAGTAGCTTCTCCAAGGCTGATATAAAAGCAGCTATCAGAATTCAGCTTTAGAATATATTAAACTGGGCTACTGAGAAACCTTTGTTCTGCAAGCTCATTAGTGTTTATGGTGTATAGACTGCAACATGCAGGCAGGTACATTACTGGAGTTCCCACAAAGGAAGAAAGTCCCCAAAGTGAGTTCAAAGGAGAAGTTAAGTGAATAAATGTAAGGATTACATGGTGGGAAATGCCTTTAACCAGACCTCAAACATAGAAGATAATCATCAATTGTAGAATCAAAGACTTTGACCTGGGCAGATGGGAGATGAACCTGAAAACTCCACAGAAAGCTCACACACTTGAAGACTCTACAGACTCAGTTAGGATGATTACATTAATCTGTCTGGGCCATGCGATCCATCATGGATTCTTGTCTTCACAAATGCACACAGACACACACACTCACACATACACACCACACACACTACACATATTACACACAACACACACATCACACACCATATACATACACATACATATTCACATATACACACCACATGCCACAAACATACATACACACCACACACACCACACACACGCACAATTAAGATTTCAAATAAAATCTTCAGAAGAAAATAAGTGACTAAACAACCTCACATTGACAACTCACACTATACAAAGAAATTTCCAGGGAAATATACTTACTGAAATTATACATAAATACAAAGGAAATTGATATGATGACTTCAGACAAAACAACACAATGCAAAACAAAACTCCAGGCTTAGGTGATACTGTAAGTAAGAAAATATTCAAAATTCCATAAATCATTTGCAATTTCTACCAGAAATTAGAAACCAGAGTATTTCACATTGTGTCTTATGAAAGAGAGACATTCTTGATAGCAAGCCAGGCAGAATATAGTTAGTGTGGTTATATCACAGTTATAACATAGTTATGAATGATGCAAGAATGATAAAATATTATTGAATTGAATTCAGCACATTGTAGCAGACACAGCCTGGCTAAGTTGTGCTTATTCTACAAGCTCGACACAAATTTCCCCTGAGCAAAATATAGTTCACCATAGTAACAAAAATTAGAGTAAAGAACATAACTGGACTAGAAGTTTCAATTAATTTTGTAAAGTACATGATAAAGTTTTGTTAGTATTTAAGTAACTTCTGGGATTAGCATATAAAGTAGTTAGGGTTACTTTTAGAAAATCAGAAATAGACAGGGCTTCATCACCTATCAAAGGTTAATTAACAGCAACAACAAAAAACCTACAAATATCACATATAAAAATTCCCTTGAAAACTAGAAATCAGAGCTGGACATGGTGGCATGTGCCTTTAATCCCAGCACTCCAGAGGCAGAGGCAGGTAGATCTCTGTGAGTTCAATGCCTGGTCTACACAGAGAATCCTGGACATCCAGGGTTACATAGTAAGATCTTGTTTCAACAAAACAGAAACAACTAGAAATCAAACTCAAATGTCCAAACATCTTGCATTTATTCATCATACTAAAAATCTTAACAAATACAGTAATATGAGAGAAAGAAAGTATAATAAAATGTGATGGGAAGTATAAGAATAAGATAGTATAAAATACAGTGTTACAGTTCACAGTCAAAGTGGAAACTCCAAAACTAAATTTATAAAAAAATAATTATTATGAATAAACTAATTTAGTTGATCTAAATGTGAATTTATTTAGTAAACTCTATGTTCATGTATGAGCAACAGCATGTTAGAAATATATTTTAAATGCATAAAAACAAAATGATAAGTATCCTAGGACTCAACACATTAAAAGAAGTTCAAATCCTTTATTAAAGTCAATAAAACAATTCAGCTCAAAGATGTTAGCATAACAGTTGTGATTTCATAATCAGCCTTTACTATATCCTTTATGGAATTAACATAAATCACCACTTCATAAAAATACAAGAATATTGAACATATTATTTCATAAATTCTGCTATTTTAGTGACACATTTTGTAGCTTGAATGTAAACTATCCCCCCAGGCTTCTGTGTTTGAGTACATGGTCTTCAGCTGGTGGTGCAGTTCTGGGAGGTTATGGAACCTAGGAGATGGAACCTTGCTGAAGGAAGTGAGTCACTGGGAAGAAGGGTTGTTACATCCTCTACCTTCCCTACCCACTCTCTGCTTCCTGACTGTAGATGGAAAGTGCCCAGCACTTCAAGGTCCTGCCCTGCCCTCCTCACCAATATGGACCATACCCCTTAGATCTGTCAATCAGTTATTTAATCATAGCAATAAGAAAAACAATAAGTACAATATGACCCTGTTGGGTTATATATCAGATATCCTGCATATCATATATTTACGATATAATTCATAACAGTAGCAAAATTACAATTATGAAGTAGCAATGAAATAATTTTATGTTCGGGGGTCACTGCAACATGAGGAACTGTATTAAAGGATGGTGGCTTAAGGAAGGTTGAGAACCTAGAGCTGTGGCTCTAGGACATGATGCAAAATTCATCTCTGCTTCCCAGCTTCTCAGACACCTTTTTTCTTTGCTTTTCTCTCACAGCCCAATCTATTGAGCATCGGCAGTCATCAAGAGAAACAACCCCATGTACTTTCTCACTCACAGACCGACTTTCCTTTTCTGAAGTTTTTCCACTTAAGTCCTATAAACTCGAAAGTTCAAATGGTCACTTGGGTGTTTTCCCAACTTTTCCAGCTGTTATTGATAAGAATGTTGGTATTTGGCGGCTCATACCTTTAATACCAGCACTTGGGAGGCTAAAGCGGGAATACTCCCATAAGTTTGAGGCCAACCTGGGCTGCACGGTGAGCTCTAACTGAAGGCTACATGTATGACAGCTCATCTCAAAGGACAGAAAGAAAGGGTAAGGAAAGAGATAGTGGGGAGGGGGGAGGATGAATGAATGAATGAATTTTAATCTGCGGAAAATCTGTTCACCATTAGTGAGAGTCATTTATGAATGTGCGCACGTTTTAAAAGGTGAAACACAGCACAAACTCATGCCGACACCTCTAATTCTATAGTTCTCATTTCGCTTACCTTATCTCTGTATTGCTGTCCTCAGTGTCCAAAACCACACTTGCCAATGATACTAAAACTAATACTAATCCCACAGTACAAGTTTCCTAGGACGCAGACAAGTAACAAAGGCACAAACATCATCCATACCATTGTGATTACTGGTTTTACGTTTTTGAAAAAGGGAATTTCTACAAAGTGTGTTTTCTTTTTTTTTTTTAATTTCTTCAAGTTACATCTCAATCACAATCTCCTCCCTACCCCCCCTTCCAGCCTCACCCTCCCACCCTCTTCCCCCTCAAACCTCCATCCTCTTCCCTTTTTTTTAAGTGTGTTTTCTAATCTATGAGCTATTTGCTGAGCTTAAACGTCAAATCCTAAAGAAAGGGAAAGCTTTCAGAAGAGTATTTTCCATCCCTGTTTGCTTCACTGCATCCTATGGTTTTCAATATTCAATGAGTCTTGCTACCATTGTTTTAAGTATTTAGTTAAGCACATAGTACATACACATTTTAATAATTTCTTTCTTAAATAACTGGTGTCATGCTAAGTACACATTTTCAACTTGATCTGCTTTGCCGACGAGTACATCCTAAAGAACAGTCCATAATATTTAATGGTGCTCTAAAATCATTTAACACTTGCGTGTCCCTCTTGCTTATTTCCTCATTGTTTGCAACTTAATCTTTTTCAACCTTATTATTTATCATTATCATATTAAACATTTATTACTTATTTCCTTTCTTCTTATGTTGCTCTCTACTTAGATTCCTAAAGCATAACTTTTTGTCTTTGATTCCAAAAGGTTGCTGAAATCGTAGGTAGACTAGCATGCTAGAGAATACTTACCATGTAAGAAATCCACTCCCTACCTTCTCTCTGGGAGGTTCCAGAATGCACTTCTTCTCTAAGAATTAGAGGATTACATTCATGAAAAGTGCAAGTGTCTTCGAAAGAGTCCTGCTGTGATGTTCTTTGTAGCTCAGGAGCAATGGCGGGATATGTGAACTTCAGACTGAAACCCTGGTGGGTGTCTAGGTGGCAGGGTGCTGGGCCCTTAACCAGCAAAAGCCACGGAAGCATGGTTTTACAAAGGGTGGTAGAGCTGAGTGGTAACTGGACTAAGCAAAGAGACCAGTGCTAGAGAACTGTGCTCTGTACCCCAGAAGACAGAAGATACATAGTAACTAAAGTCCACTGACTTGGTTTCTGTATAAAAACTTAGATTCCAATTTGAATTGTCACAATGGAGAATCATAGATTCCTGGGACTGAAACAGTTTACAGACCTAAATTCTTTGTCTAAGGAGGAGGCCAGGCCCTACTGAAGAAGGTACCACTTACACAGACCTGCTTCCTCCCAGAGCCCATGTTAAAGCCCATGGGAAACTTGCTGACTGACAAGGATTCTCTTTCAGGGAGCGAAGAGAAAGGGCCAGAAATTTTAGTAGCAGGCAAACCTCCTGCATTTCTCCAACACACCATCACAAAGATACTAGAAAATGCCACAGACAGGACACAGTTTCAAGCTGCTTGGCGAAATCTACCATGAGGTGAAGCCTGCTCCCTCTCTTCCCTTCTATAACTACAGAAGCCCTGTACCCAGCAGGAGACATTTCCATTGATGCCACGTTCAGATTCTAGAGATGAGGAACACACTGATGTGAAATGTACCTTCCTACCTCAAGTAATTCTTTCTAGAGTAATTCCACATATTTAGGCTCACCAGGGATGGCCCCACTTTGAGATGATTATCTCACATTTCACCCAAATTCAGCCTCTAATACTTAATAAAAAGTATCACTGGCCAGGTAGGAGAATGCATGCCTTTAATTTCAGCACTGGGTGGCAGAGACAAATGGATCTTGGTGAATTTGAGGGCAATCTGTTCCGAATAGTTAGTTTGAGGGCAGCTTAAAATATTGGTATATTAGGATACTGGTACCCACCTCTAAATAAATGAATGGATGAATGAATGAATGAATCACTGCCTAATACATACATGAAATGTTGATCCTGTCTGCAACTCAGGAAAATCTGGATCCATGTGCATTTCACAGTTTAATTTTAAAATGAAAATAATAAACTGAGAAGCATTCACTGTTTATCTGAAAAAAAAAACCACATATAATTTGAGCCAAAAAAGATATTTGCCCTTAACCTTAAGCTTTTTAATCCATAAAATGAAACACACAGGGTGAGGGTCTCATCCCAGCTGTACAAAAGAATGATTTCTTCTTGTAAGAGATCATGGATTTTATGATAAATTAGAAAAACAAATCCTGAAGTCTTGTTTGGCTTTCACTTTTAAACCAGTTTGGCAATAAATTAATTCAAAGCTTGGGCGTTTGGTAAGTTATCTCCAATAGAGAAGACAAGGGGTTTTTAAGGGTTGCAGAGATGTCAAGCATCCGTGTTCAAAGATCTCCCCACCCCTGATCTTCTGTGGTCTAGAAGTGACATTACCAACACCATCCATGCCCGTGCCACCAACTCTCCTATATCAACTTCAGGAAGAGATGCAAGTGTGTTAGAGCCTCATGAGAAGTCAGACAGCAGGGCTCATCCTAGAACACTTGTCAGCATACAGCATCCTTTGTTCCAAAGGGATCTTTCAAACAAAACATCTGAAGGGTGGCCGTGGCTTTGACTTAGTTTCCCCTCCATAGCTACTGTGGTCTCATTTTCCACCCAGGAAACTGTCCTTGTTTCCTTGGTTCCACCTCTACATTTGTGTAATATGACTAACCCAGGAAACTGTGCCTGTTTCCTCAGTTCCACCCCTACATTCCATCTTGTGCATCTCTCCCCAGTCCAACCATCTCCACTCAAATAATATTTAGCTTCATGAATGCCTTCTGCACTAGCAAGCTCAGGCACCTTGAGAACAGAAAGGAGGGGTCCTGTTCATCCCTGTATTACCTGAGCTCCTACAGTAGCCTCCACCATTAAAGTGAATATTTAATTTGACCAAATAACCTTCACTCTTTGATGTGATTCACTCACTTGCTATTTCATTTTTAAATGGGACTATCCAGTCCACTTGTATTATCCAGGGTTCTCTAGAGCAGCGGTTCTCAACTTGTGGGTCATGACCCTTTTGACAAACTAAATTTTTTTCTCCAAAAACATTTACATTATAATTCATAATAGTAGCAAAACTACAGGTATTAAGTAGCAATGAAAATAATTTTATGGTTGTGGGCCACCACAACACGAGGAACTGTATTAAAGGGTCGCAGCATCAGGAAGGTTGAGAACCACTGCTCTAGAGGGACAGAACTCATAGAACAAATGTATATTAAAAGTGGATCTACTAGACTGGCTTGTATTATATTGTCTAGGTTGTCCAACGATGGCTGTCTCACATTAGAGATGCTGAGACTCCAATAGCTGCTAAGTCCACAAGGCTGGGTGTCCCCACAGTACTAGTCTGGTGCTGTAGCCCTGGAGAATTCCCAGAGAGCCACTGTTTTTCAATCTCCGGATAAGTGAACTTGCCAGCAAGAGTGAAGGCAAGCAGGAAAACAATAAAGTTTCTTTCTTGTATCTCCGTTCTTCTTGGTTGCCACCAGAAGCTGCCATGCATATTTTGGGTGGGTCTTCCCAAATACTGTGATCAAGAAAGTCTCTCAGAAGAGGACCTGGTGACTTGTCTTTTAGTGGATTCCAGATCCAGTCAAGTGGACAACTGAGAGTAGCCAACACACCACTGCCGATTCATTAGGAAATGTTGTTTCGGGAATGGGAAGAAAAGGGGATCAGTCACAATACTGATAAAAGGTCTTGCTCGTTGCATTGTCCAACTTCAGCTCTGCAAGTGCTGTTTGTTCATGCATGTTTGTTTGGTCATTGTTCATGAGGTGCGGCCCCACTGGAGAAATGTCTGTTGGTTTGTGTAGTGTGACTAGGCCCACGACCTTGAAACACAGACAGAATGGATGTATTGAGATTTAAAGCCCAGGAGTGCTGGGCTCACAACCGTACCGATTAGTTTCCTCCTCTGGCTGGATTTCATTTCCCACCAATGTGTTCACATCTGGATGCTCCCTGATAGCCTAGCACAGCTGTTAAATTAAGGCCATTGGCAGCTATTTCCCAAAACCTTTTAAAGAGATGTCCCCTAGTGAACCAGGGAAATGTCAGGTGATAGGTTACAACTTCTTCCTCAATTAAACACAGTCATCTTTCCCATGCCAGCTTCATGATGCACCCTGGGTAGGGGAGAAAGCCCAGGTCACCCAGGAAAAGGAACAAATAAATACCACCCTTCACTCCTGAAGAAAACTTCTAGTATGTTCATTGGATTTCTTTACCTCTATAAAAAATGTCAGCAGCTGCTGTTATTGTTTCTATTTTCAGGATTATTGATTGCAACCTTAAAAAATAAAGCAGCTGCTATCTCAAGCAAATGGACAAATGAGATAAAAAGTCAAAGAGTAGGAAAGGAAAATGGAGATATTGCCAAGAGACAAGATGAGCACTCTTGCTGTCTTCCTAAATATTGTTGCAAAAGACAACCAGTGTCCTGACTTCCACATGTGTGAGCCTGCACAGCATGATGGTACTCCAGTTAAGGAGATAGTCCAGTTAAGGAGGTAGTCCAGTTAAACTGGTAGTCCAGTTAAGGTGGTAATTCAATTAAGGCTCACCACCTTTATTCAAGTAGATAGTGCATAAGAGGATGACTCTTCTGTCCAATAACTGAGTGAATGGAACAGCCCTCTGAATGCTGTGTGGTTCTTCTCCAGTTAATACTTGAGTGGTTAACACATTAAGCTTGAAACAGAATCTCTGTTATTGGATAGCCTGGAGCATGAAAATGAGCACCAAGTTGGAAATTAGAAGATTTAAATATGGGATCAGTTACTACCATGTGGATGTTGAGTTAGATTTGAGCACTACCACATTGTGTTATTTATGGGATGGTCTTATAAAAATGCTGAAGATTGAATATAGATTGTGGTCATATATGCTAAAGCCCAGTGTTCTATACAAATGTGACTTAGTATTTTATCACAATTCAGTATTATTTCAAGTGCAACTAACATCTATTATTCCTAGTATGATCTTTAAGTTCCTGCTTGAAAAGAATGAAATCTCAAAAAGATTGATATTTTGGAATTTGGTAGGCAAGACAAGGAAGGGATGTCTCTTGGCTGCAAAGAAAAATGAAATCATGAAGCTTGCAGGTAAATATATGGAATTGAAAAAAAGGAATACTAAGTGATGTTCCTGGACCCAGAAAGATAGACACCACATGTTCTCTCCTTTGTGAGTCCTAGCTTTGGATCTTTCATCTTATATATTTAACTTTAAGTACATGTAGAAGTCAGGGACACAGTAAAATAAAAGTAGAGAAGGGAATAGTGGGGGACAGAAAAATTCAAGCATGAAGAGGTATGGAGATCAAGAAGTGATGGGGTAGCAGAAGACCTTAAACTATGATTTCCAGAAGTCAGACTGCATTAGGAGAAGATTAAGACTAGGAATGGATCTGGAGGCCTGTAAGGGTGATCCAGGAGAGGCCTGACACCAGCTGAATGAGGAGAATGCGGGTGGAGCTGGAGAACTGGCAATGGGATGGGATGTTAGAAAGGAGGGTAAAAGCAGCAGAAGTGAGTGGTTAACTGGATGTGAGAAATTGGAAGGGAGAAGCAGATCATGTGTGTGTGCCATGCACTGAGGCAGTTTAAGGCTGGATGTTCACACCCACCACCTTCATGCATCTAAATCCTAACTCTTGATAGGGTGGTATCAGAACTTGGGTGTTGGGCAGCTAATTAGGTCAGGAGGGTACAGCCTTCAAAATTTGGATGAATGTCCTTATTAAAGAGGCCCCAGAGAATTCATGCTCCTTTTCTGCCTTTAGATGCCACACCAAGAAGATAGCTACCTAAAAGCCAGGACAAGGGTCCCTAAGCAGGCATGAAGCTGCTAGCATTGTGCTCTTGCCTTCTTGGCCTGCAGAATCCTGTAAATTTACATCTGTATTTTCTACAGGCTATCTGCTTTCTGAGATGTCATACAGCAGCCCAAGCAGACTCAAGCTATAGGTGAACATAGTGTGGAAGTTGAGTAGAATGGCCCACTTACCATTGAGCAGGACCCGTTTCAGATATCCATTGGAAACCTGTCTACCCTTGGAGGAGTAAGTGGAGATGAGAGTCTTCTTCAAGAAATCAGGTTTTGACATGAAAGGAGATGAAAGGCATATCCACCTGGGAGGCCAAAGGAGATGGTTGATCTAAATTCCCGAGGTCACAGTGGAAGGACTGGGTGAGAAAGAAACCTTGGAAGGTGCTAGAGAAAGCAGGTGGTTGCAGGATTTGTGTTGCATGGACACTGGATTGAGAACTATAAATTTAAGTAGACTTCAGTCCAGTCAACCTTGTGAAGTGAGTGCAGTCAAGGCGTCTCTGAATCACCAGCAGTCATTCAGTGTGCAAAGGATACACTCGGAAGGGTTTGGGCATAGATGGAATAGTTTTCAATGAATGAATAGTTTTCATTCATTGGCATTGAAATTTGGATACTCACAAGGTCCAGGAGCAGAGGAAAGACACTGTCCAGTTAGTTGCAAGACCAACTTGCCTCTAGGCTACCATGTGAAAAACTTGTCTCTAAATTATAAAAGGCTATGCTAGTTAATTTTTGTCAACTTGGCACAAACGGGACTCACATGGGAAGATGAAATCTCAATTGAATTGCCTCTCTCTGAGTATGGTATATGAGGCTCTCTATGGGTATATGAGGCTTTATTCCTCTTAGTGTTGATGTAGGAAAGCCCATCCTACTACAGGCAGTGACACCCCTCAACAGATGGTGCTGGGCTATAAAAGAAAACAAACCAGTAAGCAGCATTCTTCTATGGTGTCTGCTTCAGTTCTGCCTCCACTGCCCTTAGTGATGGGAAGTAAGCTGTAAGCAAAAGAAATCCCCTTTCCTACTCACATTGTGGTCAGTTTTTCATCATAGCAACAGAAAACAAGCCAGAACAGAAGCAGAAGTAAAAATTAAAAATTAGGCCACTAAAAAGTTACCCAGGAAAATATCGCCAGACTGGTTTCCATAGTGGTTGTATAAGTTTGCACTCCCACCAGCAATGGAGGAATGTTCCCCTTCCTTCACAACCTCGCCAGCATGTGCTGTCATTTGAGTTTTTGATCTTAGCCATTCTGAAAGGTGTGAGACGGAATCTCAGAGTCATCTTGTGTTGCATTTCTCTGATGATTAAGGATGCTGAGCATTTCTTCAAATGTCTCACTGCCATTAGAGATTCCTCCTTTGTGAATTCTCCATTTAGCTCTGTTTCCCATTTTTTTCCATTGGAGTATTTGTTTTCTTGGTGTTTAATTTCTTGAGTTCTTTATGATGAAAGGATAAAAAATATTGTGGTACATTTACACAATGGAATACTACTCAGCTATCAGAAACAAGGAAATCATGCAATTTGCAAATGGATGGAACTAGAAAAGTCATCCTGAGTTAGCTAACTCAGACTCAGAAAGATGCACATAGCATCTATTCACTTATAATTGGATTTTAGCCATATAGTACAGGATAACTATCCTACAACCAATACTCCAACAGGATCAAGAACATAGACTTTGTTACCTATCAATGGGATAATTTGTCCTAGGGGTGCTACCATGTAGGTCCCCAGTGCAAGAGGAAGCTCTTAGCACTCATATGACTGTTGAACTGAGAGGGGCTGACTTATAGGGACACTCCACATGGGAGAAGTAGGATGAATGGGAAAGGGAGGACAGGGTGGGAAGGTGGAACCGCGAGGGGTGGAAAGAGGGCACTATGATAGAGATATAACTTGATGTAATAAATAAACATTATAATACAAAAAAAGTTACCCAGGAAGACAAACGGGTCATTTAGGAGTAGCACAGTAGGATAAGATAAGAAAGTCTTCTCCTAGCTGATCTGTTCTCAGAATGAAGGACTTGGGAAGCATGTGGATGACCCCAGCATGACTCACTGTCTCATAATGCTCCCTGAATATGGGTCCAGCATGGAATAGAAGCACTGTCTAGAAACAAGAAGTGATGAGGGCTATCTCTTGCAACAGACACTTTCAAACCAGAGGCATTCATGTCACTTTGCAGGACTGAGTCCCTGTGAACACAACAGACCCTGAAAGAGACCTCACGCTTGCCTGAAACAATGCAAGAAAGAAAGTTTAGCTAAAACTATAGAAGGCATTTCAGTTCATCTTGAGCATAAGCAGACAGCATTAGGAACAGATGAATGGATGAATTAAATGTAAGTCAATCGATGATCAATCAGAACGAAAATGATGTCACAGCTCAAGCTGGAGGGAAATGGAATTTATCACATTCCATCAATGCAAAGTTGCACATTATTCTCAAATTTTAATATCCTGAAATTAAACTGCCCCTGGGAATCAATGAGATCGTGTGATAACTGTCAGCCCTACAGCAGGTTGGTTGAGATTGCTCAAGCCAATGATTTCAAAAGTTGTTCCTTCTCTCCCACCCTGGCTGCAACAGTATTAACAGGAAATGTCTTTAAAATGCAAATGTCTGAGACCCACCCTGCACTTATCCTAACAGGAAATCTAACTCAATCATCTGTGCTTTAATAAAGCCACCAGGTACTTCTGGGTACACTCATATTTTAGAAGGACTGGATTCTGTGGACACACACACAAAGAGAGAGACAGAGACAGAGGCAGAGAGACAAGAGATAAAGAGACAGAGGTACAGAGATAGAGAGAGACAGAACAGACAGATAGTCAGAGACAGTGGCCCATGTGAGCTTGGATTTGGAAGTTTTCCAGTCTCCTGCTTGCAGACAGCCTTAGGAAAGACAGAGCTCATGGTGCAGTTCAAAGTAAGCTGATGGTATAACTCCCACTCTGAGTCTCAAGATCTAAAAACAGTAGGCAGTGGGCAGGGATTGGATCTTCCCACTAAATCAGCCACAGAAGGAGGGAATTCAACTACTTTATGCCTCATCTTGGATTCAGGTCCTGGTTAGAGAAGCGGTGTCCACCTTTCTCAGATCATTTTAAATTCTGATCTTTTCCAGAGATACCATACAATACATGTTACCAAGAAACAGTAAGCATGTGTCTGGAAATCCCTTTGCCCAGTAAAATGTACATGAAATTACACATTGCAACAGAAATCAGGAGACAGGAAGAAAACCAAGGGAATAATACAAAACACTCCTTTAACCTCTAAGAGCTGAGTTGTGTGGAAAGAAAGTGAAGCAGATGTGTTAGGCCACATCTCCAAGGCCAGTCCATGTTAATCAAACTTGATATTTATGTGACAAAATACTCGACATGAAAAACAGGACGTGAAGGACTTGTTTTGACTCACAGATACTCACAGGGATGAGAGTAGTGGAACAGTTCACAGTTGGGCAGCAAAAGAATGTTGGCACTATCTGGTTCCTTTTCTATTCCACCCAAAGTGACATGCCATTGGGTGGTCCACACACATTCATGAATGTCTTCCCCACTTGGTTAATCCTCCATAAACACACCCTCAGGGACACACCCCAAAAAATGTATTTCACTGTAGCTCTCCATCCAATCAAGTTGGCCGTCAAGATTAAACATCACAGAGATTACCTCTCTCTGCTTGTGAGAGACCTCTCTCTCCCCATCTTCCAGCTAAGGGACCCAGAACAAGTGAATTCTTTATTTATGGAGCTCTTTAGGAAGTTTTACTTCTGACAGATTGGAGGCAGCTGAGTGGTAGCAAGAATTGACTAGTATATTGCAGGCTCTGGGTTTGATCTTCAGCACTCCCCCCACCACCATCCGACATCATCCATACATTTGATGGCACTAAGAGTAGTGAAGAGCTTACTCGGAGGGAGAATTGTCAGGTAAGGCTCTGAATGTGAGGGTGCTATAAAGATAGATAAATCTTCCCTTAAAATAATCCTCCTAGGGGAGAATGGGCATACAAGGACCATACCTAGAAATAATAAAGGCGATATACAGCAAGCCAGTAACCAGCATCACATTAAAGAGAGAGAAACATAAAACATTTCATCTAAACTCAGGGACAAAGCAAGGATGCCCACTTTCGCCATATCTCTTCATCATAGTACTTGAAGTTCTTGCTGGAGCAATAAGACAACTAAAGGAGATCAAGGGGATACAAATTGGAAACAAAGAAGTCAAATTATCCCTATTTACAGATGATATGATAGTATACATAAGTGACTCCAAAAATTCCACCAGAGAACTCTTACAGCTGATAAACACCTTCAGCAAGGTGGCTAGATACAAATTTAATTCAAAAAATCATAAGCCCTTCTTTACACAAAAAAATAAATGGACTGAGAAAGAAATTAGGGAAACAACACCCTTCACAATAGCCATAAATAATATAAAATACCTGGGGGTAACTCTAACCAAGCAAGTGAAAGACCTGTATGACAAGAACTTCAAGTCCTTGAAGAAAGAAATTGAAGAGGCCATTAGAAGATGGAAATCTCTCATGCTCATGGATAGGTAGGATCAACATAATAAAAATGGCCATTCTGCCAAAAGCAATATACAGATTCAATGCAATTCCTATCAAAATACCAACACAATTCTTTACAGTCTTGGAAAAGGCAATTTCAACTTCATATGGAATAACAAAAAAAAAAAAACCCAGAAGAGCTAAATCAATCCTGTACAATAAAAAAAAAAAACATATGGAGGTATCACTATCCCAGATTTCAAGCTGTACTACAGAGCAATAGTAGTAAAAACAGCATGGTATTGGTACATAAACAGACCAGTGGATCAAAGGAATCGAATTGAAGACCGAGAAATGAAGCCACACAGCTATGGTCACTTAATTTTTGACAAAAGAAGCCAAAACCATACAATGGAAAAAGGACAGCATCTTCAACAAATGGTGCTGGTCTAACTGGATGTCGTCATGTAAAAGAATGAAATTAGGCCCATACTTATCACCTTGTACAAAACTTAAGTCCAAGTGGATCAAAGACCTTAACATAAGGCCTCATACACTAAATCTATTAGAAGAGAAAGTGGGGAAAACCCTGGAACTCATTGGCACAGGTGACAACTTCCTGAACAGAACACCAATACCTCAGGCTCTAAGATCAACAATCAATAAATGGTACCTCATGAAACTGAAAAGCTTCTGTACAGCAAAGGACACTGTCACTAGAACAAAACAGCAACTACAGATTGGGAAAAGATCTTTACCAACCCCACTTCCAACAGAGGGATAATATGCAAAAATTATAAAGAACTCAAGAAATTAAACACCAAGAAACCAAATAATCCAATCAAAAAAAAAATGGGGAACAGAACTAAACAGAGAATTCACACAGGAGGAATCCCTAATGGCTGAAAGACACTTGAAGAAATGCTCAGCATCCTCAATCATCAGAGAAATTCAACTCAAGAGGACTCTGAGATTCTATCTCATACATGTCAGAATGGCTAAGATCAAAAACTCAAATGACAGCACATGCTCATGAGGCTGTGGAGAAAGGGAACACTCCTCCATTACTGATGGGAGTGCAAGCTTATACAGCCACTATGGAAGTCAGTCTGGCGATATCTTAGAAAACTTGGAATAGCTCTACCTCAAGACCCAGCCATACCACTTTTGGTTACACATGCAAATGATTCCTCATCAAACAACAAGGAAGTTTCCTCATCTATGTTCATAGCAACCTTATTTGTAATAGCTAGAAACTGCAAACAACCCAGATGTCCCTCAACCAAGGCATGGGTAAAACAAAAAAAAAACAAACAAACAAAAAATAAAACTGTGGTACATCTACACAATGGAATACTACTCAGCCATCAGAAACAATGAAATTATGCAATTTGCAACCAAATGGATGGAACTAAAGAAGCTCATCCTGAGTGAGCCAACCCAGACTCAGAAGGATGCATGTGGCATCTATTCTCTTATAATCGGATTTTAGCCACATCGTACAGGATAACTATAGTACAGCTAATGCACCAAAGGGAACAGGAACAAAGACCTGTCAATGAGACACTTTGCTCTAGTGGTGCTGCCTTGTAGGCCCCCAGTGTATGAGGAGGCTCTTGGCCCTCATATGACTGCTAAACTGGGGTGAGGGACTGATATATAGGGACACTCCACTCTGGAGGAGTGGGATGGAAGGGATAGTGGCTAGAGGGTTGGAGAGTGAGACTGAAAGGGGTTTAAAGAGGGTACTGTGATAGAGATGTAACCTGAAGTAATAAATATAAAAAATAATCCTCCTAGGGCTTGAGAGATAACTCAGTGGGTAAGAGCACTGGCTCTTCTTCCAAATGACCTGAATTCTGATTTCAGGTCTCCCTCTACAGATATCTATACCCAAGTTGCACATATTCTCTCTCTCTCTCTCTCTCTCTCTCTCACACACACACACACACACACACACACACACACACACACAAATAAAAATTTCTTTTCAGGAGTAGAAATGAGGGAAAAGCCATGCAAATTAAAATTTGATAGGTTTAACATCCACTTTTACAAAAAAACTAATAATACCATAATTAAGCAATAGACCCTCACTGCATCATTTTAATTGATATAAATTTCTTCTTGCTTGCACATAAAACTTAAGAGTTCATATTCGCAGTCCACAAAGTGTAGTTTGATGAGTTATGGCAGTTTATAAGATCTTGCCTCTCAGGTGTGATGGCTGATCTTGATAGTGAACTTGATAAGATTTAGGACTCACCACCATGGAAATAAACCTTTGGATGTGTCTGTAAGGGAGTTTCTAGGCTGAGTTTATTGAGGAGGAAAGGTATAGCTATAGGTAGCACCATCCGATGGGCTGGGGTCCTGGGCTGAAAACCAAGGAGAAAGCACACTGAGCAGCAGCCTTCTCTTTCGGCTTCCCAGCTGCAAATGCACTGTGATCAGCTGCTGTGTCTTTTCTGCCATGACAGGTTGTAATACCCTTCAGCTCTGACCCCAAATACACCTTTTGCCTTGTTTTGTCAGTTATTTTGTCTCAGCAACAAGAAAAGAGACTGGGGCACCAGATAGTTTTTTCTGCCAAGAGACAGTCTAGTTTTAGGACGAATCTACATCTGAAAAACTGTAACCTTCCTCGGCTCACCTCCTCCCAAGGAGAAATTAGGAAGAGACAAGGATTGCAAAGAACCTTCAGCTCCCTAAGTGCTCCTGTCTCCTCGAGTACACTGGAAGTGGGCATAGCTTACTCATTCACAGTACATATTTCACATTCAAATCCTGACCTTGTGGAGCAGCTGTGAGACTTTGTACAAACTGTTCATCCTCTCTAAGACTCAGTTTCCTCTCCTGCTCAATGGGATATTCACAGAGGTTTGTAGGGCCTGACAGGTGATTCATGTGGAACGGTTATAGACGTCCCAGAGCTAAGGAACTCTTGGGGATTTGAAGCTAATAATTGTAGTGGTCTGTAATCCATGGTGTATGATTCTGCCTTTCAGGAGGTTCCAGGTCATCTACTGATGGGATTCTGCCCACAACCACAGCAAATGCTTGTCTGGGTGACTTGACCTGAACTGAACCTGAACTAGCTCAGGCAAGGACCACACTACTTCCCTCTGATGAAGGAAGCCATTCTGTCTAGGAAAAAAAAAAACTCAAAATCATTTTAAACCTCCAGAAAGCAAGTCAATTAAAGAGTCTTTCTAATCGTGTGCTACATTATCAAAATGAAAATAGTGTTTCATTAGAGAAAGCGAATCAGAGGTTATAATTCTTACTGATGGTGAGCATCTCTCAGGAAAATGACTATGAGTAAGAGACAAACATATTTCAAAGTCCTCATCTATCCTCAGTTGAATCAACAGGAAATTAATTTCCTTTTCTGAGCCACTGTCCAGCTCATCCCCCAAAACAGTTCCATCAACCCCTCAGAGAGTCTCTTTCCTGATAAATAATGTAGACACAGAATGATGGAGAGGCTGTCAGGAAGGAGGGATGCCACACAGGAAGGGACTTAGGTTCCCTCTATAGAAGGCATTGCCGTGAGGTGAGGAACTCAGAGCTGTAGTCTCAGATCCAGAAGACAGGACATGCAAGTCCTAATTAATGTCTGTTACTATCTGCTTTGTAGATCTCCAAAACCTTTGGACTTTGAAGTTTGAAGTCTAAAAGGAAAGTGAAGAAATATGTACACACACACACACACACACACACACACACACACACACACACACACGATAGATGTATGAGTGGACAGATAGACAGACAGAACTGCTGGTCCCCTCTCTAGATCTTCTGGGATGAATTCTGATTTCATTCCAATGTCCTCTGATCTCACCAATTCCTGTCTTGATTATTCATCCTCCCTTGATTAATAATCAATAATAGTCATTATGGAAAAATAATTTCACTATAAATTTAGACCATTATGGAAAGTCCACCCCCCCCCAAGAAGGTTAATTTGTGTGAAAGTCAAGTAAAGACACACTGGAAAGAGACAATGTTTGGTGCTTAGGATACCACAAAGACCAAGGTCCCTAAGCTGAGCCGCAATGATGTAGAGGAGGCTTTCCCAGTCCACTGGCCATACCCTTCACAAGGTCAGCGAGGGTCTGTCTTAGTTAGAATTACTATTGCTGCAACAAAAACACCACGACCAAAAAACAATTTGAGGAGGAAATGGTTTATTTGGCTTACACTTCCATATTCTGCTCATTATTGAAGGAAGTCAGGACAGGAACTCAAACAGGACAGGAACCCAGAGTCAGAAGCTGATGCAAAAGCCATGGAGGTGGTACTTACTGGCTTGCTGCCCATGACTTGCTCAGCCTGTTTTCTAATAGAACCCAGACCACCGGTCCAGGGATGGCACCATCCTCAATGGGCTGGGCCCTCTCCCATTGATCACTAATTGAGAAAATACCTTACAGCTGGATCTCATGGAGGAATTTCCTCATCTGAGGTCCTTCCTCTCTCATGACTCTATCCTGTGTCAGGTTGACACATAAACTCTGCCAATATAGGGTCTAAAGACTTACCTTAGCTTTTAGGCTTCCAAAACTTAATCTGCTTCTTGAGGGATAACTGTCTCCTCAATGCCATGATGACCAAAAATTACAAGTGGCTGATCTAGAAACCAAAACTATTTATAATGTGGGATATGGTGAGATCAGAGCATCAGTGGTATCTCTTTGCGGCATCCATACTTTCTAGGTTAATTTATCTAATACAAAAATAACTAATTAGTGTTTCTATGTGATACCACCACCCCCTCCTCTTCATCCCCTTTTTAACAAACTTTACTTTTTCAAACAGTTGTGTATTTATGGGGAAAAGGTATAAATGTGATAGGAAGAGTTCCCACATGGCCTGTAACAAACATCCTACACTAGGATGATATAATTGTTGGAGTTAATAAACTGAGATCAAGGGGATACAAATTGGAAACAAAGAAGTCAAACCATCCCTATTTGCAGATGATATGATAGTATATACAAGTGACCCCAAAAATTCCACCAGAGAACTCTTATAGCTGATAAACACCTTCAGCAAGGTGGCTGGATACAAATTTAATTTAAAAACATCAGAAATCCTTTTTTTATACAACAAATAAATGGGCTGAGAAAGAAATTAGGGAAACAACATGCTTCACAATAGCCACAAACAACATAAAATACCTGGGGGTAACTCTAACCAAGCAAGTGAAAGACCTGTATGACAAGAACTTCAAGTCCTTGAAGAAAGAAATTTAAGAGGCCATCAGAAGATGGAAAGATCTCCCATGCTCATGGATAGTTAGGATCAACACAATAAAGATGACGATTCTGCCAAAAGTAATATTCAGATTCAAGGCAATTCCTATCAAAATACCACCAAAATTCTTTTTTTTTTTTTTTTGCATTTTGGTTTTTTTTTTTTTTTTTT
>CAJQZJ010031917.1:1958290-1980198 GCA_907164525.1 Lophiomys imhausi
TAGCCACAAACAACATAAAATACCTGGGGGTAACTCTAACCAAGCATATAAAGGACCTATATAACAAGAACTTCAAGCCCCTGTAGAAAGAAATGGAAGAGGCCTTTAGAAGATGGAAAGATCTCCCATCTCTTCTTTCTAAATGCTGGGATTACAGGCCATCTCCATGCTTGCCTGGCTTTTAGAATTGCATCTGGAGATCCAAACTCAGGTCCTCATGCTTGCAGGACAAGGGCTTTATCCACTGAGCCATCTCACAAGCTGCAGTGAGATACTTCAATATGTGTGTGCTCATTATATGCTGGTCTAGTCAGGCAACAGTGTCTCAATTCCCATAACATTGCCTTGTGGTTGGACCCATACATCCAGCTCCACTATCCTGACTAGTCACAGAGTTCACAGTTTATCATGAGCTGCCATCCTCATTCTACTGCTATATGAAACACTGGAGTGATTTTTCTGTGTTTGTTATATGTGGTCAACCTCGTATACAGCCCTCCTTCTTGGGTTCTAGAAATTGTGACATATTCCAAATAACTTTGAAAAGCAAGAGAGAACTTGCAGCACATATTAAACAAAAAGTATTCTAAGTGTTAGAGAGAACAAAATGCTCCAGATCATTACACAGTGTACCCTGAATGATCACGGCATGGGCCGTCATCTGAACAGTTGAAGTGCACACAATTTAATGCACAGTTAGTTACTTTCTAAAGAAGGAAGAGTCGCCATCACCATCTCCACGATATAGAAAATGAAACAAATTCCCACCCTGGGTGTCTCCTTCAGACAATCCATTCACAGGAGCAAGAAACAGAACATAAGTGCTTAGTGGGGGGGGCGGTGAAGAATGCCTTCAGTGTCCAAGCCAAAGCTGGCCACAGTGGACAGTAGGTGGCACTGGACTTTCCATTGTCACATGCTTTGGAACATTCTGCTTTCTGATTTGGGACTATATTTGAAACTTAATGACACTAGGACTGTCTATAATGAGTTATAAAATCAGGACCCTGTCTGAGTTTCTCCCACAAATGGAGACAAGTTAGTCACGTGAAAGAAATGATGAATAAGACAGTAAATAAAATAGCATACACACACATGTGCACACGTGTGCCATGTGCAGAGATCAGAACACAACCTTGGTTTTTCCTCAGGTCCCATATGCCTTATTTTGTTGAGACAGAGTCTCTTCACTGCCCTTGAACTCGCTGACTAGGCGAGGCTGGCTGGTCAGAGATCCCCAGGACCAGCCCGTCTCTGTGTCCTCAGTGTCGGGACTGCAAGCAAGCACCAGTACAGCCTGTTTTTGGAAGAAAAAAAAAAAGTATATGTGTGGGAGGACAAGAGTGTCTGAGAATTCAACTCAGGTCCTCATCCCTGCTTAGCAAGTGTGGCTGAGCCATTGTCCCAGCTACAGTGAATACATATTTAGATAGAACCAGTAATTATATTTAGTTAGCACCCCTGTCACAAGAATTTTTGAGATACCCAGTGTCATAAGTGTTTAAATATTTGCCAAGCAGGTAAAAAAGAAAGCCCTCAATTGTTAGACAAAATGAAATGCAGGGGTTTTCCAAGTATACCTTTTGTTTGCATTGGGGGCCACAGTTTGGTGCTTGCTATACACAGGACATCTTTGGATATTGGCAGTCAGGAAGGCCTGAGGGTAGAACACACCCTCTTTTGATAGATGAGCTTCTTCCTGAATCAGCAAGTCTGTGCTGCCAACCTGCTCCTAACCCTTCTCTTGTACTCACCCCACCTGTCCTTTCTCCAAGGCTTGTTATAAACGCCCCCTCCTCTGCTGGAACTTGGGCTGTCAAAGTACCTGGAACCTTCACTGATCGAACTTTGTATGACAGGGTCTTATGATTGATTTTCCATCTTCCTGTCAGAATTCCTCAATAGGCAGGGACTGTATTTTGCCCAGTGATACAACCTAGAATGGTGCCTGACCTAGAATACTTACTTAATATTTATTTAAAAATAATATTGCTTAACTAACAAATTCATGACCAATTAAATTATAATTAGGTTTATCTCCCAAGGTCCCTTACACTGAAACTATATATAATACAGCCCAATGGGCAGGAGTGAGGGCACAGGAGTGGAGTAGAGGGGGCTCATTAGAATCTTCCCTCAGTCACAGTGTTGATAGACAGTGGATCCTCACACTTCATAGTGTTGCGAGTCACATGGATGGTTTTACTTACTTAGCTACTTCTGTGTTTCCAACATGGAGCTGGTAAAGGAACTTCTCTCCATGCCTCTGAGCGGCCTTAATTGATGTGGGTCACAGAGCGATTGATGTGGTGGGGCAATCACTATCAATTGGAAGGCCTCTGAGCTAAGAGGATCAGCCAGCCCGCAGTCTGCTCTGCCAGCTCCAGAGAGCCAGAGCCTGGACAATTGATCTCTGCAGCTTTCAATGATCAAACTGAAATGGATTCGAGGTGTGTGCTGTTTCAAAGGCTCCCAAATGCTGATGTCGGACCCTGCTAAAAGGGGCATAATGCACATAGCACCATTAAAGTTAGAGGCAATTAGCAGAGTCGGGAGACTCACATTGTGTGTTTCTAAGTAGAATTTCCATCCCTTTGTATCTATAATAAAACTTTAGTGATGTTCCTGTCGGGTGACTGTTCCCCAGGGAGTTGCTTTGTGGTGGCGAGGAGGAGTATAGGAGGTGACAGTATCAGGAAGCTGCTGTCCCCAGAGGATTGTTAATGCCATCCCTAAACTTTGCCAGTAAGCCATCCACGCTAAGCTTTTCCAAAGTATACTTGATTTTTATATCCTTAGGTAGTATGTTGTCTGGGGAATAAAAGGTTCATAGGGGACTCTGGTGTTAATTAAAAATGGTGTTGATTTTTAGAATTTTCAGAGCTGAACTGTTTTACACCCTATGCCTCATGTCCCTGTCAAGGATTTCTAGGGGATAAAGAGCCACTGGAGCATCTCATCCCATGATTCTATCTACCCCCTCACTGTACTCTGCGAAAAAGATCAACTTTGGGAAATGCAACTTAAGGTCATGATCTAGTGGTAACTTTACATTGAACCTCAAATTTTTACTATGAACAAGTTTGCTAGGGAGTTCCCCTGTGTGGTTTTCAGTTGCTCTTTTTTATTATCTTTTTTATGTACAGTGTATCTTTTTTTCCCACCAACATCTCCCCCTTTTAGTCCAATGAAAGGCTCTTTTTCTTATAACAACAAATACAATACAAATCAATAGGAACAATTATGAAAATTATAAGGTATAACATACATTCCCAGTGTCCAGTCCATATGTATTTGGCAACTGATATAAATATTCTATGATCTATCTATTTTGATGAGTTTAAAGTTCTATACCTAGCTCAGTTTCCATCCCAACTTGCATCATCAACTTAAAAACATCTTCTAAGACCTAGAACATCCTTTTAATTCTTAAACAACTTAAGAATTTAACACATAGCTGTGAGACTATAACTATTTAGTCTTCAACCATATCAGAGGCTTGATGATAGATATATCTGAATAAACATGAAATGCAGAGTCAGCAACTTCCAAAACTAAGAAATGACAGAAAACTGGCTGCCTGGACAGTCCCCAATTTCTCTCTATAACATTGGAGCATCTATCTTCAGCGTTTTGTCCCAGTATCTCTGACATTTATTGTAAAGTAGGAATTATGAAGGACTTGCCCACCCTGTCTTGGCAGAGCTAGGCTATTGACTTACCTGCTTCCAAGTTTTGTCCTTTTTGGTCAGCATTCTGTCTATAGATGAAGTAGGAGCTTTTTTTTTTTTTTTTTTTGTCCTGTGACTACCTTGTCACTAATATAGCCATCTCCAAATGGAAAATCTTCAATGCTCATCATCTACCTGAAGTAAAATGGGAGGTACTGTCAGGAGGTGAGATGTCTCAATATTAAAAAAAAATTAAGTTAAGAAAACACCTTTAAATGCCATATTCTACACATTTCTTGAGGTTTTTGAAGACCATCTATCTCCATATATTTGATAAGTAAATATTACTTGTCTCTTAGCATCTTGATTTCTGATTAACTTAGAAAACAACTGAGATATAGTAAACTACTACTTAACAAAATGATAAGTTTGAATGACTATTAGTTTGCATTTCTTAATTATCCCAAACAGTTCATGACAGTTGCTATCAAAAGGCCTGGAACTTCACATTGAGAGGACTGTATAGAGGACATGAAATTGAACAAAATAAGCCATACAGAGAAAGACAAACACTGCATGTTTTATCTCAAATGTAGAATCTAGACTTCTAAAAAGCAACGCTTTGGTGCAGAGGATGTCTATTTAGGGAAGGGAGTGATACCTGGAGAAGGACAAAAGCCACAGGAGAGGGCAATAGGGAACTATGGTTTCATTTGTCTTGCTGAGACAAATACCTTGTCCAAAAGAAACTTTAGGGGAGAAGGCATTTGTTTGCCTTACAATTCCAGATCACAGTCCATCACCGAGGGAAGTCAAGACAGGAACTCAAGGCAAGAACTTTAAGAAAGGCCTGGTTGCCTTATGTCATATCTGACTAATGAACTCCTATCTTCAAATCCAAGAAGTGTACCAGTAACCAGGGATACCGCTGCTTCCTCACTGGCTACCTATCTCACAGGCTTGTGCTCAGTTAGGTTCTTTATATAGTTCAGTACCGCCTGCCTAAGGAATGATGCCACCCACAGTGGCAGGGTGGGAGGGGGATCTTATCTTGGCACTCAAGACAATCCTCCACACAGATGCCCACAGCTTAGCCTTATCTATCAACTCATCCACTGAGATTTCCTTCCAAAATAACTATAGCTGATCGGTATAGCTAACCAGGACTGGGTAGTGACGATCAAACTACATGCTACACATACATGAGGGTGTCAGCATGCAAATATTATTGTGTGCAGTGAATATGCACTCATAAAGAGTGCTAAAAGGAAATCCAAAGATCAACTTATCTTCCTAAAACAAGCTTTTCCTTTTAGTGTAGTATTAGACTCATAAACAGGCCGTGGAGAGGACACCAACATAAGCAGCCCCTCAGTCAGGATCTCCTGCTGCTATTCTATTGCAATGTATCTGTCACAAGTAAGAAACCAGAGTCAATGGGGTGCTATCAAGCACCATCCACTAGTAGAGCCTCAGTAGTTTCCCAAAAGGCCCCTAAACTGTGTCCCATGAAGAATGTATTTTACATTTCATCATCTGTGAATGCCTGTTCACATCGTCCTACCTGCAGCAGGTTCTTAGAAGTCTTTTTATATCATTTTGGGATAGGCACTTTGATGGTTTGGGGTGGGGAGAATTTTCTTTAATACCAAGAAAGAACAAGCAAATATAACAAAAGCAGAAAGTTCATATAATAAAAAGAGATGAAGGAAGTTTAAAAGGGCAGAAAATTGCAAGAAAATTAAAAGTCAGGAGACAAAGTGTATTGACTGTTCAGTTTTACCAGATCAGCCCTGCCCATAAACTGATTTTGTTGAATACATCTGGCAAAGATAGATGCAAATTGTATTTTTAAAATTTGTAACATTCATATATCAAATCATATCATTTCCCCCTAAAATGTTGCCAGGTATAGTTCAAAAGGCAAATAGCAAACAAAAAGAAATTAATAAAATTTAGGGTTAAGAAAGCCAAGGCAGGCTAGAGAAGGGATGATGGAAGAGTCTGAAGGTTGTAAGTGCTGAAGATTTTTTCCATTGCAGTGGCAGACCTTTGCCTCGGGCTGGTGGTGTTTAAAGCACTACCGTTTGTTCTTAGCAGCTGCTGAGTTTGAACGTGGGAAACAGGAAAATTCTTGGAAGCATGGCTCTTTGCTGCCTGGCCTTGGCCAGAGTACAGAAAACAAGGCCTCCTTGTGGCTAGATTTCCTTTCCTTGCCCAAGAAAATTTGTTTTCCTCTTGCACTGAATAGACTCTGGGAAGGCTATCTGGAAATTACATTGGAGAGAGGGGGGTCCCTGCCAGGCGAAATGTGTTCACCCATGCCCAGAGCCAGAATGACCAGCATGCCCAGAGAGACAATGATAGGGGGATCAAAAGTAGTTGTTTCCTACAGCGCTCCATGACCTGGGATTTGTGGGTGCTGTGGCTAAGTTTGATAGTTGATGTGATGGCTAAGAGACAAACAAACCTGCTGTAACACCATAGGAATTGCAGTGACCTGGCCAAAATAGAAATGATGTGTTTTTCTTTCTTGAGTGATAAACCCAAAGGTGAGGGAGCTATTGAAATGATTCCTGCTGTTTCTAACACCAGAACCAAGACAGCTGCTGAGTTCTGTTCATCCTCAGCTAACAGGAGGAGAATTAAAAAGCGAGGTGAGTAGATCAGATTAGATTCATCTGAGTCTCACTGGTCTGGCCACATCCGAAGAATGAGAAAGAACAGATTAGAAAGATTTGCTACAGAGAACTGTGGGGAAACACGGCAGAGCAGTTGAGGCTTCCCCTCTCCAACAGCTCTAGGCTGTGTTAGGTTGACAAGTAAAGCTAACTAGGAACCCCTTCTTCCTCCCAAGAAGGTGAATGTACCAGTGTGTATTTTAGACTGTCCCATGATATTGTCACTGCAGATATTACATATGGAACAAAGCCATTGCTTTCCCTAGCTTTCCTTATCTCACCCACGCTCCCGTTTTAATGGCCTTGATCATCTCTGCTGTCCCCATATCCTTCCTCTATCTAGCTTCGGTAGGCTTTTAAGCAGAAGGAACCACTAGATCAGCTAGGATTTCTGATTTGCCTCAGCTTTGCCACATGGGCTGTGTGAGTCTGAGCAGGGCATTGCATTGCTTGCAACCTAGCTCCCCACCTGCAAAGTGAGGCCTCTCAGACTAATCCCCTGGCTCAAAGGCCCACCTAGGACCACAGGGGTGAGGCCATAAAGTAAATTCCTCAGTTCTCAGTCTTTATCCATTCATGCATCCCTCATCCTTTCTTGACTCTTTTCAATGCCAACTGGAAGGGGTTACTACCATTGCCTTTATTACCACTTCCTAACTGCTTTGGCTGCTGAGAAATAACCCTCACATCATAGAAGAGACCAGAGCTGCAGTCAGAGGGAGAGTAGTGAGAATGGGGGGAGCACCAGTGAAGGAACCAACATGGAAAACCACAGGCTCCTCTGCTCCGTCGTGTTTCTCTAGCTCTTTTGGCCTTGTCCCATTCTACAGTGTGATGGTGGCACTGAACAGCACAAACCCAAACTTTACTCCCAATGCTGCCACTGGTCGCTCTGTTTGCCATGTCACTGAGGCCTGAGCTTGTATGAATTATGTAGGTAAATAATTATATTTTTCCATTCTAAGTCCTTCCATGTGGACAGGAGGAATCAAAGCCCTGAATGACATTTGAGGCAAGCCTGGAAGCTGCTTTCCAAAGAAGGGGTACTTACTAAGACCACAGCCCATCATGGCCTGTGCTTGACAGGCAAGCCAAGAGTCATGTGTGGCCTGAGAACTGTTTTAGAATTCACTGGCTAACTCCAGAAAGACCGGTGCTTATTACGGAAACATATATTTATCAATGGGAAGTCTGTTCATTCAGAATCCACAGGACTGGGGATGTAGTTCGCTTGCTTGCCTAGCATGCATGAAGCCCTGGGTCAGGTTTCCAGCACAGCATAAGGCAAGTGTGGTGGTTCCTGCCTAAAATTCCAGCACTCAGGAGGTGGACACAGAAAGACCTGGAGTTCAGGGTCATCCGCAGCTACATACTGAATTTGAGATCAGTGTGGGCTACATAAAACCCTGAAAGAAAAAGAATTCTCTCTCAATCATATGTCTTTTAATATTAATTTATTAAGTGTATTTTAGAAGATTCCTTGAAGTTAAATGGAGCATTTTAAACAATTAAGAGAAGTGACATTTTAAGTATTTTAATGGCTATTATTTTTTATTATTATCATTGAAAATTCAGATACAGGGGATAAAGGAATATAGCAAAATTATTTTACTTTATGAGTAGAAAAATAGGCATATTTCTACTGACCTAATTTTGGACATTAGTCAATTTTATTCTTTTTTTGAATTATAATTGCATGTAAATGAAATGATATTACTTAAATTTGACTCTTTTTCCTCTCTCAACACATTTAATGTGATAATTTAATTACCTCTGTGGCTGTTAATGTCTACAGTAGATGTGCTAATTATGTAAAACCATTTCATAATGATCAGAATAGGGGTGAGGACTTTATCTGAGGTCATTTGAGTTCTTGTGAAGGTTCCATTAGCATTTTGTTCATGTACCAAATTTACTGCTGTCAAATTTTAAAATCACAAGAAATTAGGAGGAAAGTGGAATGAACTGGAAAAAAGTAATGTGTTCTGCAAGCAACATTTCCATGAACTCTATTCCTAAGTGTGAACATCAGTCAGCTTTTAATCTGTGTAATTTTGCTTTATGGGTATGAGTGCATGCTTACAAGTGTGTACGTGTATCATGTGTGTGCAGTGTCCACAGAGACCAGAAGAGGGCGTTATCTCCTCTTGGAACTGGAGTTACAGGTGATTGTAAGTCACCATGTAACTTGCTGGGAACTGAACTTGGATCCTCTTAGAGATCACCAAATGATCTTAACCACTGAGCATACACTCCACATACTCTATACGCTACTATCTACACTCTACACACCATATACTCTAGACTCTACACTCTACACACCATATACTCTAGACTCTACACTCTACACTCCATATACTCTACACTCCATATACTCTAGACTCTACACTCTACATTATAGACTATATTCTACACTCCATGGAAGAACTTCCCAGCAGAGGTTCTGCCCTCTGCTCTGTTCTTAGTGGTATGTGATACATTTTACTCACATAATCAATTAAATGTGCATCTAAAATACCCGCAAAGGGCATGGGAATGTGTGTCTTCTGCCTGGCTGCAGATCACCAAGGACTCCACAGTCCTTTATTCAAGGGTTGAGAGATGAAGGTACAATGTCACTGGTGCCTTGTGCTATTCCTGTCCTTGAAAATGTGGTTCTTCATATAAGACAAATAGTTTTGTCAGGACTTTCCGGTCTAATAAAAACCTATCATATTCCCTCAATTCTCAATGCATTTTCCAAGTTTCACATTTCATCTGCTTCATTTACTTCACCACACTCTCTCAAATTTGGGATTTTCCTCCAACCCTGTCATAATGTTGCTGGTGCAGTCTACAAACCAGCCTTGTGCCTTGCCTCATCCTTTTCCTGACTCCTCAAGTCCATCCTAAGGGCAAACAAACATGGTTCCATTGCCCAAAGTCAGTCAGCCAGAGAAGCCAGATCTTTGTCTCTGAACAGAGGATGCACATTGACCACTTAACTTCTCTAGACATATCAGAAAGAATTACTTTTACAACCAGCTCCTAAACGAATGTCATGGAAGATGCTTCAGCAAACCACTTGTCGATATACTCAGAACACCACCCTGAACTGGGTACTTGGCTGCCTCAGCTAACCCTATCTAGCTACTTGTAATACTGCATATATATCAGATTCTAATCAGAGCACAGCACTGAGACTCTGCTTAACATGGCAAAGATATCTGTGTGGATTTTAGTTCTTTCTATAGGAAAAGGGGGGAGGGTGGGGGGAGAAGAAAGGAAAAACATTTCCTGTATGCTTCCTTACAGGTTCTGTCACAAACAGTAGATTTAAAACCAAAATAGCTTGCTTTTCTCCAAATAATCCCCTAAGAAACAGTTCAGTCTAGACCATTGTCTAGATAGTTCATAATTAGGTTCAATAATAAGGCTTGTATTGCTAGCTGGGGTCAGATTGGCATGTCCGAAGCATCTAGGCACAGTGACCTTGCTTTGAGAGGGTATTGTTAGAAAATCCATTATTATCATCATCCACACTTCAGAGAAGTGGCTGTTTTGTGAACTGATGGTGTGATGTTGCCCACTTTAGATAAAAGAGTCCATGAATTATTGACTTAATGAGTTAATGCTGTTTGATTTCAAACAATGTCTTTGATGCAAGACTCAGAACTTGTAATCATGGCGCAGGGAGAGAGTGCAGGTAATAGTCTCTGCTGTGCACTTAGGAACCACATCAAGTCTGAAAAAAGACAGGAACCTGATAGAGATGTTTCTGTCTCTCATATGCATAACACCTGGCTTAATGTGTCTCAGGCCTTAGGACGGCTTTATCCCTGTTAATTTGCATAAAAGATAAATCAATTATTTGCAGCCTCTCATTCCCAGTCACTTTTAAGGCTTGTCTGGGGTCCATAGTGGGAGTTTTGGGATTATTACCACATAGCTCGTCTGACTGTGTGTATGATTGCTGCTAGATAGAAATACAAAGGAAGCCCACAGAGAAAGCATATCATGGGGAATTAAGCCAGCATTTTGATGAGCCATACAACAAAATGGAAGCCAACTCTCCTAAATGGTAGGGGTTTTCCTCAGAGCACGCCAAACTGTGGGAGAGAATAAAAGGACCCAGCACAAAGCTATTTTCAGGCTTTCCAGAGACCTGGTGAACAGGGGATCCATGGATGCCATGGGCTCTCTTTTAATTTGGGTGTGCTGCCCGTCTACTGCTTACCTGCTAACCACTTACAGAGCTTTATCCTTGGCATCTAGTCAAGTACAAAGCAGGCGTTATTTTTCCGATTTTACAGACATAAAAACCAAGACTTCAGAAGGAAGAAGGGACAGTTGTTCACAGATACAGAGTTAGTAGGATGGAGACGATGTTCATGAAAGTTCTGACAGAAGTTTCAACCACCTGGCGTGATCTCCAGAGTCCTGGAATTACAGAGGCGCACTATCATGACTGCTCTATGCAGTGCTGAGATCCAACACAAGGCACTGTTTATTCCAGCCAAGTTCCCTACCACCTGAGCTATACCCTCAGCCCTTCTGCTCTGATTTTCTGTTATTGCTGGCTCTGTCATTCATAGACTTCTTCCTTGCCCCATCCCTGTTGTGTTCCAACTCCATTTCCTTTGTAGTCAAGATTTCCAGCCCGGAAACAACCATACTTATTGGTACCTTTACTTACCCTCTTACCCCCTTTTGTCTCATTTTCTCACACTCCTGTCTCATTCTTTCCTCCTTGAGTAACATGGTCACTGATATGAGTCAACTTAGACTGAACTGTGGATGAATCCCACATCTGGGTGCTTGTCATACTCAATCCACACACCTGCATTTCTAGAAGCTTCTTCAATGACTCAATAAATCTAAAACTAACTTGCTCCTCTCTCCTTCACCTGTTTCCTTCCATTCTGTCACTTATGCCCCAAGAATCTTAGTGTCCTGACTGAGGACTTCAGCATTTCATGTGCTCCTTCCCATCCCTCTTTCAATGGTTAATTGCTAACTTCCTCCATATTCCTCATTTTCACTGGTTTGTTCTGACTCAGGCCCTCAGGAGGGCTATCCTAGGCCACCACCAGTCCCCAAACTGGCATTTCTGTTTTTCCTAACTCTGATGTATTCTTCAAACTACTCTGGAAACATCTCCCTGAAATAGCACTTGGACTTTGTGACTTTGGCTTCCCACAGCTCTGATATCTGTCCACCTCATCACCAGAGGAGTCAGCGAATACCTCCAACATTTGAGCCCCTGTGTCTCTACCCCATTGCTCTGTTGTCCTGCCTTTGCAGACCAGGATGCTCCCTGGTATTTGTTCTCCCCTACTTTGATTGATGTCCTTCCACCAATTCATCAAAACCTAAGGAGGTTTTCAAATATTTTCCCACCGAAGTCTTTCCTAGCTCATTGAATAAAACTTAGCTTCTACCTCTATATATTGGTAACCGCTGTCTATCATTAACAGCGGTCTTAGATATAATTTTCTTGACAGTCTTATATGGCAGGATAGTTTATTAATCTTTCATTTATCATTATTATTTTGTGACAAGGTCTCACTACACAGCCCTAGGTGGACTAGAACACAGTACATAGACCAGACTGACCTTGAACTCACAGAGATCTCTCTGCCTTTGTCTCCTGAGTTCTGGGACTCAGTGTGTGCCACTATACCTGGCATGATTCTGTCTTTTATGGTTCATGATTCTATAAAATAGGTTCCACTAAAAACCATTTTACAGGTGGAAAAGTTGAGGCTCACATAGATTGAACAACTTGACCAGGGTCCTGAGGGTAGTAGGTATGGTTGTTACTCCTCAGAGGGCATTCCCACTACTCTTCATTTGGCCCTTTGCTACTTTTCTCAAACAATTGTTCTACTCTGTCCTCTCTGAGGAGTCTTTAGTGCAAGGTGATGAAGGACGTTTGACTCGGGACTGTCCTATCATGAGCTCCCTGCTCAGCTCTTCTCCTTTCTGAGCTCTCTGATGTTTGCTTGTTGTTGCCTTTTAAAAGTTCATTATTATTGTACATAATGCATCCGTGGGCTGCAGAGGCTTCCTGTTAGTAATTTCTCCCCGTTTCTCCACTCAGCATTTCCTCAGTTTTAACCTCAGTCATCTTCAGTTCTTGTCCTGTGTTTACACGTCTCTTCCACTGGAGAAGTTGCTGCAACGTAATGTCCCATGGAAAGGGGGGGGGGGGCAGGCAGTGCTTCTTAGCAAGATGTACTCCTCTCTCACCTGTCATATTGCTCGTGGTGATCTGATCGAAAGCAAAAGTCTCACATATCCTCAAATGTAATTTAAAATACCAGGAGGGCCAGATGCCTATGTCTTTCCCAATCTTTCCCAGCTTATTCCTGTAAGTCCCTTGGCAATGCTGACCCTGTCTCCCAGCCTTCTGGCTACTTGTTCCTCCCCATCTGACAGGCCAAATGGTACTAAACCCTCAACCTCATCTGGTCCCCCTTTCCCTTTGTCTGTCTGATATTCTGCTATTGCCCTAAGGCCAAAAGCTCTCTGGGGCAGTAGTCCTGTTTGGTGTTGGGCACAGTTTCATTTCCTGGACATCTCTATGCACACTTTTGATGGTATACAACTAATAATAAAAGCTGTGCAGCCTCAGGCAGCATTTTCTATTGTCAGCTCCATGGCAGTTGTGGGGGATGGGAGGGCAGAGCAGAGTGGATGGAGCAGGAACAAGCCTCTTCTCACCAACTACTGGCCAAGTGGCCTCCAGCAGAGCCACTAGCACCTCATTTCCCCAATACTGAGCAGCCACGGGGGGGGGGGGTGGGAGGGCACAGCAAAGTGTGAGAATTGTGTAGCTAGGAGCTGTCTGGGTTGTGCTCACCACTGTTCTTCAGACAAGATGTCTGTCGACTCTATGTGCATTGGGAATGGAGGGTGACGGCTTGCCACTCCTCACCTGTTGCTGAGTTGATGGGGCTTTCCTTACATCCCACCAGCTGCACATACAAGGTGTGTCCTCTCAGCCTTTCTTGTAGTTGCTGTTTAATTGCGACAGGTCAACCTTAAGCTCCCTATCCTCTGCATCTCCCAAGTGCCAAGGAGCCTTTCTTATGCTCTGCCTTCTTCTGAGTTTTTCCCAGATCTCCTGGCATGGCACATCAAGCAAGCCACCGCGGGGTTTAGATGCAAGCATCCTAAAAGGCATGGTTAGAAGGAAGAATAGAATAATCGAAGGAATCTAGAGTTAGATGTTTTCTCTTACCATCCTGCTCTTCACTAGCTGTGATACCTTGAAAAAGCCACCCAACCTCAGTTTTCTCTCCGACAATTAGAAAAAGTGGGATATTTTCACCCTTGCTGTTTGCTAAAAGCCCCAGGTAGTTTCTTTGTGTGCGGAAAAGTGCCAAACAGTAGGCAGCTAGTATGTGCTTTCAGTTCAAATATTTACAAAGGACAGATGCTGGAGTAAACACGCTACATACGCTACAGTAGGGATGTGATATGGTAAGGACAAAACAGCCACACCAAAGAGTGGAGAATAAATAAGATGTGTTTTTCTATTTTAGTTGTGTTCTGGGATCCCCAGTGCTTGACACAGCTCTGCCACAAGGGCAGCTGCTGGCAGCATTTGCTCACACAAAGTAAGTGACCCTTCTCTAAGCTTAAAATACAAATCGATGCTGACTTTTCCATCTGTTCTGAGGGTGAAGCTCATAAGCCTAAAGGCTCTCTTTTGGAGCGGAGGTAAAGTGCAGAAAAAAAAATGGACTCTATCTGTCAATGGCTATGAAAACATGACTGGCAGGGATCAACTCTTGAAATTCGCATACGCTGCAGGGGTTGAATTTAGTTTGCAAAGTACTTGTAAGAGGGAAAAGGGTTATTTTTATGAAAAGTACTTAGTTATGGTGCCAAAATGACAGCAGACTCAACACAACAAAGGAGGAAGTCTGGGCTCCAGCACATGTCCTCCTGTGAAATCTCGGTAAGGATCTCAACTGTTCCTACCTCACACACCCGCACACCATTGATTAAGGGACACCATTGTCACCTTTCTTTGCTATGTGTCAGCCTCATCAGGGCCCTTGCGTGCTGTGTGTGGGTTATTCCAGGTTAGATAACAGCTCCCTCTGAATTTCACAGTCAAATGCACCTCGGAGCCCTGCAGAAGGAGTTCTGAAGCCCTTAAGAGGTCTGTCAGAAACACAAGATTAATACAGAACACAAGGAGTCTGGGGATGAGGTTGACTGGTAGAGTGGTGTCTATCATGCATGAAGCCCTGAGGTTGAATCCTAACAGCACACGTGTCAGGTGTAGTGAGAGTGCCTGTAATCTCACTACTTGAGAAGTAGAGTTAGGAGAATCAGAAGTTGAAGGTCCTCCATGATTTTAGTGAGTTTGAGGCCAGCCTGGGTTATGTGAGCCTGTATCCAAAGGAAAAAAAAAATCAATATACACGCAAACACTACACTGACACAGATACATACACAAGAATTCATGCTCCATTCAGGGCAATATTTTGTTTTAGTCAACAATTAACATGCACTATAGCACTTTCTGACCTCTTGGTCTCTTCATTTTCACAGATAACTAAGGGCAAGTTCTCACTTGAAAACAAGAAAATGGGTGGCAGTTTTTCAGAGTGGCTTTACTCTGTCTCTGTTCTACATACGAGTGACCTCCCCAAAACCAGTATTTCAGGTTTCTTCATTTATGACCAGGAGGAAGAAAAAGAATCACTCATGGCCACACTTGTGGCTGTGGGTGAATCTTCCTCAAGTGCCACTTTATTTGTCCAAAGATATAGTCCAGTTGATGGGCAGAGAGGAAAAAAGACACACACTTGAGGTGAACATGCTGTACCGCGAACGCACACCCTCACCCAGAGCTGTGCACACTCCATGACCAGGCAGGACTCAGCATTCCACAACGGAATACTACACAATTAGTCTGGTGCTGTTTTCTCAATCAATCCTCTGTTAAACAGATCAAGGTTTTCTTGGTGAGAATTTTTGTTGCTAGCATCTGTAAAGGAACTGCTGGGGCTATTGAAATCGAGCAACGTGTACACATGCCCTTGCTCAGGAGGCTACGCTACAGGTGACATCAGGACTGGGGATTAAGTGGCCGGGAACTCAACTGTAGGTGTGCCACTTCTTGGTTGTACAATCTTGTACAATCACTTTGTTATTTTTAACTATGACTTCTTCCTCCGAAAATAATAATAATAATAATAATAATAACAACAACAGCCTGTACCCTAAAGGGTACTATGACTTGGCAGTTGTGTCCAGTCAGTTTTCTCCATCCTGCTAAATTAGGGACTCTAAAATTAGAGGTTGATGAGAGCTAGATTTTCAAAACACAATATAACCTATTTCTTCCACCTTCCTTAGAAAAATATATAGCAGATTTTTTTATAGGCCTATGGGAATCATTTTTATTCAATTCATTGCATTCTCCTCTGTGGCTTCCAAAGACTTGTAGCCATATCATAATAAAAAAATGCATTCAGTCCAGCTTCAAAAGTCCTCATAGTCTGCAATAGTTTCAAACTTATTTAAAAGTCCAAAGTCTCTTCTGAGACTCATGATAATCTCTTAATTTTAACCCCTGTAAAGCCAAAATGAAAAAAAGCTGATCATATATTTCCAACATACAATGGCACAGGATATACATTACCTTTCCAAAAGGGAGGAAAGGGAACATAATGAAGAGATACTGAACCAAAGTGAGATCAAAAACCAACTGGGCAAACTACAAAGTCTACATCTCTATGTCTGATGTCAAAGCTCTCTTCAGATCTCCAGCTTCTTTCTGTTCTGTAGAGGAATGGGATGGAAGAGTTAGGGGGTAGAGGGTGGGAGGGCGGGACTGGGAAGGGTGGAAAGAGGACACTATGAGGGAGATGTAACCTGAAGCAATAAATAAATAAATAAAAACAAAAAACAAACAAAAAAAAGAAAGAAAGAAAAGGAGCAAGCTGAGCACAGAAAGTTACAAAATGTACAATTTGAGGCATAAAGAGGCATCAAAAGTGAAATGGAGCTAAGTGCTGTGTTCAAGGAGATAAACAGATTAAAGAAAAGCTAGATATTAAATGGAATAAAGGGAGTGGTGACCTCTGGGCAAGACCATACCCAGGTAAGCTTCCAACTTGTGAAAAGGAGTTTAAAAAAAGCTTAGGGCAACATGTGGAAGTTTGAGGCTGGTGGATCTCTGAGTTCAAGGCCATCCTGGTCTATAGAACAAATTCCAGTCAGCTGAGTTTAAGCAGTGAACCAAATCATTGAAAATAAAAAGCTGGTGAAAATGTGTCTGAACAGGGAGGCCATGTTTTAGCTCCAGCAAGCAGCACATCTTGCCAGCTTAGACCACATGATTCTGGTTTTAGAGCCAAGGATACAAGAAAGAGGTTATGGAATCTCCCTCTGCAACTAAGGAAAGCCACTGAGGCCAGGCATGTGTCAGGAGTGTCCCTGCATGGAGGTCTAGAAAGGCCATTATGAGAAACTGTGAAGGTGAAGTCTGGATAGACTTGGAGACTCCAAAATGTTGGAGATGCCAGAGCCATGGAATCGTGGCTAATGGAGTGGAACCAGTCTTAGAGAGAAAAGTATGTTGCAGTCAACAAAACAGAAAGATAGATTTTTTTTTTTTTTTTTACATTACGATATTTCACTAAGAAAATTACTGGCTCTGAATGCAGATTTTAACATTGTTCATGAATGTCCTCTCCACAGTTTCAGTTACACAAAAGGTCCCATGTACACCAAGAGAAATGTTGCTTTCCCACCATCCTTGCTTCCTGCTGTTACCCACATTCCTCCTAACCCTCTTTTCTCCCAGTCAGCAGCAGGCAGTCGGCAGCAGGTCCAGTGACCAGGAAGGAGACATTGAACTGACTCCATGTCCTGAGTACTGACTGTGGGACCCTTTTGCAGATGAAGATGTCAAAAGGCAATCTACAGCAAGAATGACAGTGTGATTAACCAGAATGAGGCCTAAATCAGAAGCAGTATGGACCACTGGGAAATTAAGGTACCAATTTTCACCGTCAAGATCAGCTGTGATAGTGAAGTATATCCTAGCAACAGCAGGAGTCTTAACCTTGCCATCAAAGCAAAAACTAATTTTGCAGTGTTATCTGTTCTAATATCTCTTAATCCAAAACGTCTTTAAACAGAAAGTAAATACTCACACGTTTCTTTGCCTAGATCAGCCTCTTACCTCTAATTGGGAAATCCTTAATTCATTAAATTAAGAGATTACTGAGTCTGAACGTAAATGTCATTATCTTCTGTTCCTGATGCAACTGTGGAAAACCCTGTTTGAGAGACATAGAGGAATCATAGATGTTACTGTTAACAGTGTTAATGGAGGAAATGGCACTGGAGATCAGCCTCACGTCTCTTAAAAACCAAAATTACCATATCCGCTGTCCTGTGGGACAGCATCAGAGTTTGCTCTTGTAACTGTGCTGATCTGGAATTACCATTCAGCAGAACTATCTCCTACGGTACAATTCCACATAAAATCATGACATACTAGTGACAGAAGCCCCTTTGTCCCTCAACAGCAGCTCATTAAAGAAGCTGATGGATTTGTGCTGAGAAACAATAAGAACCACAGAACTTTAGCTGCTGGGCCCATTCTTAAAACAGCACACATCTGTGGTTGAATCCATAGCACTGAGATTAAGCTGACTGGACATGCAGTCTCCTTTTTGAAAAATAAGTTAAATGGATACTTACTTCCTTTTTGAGCCCTTATTCCCTAAGTGAAGATAAAATTGTACAGTTCTTAGGATTTATGGATTGGAGGGCCTTTTCCTTGTTCTCCACACTTCCTAGACTCCCAGAAGCCTCCTCTGAAGCAGCTCATTGCTTAGTTCATTGTCTAGTAGAGAGCTAAGCCTTTGTATATGGAACCTATGTTTGCCATGAATGAGCATCTCCCCATTTAGTTAATATGAGCTCTTGGCTCACTATTCAGGGCCATCATTAGAGATGTGTTCTTTCTGTAATAAGCTTGCTCAGAATATTTGGTGAGAAAAGATATGGAATTTTATCAAGATTTTTCCCCATCTGCAAGGAAAAGTATAGTTTTTGTTCTTCATTCCATCAAATGGTATATCTTGCTATTTGATTGGCACATATTGCATCCCTTGACTGACTAACACTGGATTATGGTGCGTGATCTTTATAATGTGCTGCCAATGCTTGGTCAAGAATTTTTTGCATCAATATTCATCAAAAACCTTGGTCTATGGTTTTGTTATCAGGATAATGCTGGTCTTGTAGAGTTTAGAAGAATTTCTTCTTCTGAAATGTTTTAGAATAATTGGTATTGGCTACTCTCTAAGCTGAAGAGGACACACAGTAAAGGAGAAACACTGGTGTCTTGAATGGTGATAATCAGTATTGTTAAAATGGCCACACTACCCAGTTGTCTTTAGATTCAATAACAAAAATACAATCAGATTTTTTTCAGAGAATTAGAAAAGACAATTCCAAAATCTGTATAGGATCACCACAAGAGATCCTAAATAGCTAAAGCCATTATAAGCCATTAGGAAATATCAGGAGAAACCATGCTGCTTGGTTTTCTACTGTATCTGAAGTTAGTACAAGCAATTAGTGATTGTTAGGGAGAGAAAACCTTTGGTGTCACTGCCTACAAGCCATGGGGAAATTCTTGGGATGCAGATTTTGTGAGTCATCATCCATGGGTTAAGCCTTTCAGGGGTGCCCATGCCTTTGAGTCACCAATAAACTCACTGGTTCACTAAGATAGACTTGGAGATAGACTTGGATGGGATCATTTCTTTGGGCTGTCTTTGGTGCCTGTACCTGGAGTGGATACCCATTTCTTTGTGTCTCCTAGCAAAAATTCCACAACAAATGCACACTGGAAAAAAGATAGTCTTTTAAATAAAGGATAGAGAGATGTGTCAGTGGTTAGTAACACTTCCTGTTCTTGTAGAGAACCTAGGTTAGGTTCCCAGCACTCACATAGTAACTCGCAATCATCTATATCTCTAGTTCCAAGGGATTTGATGGCCTCTTTTGGCCTCCAAGAACACTGCATACATTTGGTGCATATACATACACACCCACACACAGGCAAACAACCATACACCTACAATCAAAATAAATTTTTAAATAAAAGATTAGGTAAACAATCTAAATAATCTATAACCTCTAAGGAAATAAAAGCAGTCATTAAAAGTCTCCCACCTAAAAAAAAGCCCAGGGCCAGTTGGTTTTAGCACAGAATTCTACCCAACTTTTAAACAGAGCTAATACCAATATTCTTCAAACTATTCCACCAGTTGTGGAGCTGGGTCTTCATGTAGGACACCTAAAGTGGGAGCCGGGTCTGTCTCTATGTTGCCTGCCTTTGGATCTCTTTCCCCTAACTGGTCTGCCTTGACTAGCCTCAAGAGAAGAAGATGTGTCTAGTCTTACTGCAGTTTGGTATGCCAAGGCTGGTTGATATCCATAGGAGGCCTCTCATTTTCTGAGGAAAGGGGAAGGAAGAGTGGATGTGTGTTGAAGGTGAGAGGGAAAGACTGGGATGAGGAGAAGAGGGAGGGGAAGCTACAAATAGGATATAGAGTAAATAAATAACTTAATTAATAAAAAATACAAAAAACCCTTTTATCAAGTCATCTTTCATTCATAAATAAATGAAGTTGTCTCGTTTAAAAAAAGAGGAAAGGAATATTTCCCCATAAAAATTTGTTTAAATGTTTATTAAGATAGATATGTTTGAAAAGTAATGGTGTTAGTTCCTCTTTGAAGGTCCGGTAGAATTCCGTGCTAAAGCCATCTGGCCCTGGGCTTTTTTTGGTTGGGAGATTATTAATGACTGTTTCTATTTCCTTAGGTGTTATTGGGCTGTTTAAGCTGTTAATCTGATTTTGATTTAGTTTTGGTAGGTGGAATTTATCGAGGAAATCGTCCATTTCGCTTAGGTTTTCAAATTTAGTGGAATATAGATTTTTAAAGTAATGCCCGAATATTTTCTGGATCTCCTCAATGTCTGTTGTGATTTCTCCCTTTTCATTTCTGATTTTGTTGATTTGGGTTCTTTCCCTTTGCCTTTTAGTTAATTTGGCTAGGGGTCTGTCTATTTTGTTGATTTCCTCAAAGAACCAACTCTTGGTTTCATTGATTCTTTGTATAGTTCTTTTTGATTCTAAGTTGTTGATTTCAGCTCTAAGTTTGATGATTTCCTGTCTTCTGCTCTTCTTGGGAGTGTTTGTTTCTTTTTTTTCCAATTCACCCAGCTTAGCTGTTAGTTCACTAATATGAGCTGTCACAATTTTCTTTTTGAAAGCACTTTGTGCTATGAACTTTCCTCATAGCACAGCTTTCAATGTATCCCATAGGTTTGGGTATGTTGTGTCTTCATTGTCGTTGGATTTTAAGAAGTCTTTGATTTCCTTTCTTATTTCTTCCCTGACCCAGTGGTCATCCAGTAAGAAGCTGTTCAATTTCCATGTGTGTGTAGGCTTTCTGTTGATTCTTTTACTGTTGAAGACCAGCTTTATTCTGTGGTGGTCTGATAAGATACAAGGTATTATTTCAATTTTCTTGTATCTATTGAGACTATCTTTGTGACCAATTATGTGGTCAATTTTGGAGAAGGTTCCGTGGGGTGCTGAGAAAAAGGTGTATTCCTTTGTGTTTGGGTGAAACGTTCTGTAGATATCTGTTAGGTCCATTTGTTTCATGATCTCTGCTAGACTCAATATTTCTCTGTTTGTCTTCTGTCTTGATGATCTGTCCATTGTTGTGAGTGGGGTGTTGAAGTCTCCCACTACTAATGTGTTGTGATCGACGTGCGCTTTAAGTTTTAGAAGTGTTTCTTTTACGAAAGTAGGTGCCTTTGTATTTGGGGCATAGATGTTCAGTATTGAAATTTCCTCTTGATGAATATTCCCTTTAATGAGTCTATAGTGCCCTTCTTTGTCTTTCTTCATTAACTTCAGTTGGAAGTCTGTTTTGTTTGATATTAGGATGGCTACTCCAGCTTGCTTCCTGGGTCCATTTGCTTGGAAAACCTTTTCCCAGCCCTTTACTCTGAGGCAATGTCTATCTTTCATAGTTAGATGTGTCTCTTGTATACAGCATAAGGAAGGGTCTTGCTTGCGGATCCACTCTGTAAACCTATGTCTTTTTATTGGGGAGTTGAGTCCATTGATGTTGATGGATATTAATGACCTGGGGTTGTTATTTCCCATTAGTTTGGTATAGGCGGTGGTCCTGTTCCTCTTTTGGTTTAGTTGCTGATGGGTTTTCTATTCCCTTTGTTTTCTTGGGTGGAGTTTTCTTCTCTGGGTTGGGATTTTCCTTCTAGGATTTTCTGTAGGGCTGGGTTTGTGGGGGGATATTGTTTAAATTTGATTTTGTCATGGAATATCTTGTTTTCTCCATCTATGTTGATAGAGAGTTTTGCTGGGTATAGTAGTCTGGCTGGGCACCTATGATCTCTCAGGACTTGTAGGATATCTGTCCAGGCCCTTCTAGCTTTTAAAGTTTCTGAGGAGAAGTCAGGTGTAATTCTGATGGGTCTGCCATTGTA
>CAJQZJ010031917.1:1990198-2022561 GCA_907164525.1 Lophiomys imhausi
TCATGGAGTTGGTTAGATAGTAGAATGTTAAAGTCAGGGGCCAAATACATATAAACTGGACATTGGGAAGGTATACTGGGCCATTTAACTCTCATAAATGTGGCATATTTATATCTATTGTTTTGTATAATACTTACTGTTATAAGAGAAGGAACCATCTGTTGGACTGAAAGGGGAAACTTCTGGGGAGAAGAGGGTGGAAGGGCGGGATAGGAAGGGGGAATAGGGAGGGGTTTGTTACTGTGATGTAACTTGAAGAAAAAAAAATAAAGTATTTAAAAAAAGATAGATATGTTTAATATAAGCATGTATTAAAATATCATACCATCCCATAAATATGTACAATGTTAGAGGAGGGTCTAATATACTGGTTTTCAGAGGCTGATTTCAGTCCTCAGAAATCTGGTTAACGCCTTATCTTTCTGAGGCACTCTCCAATTGGTTAATAAAAGTTACGATGGTCAGCCGGGCGGTGGTGGCGCACGCCTTTAATCCCAGCACTTGGGAGGTAGAGGCAGGCGGATCTTTGCGAGTTCGAGGCCAGCCTGTTCTACAAAGCGAGTCCAGGACAGCCAGAGCTGTTAAACAGAGAAACCCTGTCTCGAAAAACCAAAAAAAAAAAAAAAAAAAAAGTTATTGATGGTCAATTAGCTGGGGAGAAAGAGTATAGGAAAGTAGGACTTCCTCGGACCACGAAAGGAACCCTGGGTTTTACACAGAGGAATTCCCTGCCAGGTCTCCAGATGTCTGGCTATGAGCTCTGTGAGCCCTGAAGGTATAGCAAGCCACATGGTTGGTTGGGATTAGAAGACTGAGTTACATTTGAGAATCTCCCCAGCTAAAGCCTCAATGTTGAAACATTAAAAGGTCTTAGTTTATTTAATTATTGGGAAAAGGGCCTTGGTGACTACCAAGCTAATGGGCTGCCAGCTAAGGCCTTCCAGACCGCTGGCAATTCCTCTGGCCTAATCTAACAATTTATTGTTATTAATAAGTACCAGGCAGCTGCCCCATCAGACCAGGCTACCCTGCCAGGTCTACAGGCCTCTAAGGTGAATCAGGCCTACTGGTCTCCCGCCAGGCCGCCAGATGCTCCACCAGCCTAATATAACAATTTATAGTTACTAGTAAATATCATTGTTAACAAGATTGCAGTTTCAGTACAATGTTATGTTTTATGTGTTAATTAAAGATAAATTTAAATAGATTTTCTATACGAACAACAAAAACTAACAAACAAACAAAAAAAATGAACGAGAGAACATGGCAGGAAAACAGCCTAGACATTGAAGAACTTGAGACCAAAAAGTGACAGATGTACCTGGACATCATGATGACCTGAAGGAGATGCCACTGTGCATGTCTGAAAGAAAAGCAAAGCAGTTCTGAGAAGGCTGTGATGAGTGAAAGGAAAGAATAACTCATTCAGTGGCTGAAAGGCCCACCCAGCAATCCCACAGTCCTCCCTCTTGGGGAGAGCCCAATACAGGAAAGCCGACCACTTCTGTCCTCCAGGGCAAGACAAAGCACCCATTCCAGAGAATAAAGAGTAAATCATTATGTTGGGTGTGAAAAACCCTTCCTTTCTCAGAAATTCATCCTTGGGATTGATGGATAGTATTTCTATCTAGGGCAGGCGTTGGTGGTACTCGCCTTTAATCCCAACACTCAGAAGGCAGAGACAGGTGGATCTCTGTGAGTTTGAGGACAGCCTGATCTACAGAGCAAGTTCCAGTTCAGCCAGGGCCACACAGAGAGACCCTGTCTGTCTCAAAAAACATAAGAACAAAACAACAACAAAGAATTTCCATCTACTACCCAACTTCTTTATTAATTCTTTAGATAGAAAGAAAAAAAAACTGGGAAATCACCCTGTATTTATTAATTTTAAGCCAAAGACTATCCTAAACTTCAGAAGTCCAACTTCCTAAGAGGTTGAGGAAGACATTGACCGACAAAGCACTATTGGATTCTCCTACAAGGAGCCCTCGTTTCCCCTAATTTCCGCAGCACAACTATTTCCCCGTGAGATGAAGGGCCTGGCTCAGAGACCTCTAGAAAGCTTGAGGTTTGCACAAAAAGCAGAGCCAGCTTTGCTGGCATCCCTACTTGGAAGCACTACTGTGGCCTGTCTGCACCGACCGCTGTATAAAGTCGTTATCAAAACCGGAAGTCTCCCCTCCAGACACCTGGGAATCTTCATCTGTGATTCCAGCAGCCTTACAGAGAGGTGTTGTCAGCCCATGCCTTTCCTAGGCTGCCTGCACTGCTGCGGAGCTATTCCTGCTCCTAACAAGCTACAACCCCTCCTTTCTGCTGCCGCCAAATTGGCTGCCCTCCCTGTGTTGACTTCTCAGCTTCTTGCCAGTTCTTGGAGCTGCAGCGCACAGTGCACGCTGCACTGAAGGCTGGTTTTCTCTTTGTCCCACAGGCTCTGGCCCGTGACTCTCTCGCTTTTCTTTCTCATAGAGTGACTGTTCGGTGCTTGAATTCTGGGATAGACTGCTTGGACTGAACCCCAGCAGTGACACACTCTGGCTGTGTAAACCCCAGACAAGCTACTTGCCTGGGCCTCTTCCAGGATGTCAGGTGAATAGGGTCATAGAGTATAGCCCAAATGGTAAATTTAGATGTCGGGGTGACTTGGAAAAGGAGGGCCTCCTCCATCAGCTGCTACAATATTCCTCCAGGGTATGTATGTCTATGAAAGTGTTTCTGGAGATTAGCACTGAAATTGAAAAAGTAGGTGAAAGAGATTGGTCCTCACAAATGTGGACAGATAACTGTTTCTGAAGTGTTTTACTCTTCCCTTTCTCTCTCCTGCCTTTCTCTCACCTACCATTTTTTTTTAAAAATAAGTACAGCCCTTGAAAACAGATGCTGTTTGGAGTTATACAACTTGAAGTGAATCAGCCTCCTCCGAGGTCTCTGTTTCTTGTAGGGATATTGCAAAAATTCAAAGGAATGATCTATATGTAGACTCAATACTGAGTGGGACCTCAGTAAGGAAAATCAGTGTTTTTGTTTTTTATGTTTGTTAATTACTTCAGGTTACAGCTCCATCACAGTGCCCTCTTTCCACCCCTCCCAGTCCTGCCCTCCCACCCTCTACCCCCATCCCTTCCATCCTACTCCTCCGAGAGTGGAGTATCCCTACATATCAGTCCCCCACCTCAGTTCAACAGTCATATGAGGGCCAAGAGCCTCTTCATACACTTGTGGCCTACAAGGCAGCACCACTAGGGCAAAGTGTCTCATTGACAGGTAACAAAGTCTATGTTCCAGAAACCAAATAATAATCCAATCAAAAAATGGGGAACAGAGCTAAACCGAGAATTCACAAAGGAGGAATCCCTAATGGCTGAGAGACACTTGAAGAAATGCTCAGCATCCTTAATCATCAGAGAAACGCAACTCAAGAGGACTCTGAGATTCCATTTCTCACCTGTCAGAATGGCTAAGATCAAAAATTCAAATGACAGCACATGCTGGGGAGGTTGTGGAGAAGGGGAACACTCCTCCATTGCTGGTGGGAGTACAAGCTTGTATGACCACTATGGAAATCAGTCTGGAGATATCTTAGAAATCTTGGAATAGCTCTACATCAAGACCCAGCCATACCACTTCAGGGTATACATCCATATGATTCCTCAACAAACCACAAGGACAATTCTTCATCAATGTTCATAGCAGCCTTATTTATAATAGCTAGAAACTGGAAACAACTCAGTGTTATTTTTAAGGGGAAGTCTTCCTCCTTGCAAAATAGCCCTGTGAACTGCTTCAAGCAGTCCTCTCTGGACAACCCCCTGCCTCCTCACAGCTGCAGTGATCCACATATTAAAGGTGCCTCCAACTTTACCTGTTTGCTGGATAGCACAACTGTATGATATAAAAACATACATATAAAACATAGATACAACAGCCAGGAACTCTGAAAACACAGAAGCTGCAGGGGGGTGGGGGAGGCATGTCTTTTTCTTAATCACATGAAAATCGGAGAGGAGAGGAGTGGACAGAGCCAGCACTTGTAAACAGAAGGTCCCTGAGTTTCAGAGTGTGGGCAAGCCAAGAGTAGCACTGGCCAGACTTGAGAAGCCACAGCGGAAGGCAAACGAATAAATGATTTAAGGTTTTGGAAGAAAGACTTCTGAAGGAAGCTTGACCTTCACCTCTTAGAGCCAAACTCTGTTGAGTGAAGGTGGGCTGTGGTGGCAAATAGGTCTGGTACAAAATCCACAAGGGTCATTACCAGAGGAGGAAGCCCTGCTCTTCTTGTTCTGGTGGAGACTGCTGATAAACACAGCCTTAAAGGCAGCCTGCAGGGAGGAAATGGATTAAAGTCAAGGACAGTAGCAAGCCTTATTAAGGACAAAAGCCAGGGGCTGTGATTGGGGACTGACTCTCCAGGCTGCTCACAATCTCCTTGCCTATGGCTATAGATCCTGTTGGAGAAAGTGGCCGAGTTAATGAAGCCAAGGGCAGAAGGCTAAATAGCCCCAGCCAGCCAGCCTCAGACTGTCCATTGCTGCGCACTCTACAAGCTGAGTCCTTTCACAAAGCTCACACACTTCCCTTTGGTTACAGACATCTGTAGGTTTCTGTTATTCTGTAGATTTCACAGAATTCTCAGCAAATGCATATATGTGCTGTTCTGTTTTGACTGTCTTTCTTTTTTTCTGAAGCCACGTCAGTCATCTAACCTAGGTGTAAGATGGGAATCCAATTATGTTTTTACCTATTTTGTGAGTTGACAAATAACTAGCCGCTTACCCTAGAGAAAAATAATTCATAATGCTATGAATATGGTCAAGAACAATTTAAAAAGGAAGACATAAAACTGAAAAAAAATTAGAAAATTCAATATAGATAGAAGTGAAGTGATCCCTGGAGTTATTGTTTGTAGAAGTTCTCAGGTGACAATAGACGACTGTACCATAATGAGAAGGCAAGAGGGAGAAAGGCTCCTAGCTCAAACAGAGGGCCAAAATCTGAAAGACAGTATAGTTTCTATAAATGAATAAAATATAAATAAAATGCATGTTGATATACCAAACAGTGAAAATATAGAAAGAAAAAATTAGTTCTATTTTTAATATTATGATAATGAAATATCACACATATGGGAAAACAAAAGTGTGAATGAAGTGGGTAATTAATAATTTTAGAAGAACTTTTCCCTAGTGGTGCTGCCTTGTAGGCCCCTAGTGTATGAGGAGGCTCTTGGCCCTCATATTGCTGCTGAACTGGGGCAAGGGACTGTTATGTAGGGACACTCCACTCCAGAGGAGTGGGATGCAAGGGTTAGGGGGTATAGGGTGGGAGGGTGAGGCTGGGAGGGGTGGAAAGAGGACACTATGATGGAGATGTAGCCTGAAGCAATAAATAAATTAATTAATAAAAAAACAGTCTCTAAGTCACTTTTCAAAGAAAAAAAAAGAAGTAGAGATTGTTGGAAATATGAGATTATTCTTTCAGGGAGCAGGCATGGAAGAAGTTGCATTCCCTAAAGTTGGAATATAATGTGGAGAGCCAAGAACTGTTCTTTCTCACTGTAAACACAGTAGTGAGCTTTGATTCTTAAGCTGCATGCATGTTACTTAGGAAATATTTTAACTTACTTAAATGCTCTGAAAGCAATAACCAGCAGGCATTAAAATTCCAAACAAGAACACTATGTGTAATTATCCATCAAATCCCATCCCCTGGAATGGTGACAACTTTACCTAAGTTCTTTAAATGTTCATCAATTGGATTAAATAAATATCTGTAAACCCATAAAATAAATGGACTATTTCACAGCATTTTAAAATAAAGGGTAAATTGCTTTCCATGAGCATGAAAAGATCGCACATATTGCTAAGTGAAATGTCGAGCAGGGGTTGACTAAATTGTTCATCAGGTAAAGAAGTCTGCCTATTCCTGGGACCTATGTTGTAGAAGGAAAGAAACCATTCCTTCCATATGTAAATTTTATTTGCAAATAAAAATTGTAATAAAAATTTGAAGTTAAAAAAAATCCAGTTTCAGAAAGTATATACTACAGATGTATATACAGCAGAAAAGTATATTTGTGTTTGTGTGTGAGAGCACATACTCCTCTTTTTGAGTCTTTACATGCATTTAGAAAAACACATGCAATGATATCAAGCTATTAACTGGGGCCACCCCAGGTTCTAGGCGATCAAACTCAGGCTCACATGCTTGCAAAGCAAGCACGTTATTGACTGAGTCATCTTCCCAGCCTAGTGTTTTACCTTTTTGTAACCTTGTTGTAAAGATGATTTCAGAGGCTGAACTTTTGAGACATTATTGATTCCTACTCATATCCTATCTCTAGGACTAGTGCCTTCCTCTTGAAGTGAATTCAGATTGAGACTAATTCACATTGATCTTTAAAATCTAAATTGCACATTCCTCCAGCTACATTCCAAACACAGAGCCAAGTTTTGTACTATTGGTCAAGCCTCTTGGAGAGCATTAGCCATGAGTATTATGGATGACCTTGTCTGTACTGGGGGTGTTCCTAACCCTTTAGAGCATCACATCACTTGGCATGGCACTAGCTGCCCTACTGCACATATGCGTTAGTTGAGACCAGACTTTTTCTAATTTCTCCACAACTCCAAAATAGAAAGACTTGGGAACAAGCAGAGAAAATAGATGCTGTGTAAGAAGGAAAAAAGTTGATTGCATGAATGCAAGGTGTTCCAATTATTAGCATGGTGCCTAGAGCATAATTCATCAACTAGACACAATAAACATTAAAAATTCTAGTGGCATAAATTAATGGAAGGAACCATATCAGTCTGATGAAGTTCGTGGGTGCTTGATGTTGCTTTGGTTAGGTGTCTGAAACCCCATATTTTCAAAAAAGTTTCCCTACCTGTAGAGGAATATCTTGTGTGTTGTATAGATGTAGCAGCTGTTAATAAAACATCTGATAGCCAATAGCTGGACAGGAAGTAGAAGGCAGAACTTCCTGGTAGGAAGAAAGGGATTCTTGAAAGAAGAAAAGGAAAGTTCTTTTTGCCAGGGGAAATGAAGGAAAGACAGACATGACCATGAGCCAGAAAGGCATAGCTAACCACGTGACTGGATGGGGCTAGGTGGTCAGGTTAACTTAGATGAGCTAGTTGAGAATCTGCCTAACTAAGGCCTAAGCTTTGAAATATTAAAAGGTCTTGTCTTATTTTTATAGCCTAAGGGCCACCCTGGGTCTTAGGACTTTTCACCTGGAGACATAAGGCACTGGTCTTCTACAACATCTGTTCTTCTCAATGATTCTCTTCCAGAACAGTCCAGGAGCCACAAGTAGTGGTTGTCTGTTACCTCAACTTCAGAAGCAGGTTCTGGGTCATAGGAAGCAGCTGGGGCTGAGGCAATGACTCAGAAGGTAAAGAAAGCAAAGTGACGTGGAGTCCATCCCCAGAACCCACATAGTGGAAGAAGAGAACTGATTCCTGCATGTTGTCCTTGGGCCTACCTGTATTCACTGTGAGAATGTGTTTGCCCCACTCAACATATATACAAATTAGTAAATGAAAATGAAATTTAAAAAAACTAAATGGACCAGTAAGGTGGCTCAGCTAGTCAGCTTTACACCAAACCTGTCAATCTGAGTTCTACCCCCTGAACCCACATGATAAAAGGAGAAATCCACCTCCCATGAGTTTTCCCCTGCCCTCTATACCAATGCCCTTGCATGAATGTCCCAATATTCATAAGTGAATGAATGAATAGATAAATAAAATACAGAAAATAATCAACTGACTTTTTCTTAAAGAACCAAACAGTAACAAATCTAGGGGTTTGGCTTGTTTTCTTTTGTTTAAGGTAGCTCTAGCTCAATTTGGTGAGGAACTTGCTCTGCAAACCAGAATGGTCCCTACCTTATAGCATCACCCTGGCTCTTCCTTCCAAGTGTTGAGATTACATCTGTGCACATTGGTACTTAATATAAGAACTTAGGTTTTGTAAGCAAACAGGCAGGACTGAAGGTATTGACAAAATATTTACCTGACCATTTCAGATATAAGCATTTCTACACACACCCATTCTCCCCTAAAAAAATGAGAGCCATCCTTCACTCTTGGGTTATGGCAGTTGGCTGGAGTTACCTCAAAGGCTGTTATAATGATCCCAGGACTATTGCCATGAAAGGCTAGGAAATCTGGTTCAAGCCAAGAAAGACATGACAGTTCCCCAGTGCAAACCCTGACTTGAGTTTATCTAGAAAGAGCAGGGAGAGTTGTTCTTGCTTTCTCTCATCTTCTGACCTTTCTCTCCCCAAACCTCTCTGTAACAGAAAAGTTTTCTTTATAACACTTATATTTATTAGTACTTAACAAATACCTATTAAACACCTATATCCTATAACCTTATACCTAATAACTGAAACCTAACACCTATAAACACTTAATATCTAAGAACACCTAACCAATACTATTTTAACTTTCTTAAAAGGATATTAATATTCTTAGCGTAGGTCCATGCAGGATAATTTGGTTTTTGGTAGTCTGGGTACAGCACTCACTATAGACGGTCCTTTCAAAGCTTAGCATATGTTGAGCCTAACTTTGCCAGTTTGTATGCCAGTTTATTTCAACTACTAAATTGTGGCTGGTTTATGAGATCAGTCTATTTTAACTGCTAAACTTGAGGTTGGCTTCCTCCATCAGCTGAGACTTATTTCTATAGTTTCCTCAGTCCACGTATGCTTCACGGTCTGAGGCCTCTGGACTCTGCTCTCCTGGCTCACTCTTCTGGCACTCTTGAACCCCTGGACAGACAACTTTAATGTTCAGTTTTTAAAGAACTCTCTCTCAGCAGGTTCTATGCCATGCCATTTTTTGCCAGCCTTATTTTTGGCAAAAGGTCTTTCTCTGACTAACTTGTGGTGAGAAGTCTCTCTCTTGGACTCTGCCTCTCAGTTTCTGACCATTCATTCAGATCTCAATACTGACAAAAGGCTTGCGAATGCCATACTTTGCTGTGCACTTCTCCAGCATGAATTGCTTTCTCAGTCTGTGAGGGTAAGAGGAAAAGGAAGCAGAAGAGAGTGCCACATGGAGCTCTTTGGTTTATATATTGCATTGTCTTATGATCCTTGGTGGTCTCTAGGGCCCACAAGATTTCTCGAGATTTCCAGCTGTCCCGGCTCCATGGCTTCTCGCTGCAACTCATCATCTGCAGCTTGTGTGGTTTCTTAGCCAAGTCCTTTCAACGAGGCATTTCATGTTTCTCACAGAGCTATGTCCTTAACTGGGCTCTGTCCATCTCAGTCCCAAGGGATGCCAAGCTCCTCCTTTTGTGCTGCCAGATGCTAAGCTGAACTGCATATTAATTCACTTAAAGAGGCCTAACTTCTACCACACCCCTCGCTCACTGGAGATGAACCAGTGAGCACAGTACAATAATGTTGATGAAGGGAGTCTTGTGATTATCCTCAAAAATCAATCTGAGAGCAAAGACTCCATGTGGAGGAGGACTGAGATAGGGAAACCACCGAGAAACAGAAAACTTGATAATATATTGCCTGGAACCCAGTCCACCACAGTACTTCTTGTATATGAGATAATAAGTGCATATATTATTTAGAAGAATTTGCCCCAACTGGATGGTTTTTAAAAGGATAGTCCATAGGCCATTGTGATGCCAAGTACAAATCAGATATTCATGAATAGGCAAATTTCTTAACCAACAGACTTTGACTGATTCTCTAGGAAATAACTGTTGTCCCTAAAACCTCATGTCTCTCCCCATAATTTCTCAAAGTTTCTTCTAAGAACATCTTACTTGTGTTATAAATACATGGACTTGTATTTTTTCTGTAGTAGCCAGCAAGCCCTGACAGTCTAGATATCTCATGTCTAACTAGATAAGAACCTCACCAATGACTCTGTGAAGATGCTACTTTGCAGGCTGGGATGTGGCTCAGTTAGGAGAATGTTCACCTAACATTCACAAAGCACTGGGTTTGATCCCTGGCACTTCAGAAAGCAGATGTAATGGGTCACACATATAATTCCAGCACTCAGGACATGGAGGCAGGAGGATTAGGAGTTCAAGGTTATCTTCCATTACATAGGGAATTCAAGGCTAGCCTGGGATACAGGAGACCAAATCTGAAAAAAAAAAAAAACAAAAACAAAAAGATGACAGCTCCCCACTATCCAATGTTACTTCCAGTTCCCTCTCCACCTCAGCCCATTCTCACAAGTCTACAGATGACCCAGTTGTTTTCTGAGAAGAACTGTGGAGAGCATTCTTTTCCTTACAGAATGTTCAGGTTACTGTGTATGAATGTGCCAATCAAGCTACTATAACTAAGAGGCCTTGGCAGCCAGAGACTTACAACAATAAAGTTCATTTCTCACCCATAATTGTTAAAGGAGAATGTCCAGTGCAGTAGCGTAGATTTGAGGGCAGGGACTCAATTCTTCTCTGGCCCCTAGCTAGAGGTAGTCCTGCCATCTTTAGTGACAAATTTTGTTCACCCACTGTAGCCCACCCATGAAGAAGAGGGACATGTGGGGGAGAAAATGTAAGGGGAACAAGAGTGGAAGAGTTCCTCACTCCATCATGGGGAGGAGGGACTCACACGGCTGCATCGAGCAGAGAAGTCTGGGAAATGGAGTGACTCTGGGCCACCATAGGCAAGATTATCATTCAAGTATCACAGAAAAGGAAGGTGGTGTTGATGGCAAAAGAGTCATCTCTACACACTCTCTGTGTGTTATCATACAGCTCTCTAAACCCTACCATTTGTGCATCAAGAATTTCCAAGCCCTTAGCAAAAGCAGATCATTGAGTGTCCACCTCCATAGCTGATCTCCCCCTATGCCACTTTAGAAATTTGTTTTTCACATTCATTCAATTTGATCCTAGAACTTCAATGGTAATCATTAAGTATATGTTACTGACTCAGTTTTACAGAATAAAATACTTAAGGCTTAAATAGCAAGTTCAAGTTTTTGGTAGAAATAAAATAGGACAGTCCCATGGTCCAAACCTTAGTCAGACTTCAGTTGGAATAATCTGAAAGCTGCTTGTATTTTGTTGCTAATTTTGTTGCTAATCCTGACCCCAGGATACAAGGACATGGTCAGGTAAACTTGTCTTGGTTGTGTGAACCTTGCTGTACCTAATTTGGAGTTGATTGCTTGAACAAAATGCTGGAGCCTGGATTAGGTGGAAGAGAGGTAGGTGGGGAAAAGGTTGGTGGGCTTTTGAAGCAGAAATTCATCAGGGAGGAAGAAGACATGACATGGGTTAGAGAGAAGAACATTATTCCACATGGCCTGGAACATCAACATAGCATGGAGAATAACAGACCAAGGGGAAGTATGTATATATTGGGGTTTTATTTCAGGATAAAATTATAAGATACTTTAGATGGGCTAAGATTGTACAATCCAGGCTAAGGCTTGTTAAAATCCATCAGGTGTCTCTGTGTCTATTCACAAGTAGTGGGCTAAGGCATAACTCCATCACCCTAATAATCATAAGTATCAATAATAAATATTATTTTTTATTTCAACAGACTCCTCTGAGAGACCCTGATCTTAAATATGACCTCAAGCCCATTTTATCAGGAATTATATAAGGCAATAGTCTAGTCAGATCCCTACTCCTGATATCTTGACTAAATCTCTCCCTTCCAACATCCAATGTCTAGTCACCCTAGCCCATCTTCATTAAAAACATATTATGGTGGTATGGTCAAAGTCCACCCACACACTGAGACTCCTTAGTAATTTTCCATCCACAAAATATGATCCCTGCTGCCTTGCTCTGTTGGTTAGGCTTTTGTTCACTTGTACACAAAGTAGAGGCATCTGGGAATCTGGAACATAAATTGAGGAATCGCCTCCATCAGACTAGCCTGTAGGAAAGTCTGTGGGGCCGTTTTCTTGATTAATGACTGATGTGGGCAGTGCCACCCATAGGCAGGGGTTCTGCATTATATAAGAAACTAGACTGAGCAAGCCACGAGAGCAAGCCAATGATCAGAGGTCCTTCATTGCCTCTGCTTCAGCTTCTGCCTCCAGGATCCTGAGTTTCTGCTTTGGTTTGACTCAGTGATAGACTGTAGCATTTAAGATGCAATAAATTCTTTCCTCCCTAAATTGTTTTTGGGCATTGTATTTATCACAGCATTAGAAAGCACACTGAGACACACCTCTGTCAAATAGTCCCTCTCTCCTTTATGTTCACAGTTGAGCCCTTATCTTTCTACCTATGACCAAACCCCACTGCAGCACTCCTGAAAAAGAGTCTGTCTTGCCACCCTAATAAAGTAGCTTTTGTTAGCAGACCAGAAACTGAGTGTGGTCCATGAAGCCTCTTCTTTTTCCGTTATGCCGCACAAACTTAGCATCTTAGCCTCACAGGCATATGTCACCTGTAAGGCACCAACAGGAGACTGTTTCAAAGACATTAGAACAATGCCAGGATGAAAGCTGGGGAGAAAGCTCGTTCAGTGCAGGGACTGCCAGGCAAGCATGAGAGACTGTTCAATCCCAGCCCCCACATTAAAAAAAAAAAAAAGCTGGACTTAGTGGTATACATCTGCAATCCCAACACAGAGGGTGACAAGGCAGGAGGCTCTCTGGGGCTTATTGACAGTTGGCCTAGACTATTCTTTGCTCCTCTGGTTTCAGTTAAACTCCCTGTCTCAAAAAGCAGGTGAACCATGCCCACATCTATAGAAAGACACCTGAGATAAGCCTTTGGTCTCCATTCACACACATATGTGCATATACCCGTAGGCATGCACATGATCCCACACAGTGTGTATCAGGTATACACACACACACACACACACACACACACACACAGAGCTGAAAGGCAGCCCAGGAAAGCTGGGGAAGCAAAGGGTAGCTACCCCCTCTGAACTCTCATCATTTCCACATTATATACTAGTGGAGGCATTGCCCCAACCCCTTTGCTGGGTAGTGTCCAACTAAAATCACCTAATAAGAGACATCAGAAGACAGGAAGAATAGAAGATGGCTATCACCTCATTACTGCTTTCCTAGAACTGGTCACATACACCCATTGTCCCTTGCCATTCAATTCTTCCTCCCTTTCTTGCTTTTTCTGGGATCCATTTGTACTCTTTCTCCCCATTTTGAGTCTCTCCCTCTTCAACACCTTCTCCTGGCTCTCACAACCCTACCGTGCCCTTGCCTCCTCCTCACAAAATATATATTTCTTTGTCTTGGCTTCCTGGAATGCTTTATTTCTCTATAGGATTCCGACTGATACAGAATACATGTGGGACACCAGATTTGTGGCTAGAGTAATAGGCTTGGAATCACCCTCATCTCTACATGAGCATGCTGCATCCCTACCACATCCATCACAATAACTATAGTTTCCTCCAGTTCAGGGTACCAGCATCTCTGGGGAAGCCTGGCCCAGCCTGTGGTTGCAGAGCTGAGATTTTTATTCTTCCCTGTCTTTCTTTTTCACATGTAGATTTTGGTCCTCACTCTGTGGCTTGTGGTTCACCTGCTGATGAGGGTCAGCATCAGTGGGGAGGTTAATCAATCCCATTGAGTGCACAGACAGCACTGAGATGCAGCTTATGCAGATCAGAACATCTTCCAAGAACTATGGATGCCCAAGCAAATTCTCATCAGTGAACATGAGGAAGTGCCATCCTCAAAGAAATGACTAATGGCTGCTTCACTCACCCTTTGATGATAGCAAAACAATGAGTAACATTCATTGAGGGTGTTCCAAGCCTTATTTAAAGGAATTTGCATAAAATTCTTTCGTTTATCTTCATGGAAGGTCTTGCTAAATGTCCTTCCTTGGGTGGGACATAAGGAACACCTACCCCTCCTCCTAAGGTTCTAACAACAAACTGATGCACAATTCTACTGAAGTTTACTTTGAGGGTAACAATGAGTTTATTGAGTTTATTACATAAGTAGAAGGTTACTTACAGAATGAATGGATGTTGCAGCCCCAAAAGGCCATAACAGAAAGTATTTACCCAGTAGGAATGAGGGTTTTCCCATAGCTTCAAAGGTAGAGTCCCTGCCCCTATTCTTCCCGAGTTTACATAGCCCAGTGATTCTCAACCTGTGGGTCATGACCCCTTTTGGGGCAAGGGCAAATGACGTTTTCACAGGGTCACCTAAGACCATGGGAAAACAATTCATAACAGTAGCAAAATCACAGTCATGAAGTAGCAATGAAAATAACTTTAGGGTTAGGATCACCATAACATGAGGAACTGTATTAAAGGGTTGCAGAATCAGGAAGGTTGAGAACCACTGCTCTAGAGGGACAGAACTCATAGAACAAATATATATTAAAAGGGGATTTACTAGATTGGCTTGTATTATATTGTCTAGCTTGTCCAACAATGGCTGTCTCACATTAGAGAGGCTGAGACTCTCATAGCTGCTAAGGCCATGAGGAGTTAGGGCACAGTTGCTTACAGCAGATGGTATGGAGCAGCTGGATACTTAGGTGAGGATCATGTGACCCTCCCCACCCCTCTATCGGGGGTATAAACAGCCAACAAGCCCAGCTGAGATGATTGCTCACAAGTGGACACAGCTGAATGCCACAAGATGTTTGGTTCAGAGGCTAGTCCTGTACAACAAAGGGGAAAGAGAATATGACCGGGGAAAAAGAGAGAAAACTTCTAATTCTGACTGTAGAATCAGAGAACATTGAGTGGGAAGGGAACTAGTGGGTCATTGAATTTGCCTTTCCTTCACTAGTCGAGAAAAAGAGAAACCTGAAACTTCTCCCCATCAATGGCTAATTATCAGCAGTGGCCACATGTCTGCCAAACCCTTTCTTCTCCAAACAGTTGAGGTATCCAAATCAACAAGAAGCTATGAGCTTTCATCTCAGCAACTCGTGCCAAGCTCATCCAACAAGAAAAAGAGGACTCTTGGTACCAGGTTTGTTGAGGACGGGTCTTGGTACAAGGTACCCTGGGTCGGGGGCTGGGATCTAGATATTCTGGAGGGACCTCCAAAATAACAATTTAAAAACCTGAGGGTAGGAGCTAGGGAGATGATTGAGCCAGGAAAGTGCGTGCCATGTAAGCATGAAAGGGCCTGAATTCAATCTCCACCACCTACCTAAAAGCCTAGTGCAGCAGTAACACACATGTAACCCAGCACTGGGAGGAAGAGACAGACAGATCGCCGAATTATTGAACAACCAACCATTCTGGTCTAAAAGTAGGTTCTGGGTTCAGTGGAAGATCCAGTTCCAAAAAATTAATAGATAAATATAGGACTGGAGAGACAGCTCAGCAGTTACGATTACTGGCTGTACTTCCAGAAAATCTGGGTTCAATTTCCAGCATCCACATAGTGGCTCAGAACCATCTATAACTCCAGTTTTTGGGAATCCAATACTCCCTTCTTATATTTTTGATCAACAGGCATACCTGTGGTGCACATACACACATGCAGACCAAACATTCATAAAAATAAGTTTTTAATGAAAATAAATAAACATGGTAGACATCAACTGAAGAAGATACTAAATACAGACCTCTGACTTCCACATGCACACATATGCATATATGTACACACATGAAGATTCACACACGCATGCACACATAGATGCACATACACCTCTCCCCCATACAAATACACACACACACACTTGCACTTAAAGAAAAATTGAATATAATATTCTCCATAAAGGTAAAGTATCAGCTATGCTGATAAAAAAGTAAGATTTCTTGGACCCAAACAGGAAATATATGGGGCACTAATCTAAAAGAATGAGGATTGGAACCAGCATTTGGCCTGGAGAAGTCTGTCAATTCTAGTTTCCTGTAATCAGAATTTTAATGGGAAACAGGAGACATAGCCTATGGCCTGAGTAAAATAAGAATATGGGTTGAAAACCCACCAACGTTCAGGGTTTCACAGGACAAAACTGTCAGTGAGAAAAATGGGGTAGGAGACAGCCATAAAAAGAAAACAGGCAACATGCTTTCCTCTGTCTTGGCTCTGGATTGCTGAGGGAGATGTGTAGGCAGGGCCCCATGAGCTGCTTTCTGGTCTGGGGCTGATGTGTGCAGACTCTGTGAATTCCTGTTTAAACTACTCCTGGGTTGATAGCAGCAGCCACACTTGGAGCTCAAGTCCTCCTGAGGGTGCACTTTTAAACTGGCCTTGGGTGATGTAGGCTGATTAACAGCCCCATAAGATCCATGTTCTATTCTCTGGAACTTGGCCTATTCACATTTTTACTTTGGGTAGCAAAAGAGCTAAGACACCGCAGGCAGGATTGTGTGAAGTGTCTCTTTGTGGACAGATCACTCTAGGTATGAACAGAATTATCTTGATTAAGGAGAGAAGGAAAGAAATGTGGTACAGAGGTGGTGACAAGAAGACATTACAGGACTCCAGGGGACTCTGTATTGAAAGAGAAAAGATGGGGTGGTACTGAAGAGATGGTTCAGCAGTTAAAAGTGTGTATTGCTCTTGCAGAGGACTCAAGTTCAGTTCCCAGGACTTGTGTCAGGCAGCTCACAGTTCTCTGTAAGTCTAGTGCCAGGGGATCTAAGCCCCCTCTTCTGACCCCACAACTACCTACACCCTTGCACACAAACAGATATGCAAGTATAAATAAAAATAAAACTTTAAAAATAGATGTGAAGAATTGTATAATATATAAACTTCTAATAATTTAAAATAGGGCCTAATAGCAAACATAGACTTTAAGGCCTGAGCTATAAACTCATGCTCAAAGAAACTGTCTATAATGTGGCAAGGAAATACCAGCAGTTTTGATCAGTGGGAAGGCCACAGGTACTAAGAACTTTGTTCCACCTGATTTTCTACACTCATAATCCAAGAAATGCTAAATTCTGATTTAAAATTGGGAAAACAGAGACAACTTTTTCTCTTAACATTTGGGCTACAGAATATGACATAAGAAAATTAAGCCTTAGTGTGGAGTAGTTTAGGTTTCAGACTGAAGGAAATTGATTGTGTTGTCTATGGATAATAGAAGTTCTCCAGGTTTTCATGTTTCTTCTTTCTATGAGTTGTGTGTGTGTGCAATGTATGTGTGCATATGTATAGGTGTACATGTGTATGATGGTGCATGTGCCTGAGGAGGCCCCCAGGTTGATGTTAGAGATCCTTGATTCCTTTTTCACAGTATGCTTTGAGGCAGGGTCTGTCAATCGAACTCGGGCCTTGCAGACACAGCTGGTGCAGCTGATCAACTTGTTCCAGGTGTCTGGTTTTCTACTTCTCAGGGTGAACTCTCAGGGGGATGTCAAGCCACCCTGCATTTATGTAGGCTCTGGGATCTGAACTCTGGTCATGCTTGGTACTTGTAGCCAAGTGCTTCAACTACCTGTGCTCCTTCCTCAGCCCCATCGTTTTGCTTCAACATTTCAAGTTTTGTGGTTTTCCTACACTAAAAATCTTTGAAGTGAGAGTCACACTTGCTCAGTACTCAAAATATCTGGAAGCTGCCCTGTAAAACACATCCTACTCAGAGTGCAATAAAACTATCAAAGATGGGTTGTAGCGAGGAGTGACAAAGTTTAAAACTGAGCCACAGATGGATGGTGACAGCCAGCAGATGGTTTTCTAAATGATGGTCTCTGCAGACATCCTGAGATGTGAGGGTTTCTGTCCTGACTGTGGAAACTGCACTGTTGCCACTGTTTTGAATTCACATCTAGGACATCATCCTGCCTCCTGCTAACATGGCAAGCCAACTCCAGATATCCGAAGTATACCTGCCTCATTTTGGTTATCAACCTGATCCTTTGCAAAGAAAGACAGTCAGCTCAAAAATGCGGATTTCCATATTCAGCTATTTCAACAGAGGATTATGTCCTCTGCTGTAGTAGCTTGGCTCAGATCCATATGTCATCTTGTTGGCCTGTTAAAAACAATGTCCAATTGGAAATGTATACTATACCTTGTAATTTTCATAATTGCAGCTTAATTATTCTTATTGTACTTATTATTATTATATTGTACTTATTGTTATAAGAAAAAAAACCTTTTATTGGACTAAAAAGGGGAAGAAGAAACACCTTAAACTTAAAAAAAAAGCAGATAGGAGGGTGAGGGGGAAGAGGGTAGGAGTGTGGGACCAGGAGGGGAAGGAGGGTGGGATATGATTGAGATGAAACTTGAAGAAATAAACAAATGTTTTTAAAAAAAAAAACCTCCAATCCTTTGCAGCTCACAGATGGAGTTTGCCTCAGCCACACATGCATCCAGGACACTGAGAAAGAAAGAATATTAGGAATAAAAACAGCCTCTCCACATAAAAATGAATTGGCATCGCAAACATTCCTATTATATACAACAACAAATCAAGACCTTTCAAATCTTCAAAGGTTAAACAGATCTCACTCAAAATTATAATGGTAAGTGGCACTTTAAAAATATTAACTGCTGACCCAGAAACGTTCTCATACACTTCCTTTAAATGTTGATTTATAAAACACATTCACCTGAATACTTTCAGAAGTACCTGTAACACCTGTCAGCCATTTTGAAACAACATCAGATCTGTTTTCTATGAAGACAAAACAGGGTATTTTGGGCAGAGAATCAGAAATGTTTTTCACTACATTTTTCCCCCTCTGGTAAACATTTCTAAGACCAAGACATGAAAATGAAAGGGATTTGTTATTGTTGTTTTAAATTTCCTTAAGGGTGTGTGATCCTTATTGCATTGTACACTGAAAACTCTCAAGTGACTTTAGTCTTATTTATTACTGCAGTTCACTGTAATCCAGGAAAGGGATGCTACAATCTATCTGCTATTTACATGGCCCCAAACAAATACAGAAACAGCAAAAAGACCTTGCCTAAGTGTGAAGCGAGCATTTCTAGTGGGGTTTTTCTCAAATCTCTAACCTCCAAATTTCAATTCAGGGTTTATTTATTAGGTAAGAAGGTACTCTGCTGGTGGGACCAACAGAGAAGTCCCATGGGAATCCAAATCCAGTCCTCATATTGGGTTAACAAATGCCTCTTTCTCTAGAGGAGAAGTGAATTGCTCAGCTTGACTCCGAGGGCTGCGCTGCCTGCAAAAACAATACTGAGCATGGTCCCCATCACTCTGAGTGGTTACTTCACTTAAAATTACATCACTGAGAGATTCAGAGAGAGGAAACCCTTCCTGGCCTAGGTCTCTGTCAAGGATGTCAGAGAATAAAAGATTCTTTCCTCAAATACTGATATGCATTTTGGAAAAGAGTCATATTGCAAATCTGAACTCCACAGACTACTCTGTAGAATTTCAATTGTACTTCAATTTCAAATCAATTCCTATTTTTGCCAGAAACATTGGTCCTAAAAATGGACTGTTCTTTTGTTAGTTCTAATGTGTATGTGTGTGTACTTTATAATTTATAATGGCAGAATATTTAAAACATTGATTATTTTTGAAAATAGTTATGATGAATACTTAGAAATAGAATTAAACATTTGATAATAATCATTTTTAGAAATAATTTAGATTTTTAAACATTAATTCTGGGCAATAGCACAATTCTACAAACTTAAGGCTTCCTTTGGCACACATATTTATCAATGATTGTTTCCTTTTGCCACAAGGGCTTCTGATTCACACCCCAGTTCTTCCACTTCCTAAATGCCTCCTCTTCTAAATTAGCAAAATAAGAATGAGAGTTTTCTCTCTCTTAGATCCTGAAGATTAAATCAGATAATGAATGAGAGAAAGCTGTGTGAGCCATCAGGTGTCATTGTAAGATAAACTATCACCAACATGTTTTAAAGCACATGGTGAGACACCATCACTCTTGTGTGACACACTAAAAAATGCTTTTCCCCTGTTCTTGAACCTACCCCTCTCTATATTGGTGTGGAAGCTTACTACTTCTGACAATGGACTCTAGATGGAAACTGCCACTTATTAAAGACACACATCAACGCTGCTTACAAATTACAAAAACAAGCACCTGGAACATACTAGACCAAAAATCACTGGGATGTGTTGTTACCTCAGTAGCTGATACTGAAGGTTTTTACTATTGCTGCAGAACAGAAACAGAAAAAAAAATGGTATTTTTGTGTGGACCAATCTTTTGCCTATTGAAATCAAACAAACAGACAAATGGAATTCTGTAGTACATAAGTCAAAGAAATATTATTTTTTCAAAAGTACATAGAAGGAAAAACAAACAAACAAAAAGATCTTAATACTCAAAATGAGTGGCCAAAGACTATTGCATCTTCCCTTCATTCAGCTGCCATGTGTTATAGCCTGGATTGGAGTTTAGGTCCTTTAAGGTGACCTTGCTAAGCTAGTGACAAATAGGAACGTGGTCCTCTCTAACGTTACATATGTTATCAGAATGGAACTTCTGATACTAATTTTCAGATGTTTGAGAAACAACATAGAAACAAGGAGAAGAAATAGGAATGTCTGACCTCTGTGATTCCAAGAGACAGTCCCTTGTAACCGATCTTTTAAATTATTATTTAACACTTATTTATTTATTACTAAATTCACTTATAACAAACACCAACAATTTCTTAACTATTAATCCTATAAATTCCTACAACCCCTTTAACCTATCCACTAAACCTATTGATAATTATTTTTCTAACCTTTTAGAATGATACAGTCTCTGGGGCAGGTCCTCAATCGTCAGGAACACAGTCTTTGTTGTAGATTCTTTAATGCACTTAGCAGTCCTTTTTCTGGATCTCTCAGATGCAGGTTCGTCAGGGTGAGTTGGTTATTGCAGTCTCACCTTAAATAAGGCTTCATGCTTTCTTCTCTGTGGGAGACCCCAGCCATCTGCAGGGCAACTTACTTCTTTTGAATCAGGAACTCAGCTGCTCTGCCTCAGTCCTTAAAGCCAGGCACAGTTTCCCCTAGGCCACTGATCGGACAGATAAAACCCCTCCAGGCAAAAGCTGAGCCACAGGGTCCAGTCCTTGGCCTTTTGGTGTCTTGCTCAGGCTTTCTTTGCTCACCGGCTTCTTTCTGCTTCAGGGAGAGAGCTGGCCATCAATGGCCAGCCCTTTTTTTAGCAGGACTCTTGGAGCTCTCTAGCATCAGGGGCCTCTTTTCCTTCTGGGCTCCATGCACTGTCCTTAAATAGGAGGAACTCTGTTTCAGCTTAATTTGGGCTCCACCCACTTAGCAGCTGAAAACAATGTCAGGCCAGATAGTTTGTTTCTTCAAATCCATTAAGTCTTTCCTGTTTTCCTGACTTCAACCTTGTTTTTCAGTCTATTGAGTCTTTTCTGTTTTTCCTGACTTCAACCTTGTTTTTCAGTCTCTTAAGTCTCCTGTTTGTTTCCTGTTTTTAGTCCACATGCTGATAATGCTCTTCATGCCCCAAATTAAGAGACAGTATCAGAAACCCCTATATGTTTTCTAAATCTAATTTATCTAACCCCTACAGTCCCTGATAGGATCTTCTTTCTATACCTCATTCCAAACACTTTCTAGTTATTTTGGGGCATTGCCGAAATGAAATAAAGAAATAAGATTTTGTTGCTGGTCTTTTTATGCTAAGATAATAATCAGTTTCTGTCTGCGTGCATCTCACTGTCTGTCTCTGTCTCTCTCTGTGTGTGTATGTGTCTGTGTGCATGCATGTGTGTGTGAGTGTGCATGCGTGTGTGTGTGCATGTGTGTGTATGTGTGTTGCTTTAATATTTCATATACACTTTGACTTTGTTACCACAGAACCAGTAATATAATAGCAAGTACATTTTCATTTATCTGTGTGGTTATTTCATTTATAAAAGTAATAGGTGCTGTACCCTTATCCAGATAAATTGGTGCCAAGTACTCAGTCCTGGCTATATAAAAATGATACTGACAGCAAGTAAGTAAAAGGTGAAGAAAAAAAAAAACAATTTCAGAAGGAGTTAAGTGCTAAGCAGGAACAGAGAATGTCACAGACAAGGTTGGAAAGGAGCTGCTTCGAGGATGGCCAGGAAAAGCTTCTGTGATGAGGAGGTGCTGCATCATGAGCAGAGAACCACAGACAGACTCTAACTTTATGAAGTTCAGTGTGAACAAAGTCACTGATGAAGAATGTGGGAGACAGTTTAAATTCTAAAGTAAGAACCGAGACCACAGTTCGACAGCACAGCAGAGCTGAAGGTGGGCCAAAGTCTGAAATGCAAAGAAGCTTGTTCTAAGGGAGCAGAACCAATACACAAACATGCGTTACAAAGGGGACTGACTAGCTTAGCTTACTGAGCCAGGTGGCAAAGTCTGGTAAAGACAGCAGGGTGGAGAGACTGAGGGCAAGCCGCTACCCAGTCCTTGAGACTGATGCCTCAGTTTCCCACTGATGCAAGAAACAAGAAAGATTCCAGAGAGCTGCTGGTCTTTGGGCATGGTGAAAGGTCAAGGAAGTTGGCTTCAGATAGCTGCATGTACAATGTGACCAGCTGCCACACATTCCTGTGGCCATACCTTCCCACCATGATGACTGTACTCTCGAGCTGTGAACTGAAATAATGCCTTCCTTCCTTTAGTTGCTTTTGCACAGTATTTTATTGCAGCAATGAGAAAAGTTACTAAATCACTCCCTGAGGTGCAGTCACAGACGTTAGAGATGAAGTCCCAGGAAACCCTGTTTAAAGTGGGTGGCAGCTGACACCACAGGATCCAAGATGAGCCACCCAGTTGAGATTTTCCCCATTCTCCTCTCAGAAACCATGACCACAACAAAATGATGGTTTTTCCCAGCTATTAGAGATGTTATTTATCACCCACCAATAGAAAGTCAGACTAGCTTAATCAGTGGTTCTCATCCTGTGGGTTTGACCCCCCCCAAAGGGTTGCAAATCAGATATCCTGTATATCAGATATTTACATTACCATTTATAACAATAGCAAAATTACAGTTATGAAATACAAAGGAAATAATTTATGATTGGGGGTTACCATGACATGAGAAACTGTACTAAAGGGTTGCAGTATTAGGAAGGTTGAGAACCACTGATCTAAATTGTGGAATTACTACAACTACAGGAAATTGGGTGTAGGCACAGAGTCAATGTTTAGCTTAAAAATTGTATTTAACCATGCCATACCTGCTTTTCAAGTATCTTTAGGAGATAATTGTTTTAATAGTTTCTCATTTCATTCATTAAATATGGGTGTCTACTATTGAAGCTGTTTATTGTTCATAAGAGATTATGGATAACATTTAACACATAGGAGCAGCATGAACAGTTTAGGAAAACCTGATAAGCACTCATCGTCCTGAAGGAATTTTTCAAGTATTATTGTTTATTTAATGTATATTGTTTTCTGATCACTTAATTATTCTCCCTGTGCACTATTTGGGAGAGTTTAAGTTGATAAAGATTAGAAAATTAGGTAGTATCGTTTGTTTAAATAATTATCTTTAGAACACGGCTTTCCCGAGACAGGGGAGGATTATTTAAAAGAAATATCATCCTTCAATTGCTTCTCCTGAGGCATTTCCAAAGGGCAAATAAAAGAACAGAGAGGAATACTGAGCAATATAGGCAATATAGTATTAAATGTCTGCCTAATAGAGAATCGCATGATTCAATTCAAGAGAAGGCTCCACTGAGTCTGCAGGAAGAAAAGTAATGAGGTTTTAGAACCAGAGCAAGCATCCCTCTCCAAAACGCAGATAGAAATCTTTTCAGTAAAAGACAAGAAGAATTTGAAGTCGAGTGGTGAAAATGTGTTCCCATATCAAAGCCGTGACTGATGAAGTTCAAACATGTAAGGAGTCTTTAGTCAAATGCATTCATTGAAGGGCACAGGAATGCGTGTAACAACCTCCTCTCATTGCCTTCACTTGTTTGTTATTCTGGTGTTAAGGTAGGGGACAGCCGTCCAGTGGAGGCACACATCGTTGAAGGCTTGTAAGGAACCAATCATGTTTCCAACCAGGAGAGACTCTCCAGAATAGCTTATTTTATACTTGAGGAAGCAAGAATTCCATCTAGACTTAGTTTACTCAAGGTCACAGAACAAGAATCCTGATGTTCTGACTGGGCTCCTCCCCTTTGATACTTACAGTCCACAAATTAATTCTTTCACTTAATGTTCCTACTAGTAGATATTCCAAGGATAACATTTAGATTGACTGTGTTTTAAATAAACTAGTCAAAACCTGACTGGATTCCTACTAACAGAAGGATAGGAAAGCCAAGGTCAAGCTGTATGTGGGAAACAATGAGCCCTTCCTTGTAGCAGGTAAAACAAAGGCGTTCTTTTCTGGTCCAGTCTTTTTGTTGGCCTGGAAACAAAACTAATCCCAATTTCAAGCTTTACGCTGGACCTGTGCACCTTATACAGTGAGATCACTAAAAATAGATCAATAAACAGTAATCTCCCAGCAAAGAGCAATGTCTATAATTTTTAGTAAACACATTAACCCCAAATAAAAAATATTTTTACAATAGCAACAACAACAACAAAAGAGGGACTGGGAAAACAGCTCAGACCGTGAAGTGGTTGTGTTGCAAACATGAGAACCTGATTTTTGATCTCTAACAATGACATTTTAAAACATTACAATCCCAGAGCTGGGGAGAAAGAGACAGGCAGATCACTAAGCTTGCTGACCAGCCAGCCTAGCACACCCAACAAGTTCAAGGCCATTGAGAGATCCTGACTCAGAAAAATGTACCTGAGGAATGGGATCTAAGGTTGTCCCCTGGCTGAAGCCATGTACACACATAAACATGAACACACACATACAGACACACAAAAATAAATAAATAGCAAATAAATGAATAAATAAATAATAGATATGAGGCTCTTTATTGTGATCAGTTATCTGACTAAACCTTTAAAGGAAAAGAACAAATATTTCTTATCTTTAAAAAAAAACAGAGAAACACTAGTGGAGAATCATTTCAGCCACTAGAAACATTTGGTGCTCTTGCAGAGGGCCTAAATTTGGTTCCCAGCACTCAACTCCCTATAATTCCCCTTCCAAGGTATCTGATGCCCTCTTCTGGCATCTGTGGCCACCTGCACATGCCTGCTCTCACACAAAAGTGTAAATATGCATATCTACATCAACAAATAACAAAAACTGAAAAACAACAGCACACTGAGCATCAAGTCTCAATTCTGATTGTCACAGACCTTCAAGGTAGCAGTTTAAAAACCGAAGATGTTAAGAAGGATCTGCAGGGTTTACTGGGATCTGCTCTTGCAGAATGCACAATTAGTGATTTGGAGAAGGACTCACATCACTCCAAATGCTTCCTTCCTCTGCAGAGAGCAGTCTTCTGTCTCAGAGTGAGCGAGCTTTGGGTTGCAAGGTCCTGTGGATTTAAAGGTCAATTAGTTTGGTTCCACTTTGATTAGAAGCCATCATAACAGTGCTGCATGAGTAATTTACAGAGGCATAAATATTGACATCAGTTTTTGTCAGATATTCCGATATCATAAACATCATGTAAATCTAGGCACCAGCAATCAATTTGCACATAATGGACTAATTTGATTAGAACTGTATGGCTGTGCTATTTGAGAATCACAGTCCCTCGCCTCTTCCTACATTAAATCATCATTTTAAATCATGCTGAAGTGTCCCTCACAGCGAGCAATCAAAAGCAGAAAATTTAAGCCCATTGGATCTTTGCCTAATTTAATGATTTTTCTCAGGGGTTGTGCTCACTTGGAACCACCAATGAGGTTCTGGCCTTGTGCCTAGAAAGGACTCCATGCTACCTTTTTCCTTCCCTCCTTCATTTACTCAGAAAGCTGACTTTGTCCACAACCAGTTAGAGGGTATGCATCATATGATTCTATTTTTTCTCTTTAAAATTAACATATACTAATTATGCAAATTAATAGGTTAGGTGTGACATTTTCATATACACATATTATATACCTTGACAGCGTTTGCCTCTGATTTTCTCTCCCAACCCCTCCCTTTGCTCCGCCCCTGATTCTCATTCCAGTTCATAATACGGCTTGGTTACTTTCTTTTTTAAAGTATTGTCTTATTATTTTTAAGTTACATGTGTGTGTTGTGTTGTGTGTGTGTGTGTGTGTATACGCGTGTGTGCACATGTGTGGCTATGTAAATATGAATGCAGATGCCTGAGGAGACCAGAAGCACAACTCCTTGGAGATGCAGTTACAGACAGTTGGGAGCTGTCCAGTGTTGGTGCCGGGAACAGAGCCCAGGTCTTCACAAGAGCAGCAAGCACCCTCAACTGCTAAGCCATCTCTCCAGCTCCCCAAAACATTTTCACAGGAGGGTGGTCTCTAGTGGCCTGAAGTAAGATAAAACATTTTATTATAACTTATCTTGATAGCAGGGCAAGCCAGAAGACAAAGTGTGTTGCCAGATCCTTGAGAGCAAGGTCTCTATTTTGTATTTCTTTCTTATTACACATGGCACTTTGTAAGGCATAGGCCAAATGGAAAACTCTCAACAAATGCTACACAGAAAATGAACAAGTTCATACCCATTTGCATGAATCTCTGTGTGTGTGTGTGTGTGTGTGTATGTCTGTGTGCAGGTTTGTACACACATATGTACATGACATATCTTCTCAGGCACTATCCACTTCCTTTTGTTTGTTTTTGAGACCAGGTCTCTTACTAGCCTGGAGCTCACTAATTAGTAGGCTGGCTGGCCAACGAGCCTCAGGGATCTGCCTGCTTCTACCTTCCCAGATCTAAGATTACACATAAATGCTACAATACTCTGAGAGACAATCACACTCACCCAGCATTTTTGTGGGTGCTGGGGCTCTGAAATCCGGTCCTCTCAAGCAAGTCCTTGCAAGTGCTTCACCTACTGGGCCATCTCCCAAAACCCAATTCATACATTTTGCCTGTTGTTTAAAAAAGAAAAATCTAAATCCCTGTCATTCAATTTTACCAATGAAGACGCAGGTGCCAGGTGCTGTGTTGAAAGCCTGCTAGCTCAGAGAGGCAGAGAAAGCAGCTAGCTAGAAGAACCTAGAGGAAGAAGCCTAGAAGGGGGAAACCCCAAAGGAGAAAACCCAAAGGAAGAAGCCTTGAAGGAAGAAAAACTTCCAATTACTCTACACTGCCTTAAATACCCTTGAGCTCAATGTCCCTCCTTTCTGTTTAATCCCTGTCAACTGGTTTCTTTTTTCTCCTCTTGACCTAGGGTTTACTTTATTAAATCCTGTGTACCTTGGATTAAATCTCTTGGATTAAAAGTATATACCAGTAAGGTAAATTATAGTTTGAAAATTGTATATTGTATTTTTATTATATTTTTAAGCTGATTAACTCTTTTCTTAAAAAAGTATTATTTACTTCTAGAACATAGTTTCCTCCCTCCTCCCCTCTTGGCCCCTCCCTTCCTCTCTCCTTCCCTCCCTCTCTAGAAGCAGATTTTTACAGTTTATAATCTTGGGGTTCACAATGTGATCAAATATTTTTCAACATTTGCCTATGAGACTCACATCCAGATATACACAAATGCACAACATTGGGAAAAGTAAAACACATATATCTGAAAGAGGAAGTACTTAAGCAAAGCACAAAGATTTTGGCCTCTGATGGAATAATGGACAGAAGAATGAGCTGGGAGAGGAACCTGAGCCAGCATTTGGTTTCCGGATCTATAGTCTCACAGTGTCCCCCACACACCCAAGGAAAGGTTTATGTCTCAAGTTTCTGTTCCTACAACACTGGAATATCATCACTTTTATAACATACTGTGCTTAAAGTGTGTGTGTGTGTGTGTGTGTGTGTGTGTGTGTGTACATGTCCCTGTGTCTGTGCATATGAGTGTGTAAGTATATATACACAGATGTGCGTGTGTATATGGAGGCCAGAGTTCTACCTTGGCTGCCCTTTTCCATCACTCTCCACATTATTTTTTGAGCAGTGTCTCTCACTGAACCTGAATCTCACTGATTCATCTAGATGATCATGCCTGAGAGCCCCAGGTTCCTCCTGTCAGAGTCTCTTCAGGGGATCTGCTACAATGCCTGGGCTCTATGTGGGTGTTCAGGATGGAACTCAGGTCTCCATGCTTGCAAAGCAAGCACTTTATCCATTGAACCACCTCCCCAGCCCTGCGGTTGAGCTTTAATCAGTTCATCTATGACAGGGATCTACCAACATGCCTAGCTCAGGTCACTTACTGTTTGTGTAGCAACACTTGGCTGGTTGTGAGGCACCTAAGGCTCCTTTAGTGTTGGGGGGAGTTGTTACTGTCATGCTCTGCAGCTGGAGAACAACATCCCTTTGGAGTAATTTCCTAAATGTCTGCATGGAGATGAGTCCTGTGGAAGGCCTGCAGAATTTCTGACTTCTCAGATCTGTGTGAAACTGAGAACTTCCATTTCTGTCTATTTCCATATGATGTTTGGCCTGGGGCTACAAGTTCAAAACCATTGCTTTTGAAGAATTCTTTTTCTCTATACAGTATCACAGTGGGGAAAATAACAAAACTGAGTTGTTGATTACCAAGTGCCACCTCTGAAGGAATCCTCCCTGTCCTCTCTACACAGGGAAAGACTGTGGTTAGATTGGGTTGACCAGTGGTTCTCATGGAGAATCCTAAAGTAACTACCAAATAGGCTGTGAAGTATGAAAGGGAAGAGCACCTAGGGCAAGAATTCTGAAGGCCCTAGCCACTCAGGATCTATCAACAGGGTCAGAATCTCTTCTCTCCCAACTCCATCCAACAAAAATGGAGCACACTGGAAGTTACATGCGCTGAGTATGTGCTCACTGAGAAGTGACAGTATATCTAAAAGAGTAAAGCAAGGTAACATGAATGTTTTAATAGAAAGGAAAAGAAGTGGGTACAAAAACATACAGCACAGAGCCATGCAGAGCTGAGTGTAAAGAGCCAAGGTGACCCTAGCACTCATGTGGGGCACTCTTGTTTTAAATAATCTATTCCTCAAACCAGCCCCAGGAGGTATGTAGCATAATTGGTCCTATTTTTAAATCCAGGAAAATTGAGGCACAGAAAGATTGAACTGCTTAAGGTCACCCAGCTAATTAAACTAGAGCCAGAATTTGGAGCCAGGCTCGTTCCATCCCTTTGCTTTCCACAACCGTGTTGTCTGGGGCCTTGGAGAGAAAGATGAAATTAAGAAAAATTTCTAGGTTGGCTGGGAACATGGCTACATATATAAAATGCATGCTACAAGCATGAAGGCCCAAGTTCAATCCCCAAAACCCACATTTTTGAAAGTTATGTGATGGGTTGGATATGACAGCACACAGCTTTAATCCCAGCACTCAGGAGGCAGAGGCAGAAGGATCTTTGTGAGTTCAAAGCCAGCCTGGTCTACTAGAAAGTTCCATGACTGCCATAGTCACATAACGAGATCCTGTCCCTTCCCTCTAAAACAAAAAAACAAAACAGGTATGGTGGTGCATACTTATAATCCCAACACTGGGGAAGCAGAAAAGAGTAGATCCCTGGGGCACACTGGACAGCCAGTCAGACTACTTGATGATTTCAGGTCAGTGGCAGACCCTTTCTTATACAAAATCAGTGGATGGCACCTGAGGAAGGACAGATGTTCTCTGAACCCTACATGTACACATACATACATGCATATGTACTTGCATGCACAAGATCTCTCTCCCTCTCTCTCTCTCTCCCTCTCCCTCTCTTTCTCACTCTCACATACATGCACATGAAAAAATGGGCAAAGATTATAGACAATTTATGAGAATGGTTCAAATTTACCAACTAGAAATCTACCCTCCTTCTTTCAGTCCCCAAGAGTGTGCTGGGATGCAGCTCTCTGTCCTACACACTACACAGGGGGAACCAGTACAGCACCTTCTCCAAATTATTATAACCCACAGAACATGCTGATCACCTGCCTGGATTATAGCATGCTGCCTCATTTCTCTAAATATCGTTCAACCAGAGAAAGAAAGCCTTATGATAAATGATGTCTCTGTCCTCTGTCCTGTGCATTAGAGCTGGCTGCTCTCCCACAAACAAGGCCAAAATTGTAAGCAAACTGGCACAGAGTCAGTGACAATATGTAAATTACTTGTAAAATCAACTTGATCCCCTGTAATAAATGCTGTTTGATTTTTAATTTTCTAACAATATTTTAATGTGGTAATTGAGGTCATGGAAGATGTGGCTAGAGATGAAACCATCTGCAACTGTCGATTTGAAGAACACTGTGTTGCTCAGGTTTATAAAATATTTCCAGGAAATAAAAGGAGAACACATTGCATGGAGTTGGCTGTGAATAGACACTAACACAGCAGAAAAAGACACTGTACTGTGGAACAGTAAGAGGGCTTGGGAAGAAACTGTCAAAGGCTATTTGTTACTTTAAACATTTTTGCTTAGAACATGGGCCCTCAAACTACTGCTGGTAGTTTGGTAGATTAGTTGATTGGTTGGTTGGTTGGTTGCTTGATGGGTAGGTATGTTGGTTGGTTGGTTGGTTGGTTGGTTGGTTGGTTGCTTGCTTGCTTGCTTGCTTAGTTACTTGCTTGATGGGTAGGTAGGTAGGTAGGTAGGTAGGTAGGTAGGTAGGCAGGTAGGTTAGTTGGTAAATAGGAAGGTGGGTAGGTAGGTTGGTGGATGGGTAAGTATTTTGCTTACTTGCTTGCTTGCTTGGTTTTTGAGATTGGGTCTCATGTAGTTCATGCTAAGCTTGAACTTGTCATGTCTATGAGGATGAACTCCTAATCTTCTGTCACCACTACCCAAGTGCTGGAATTATAAACTTCTACCACCATGCTTGGCTTATGCACTGCTATGGCTGGAACCCAGGACTTTGTGTGCTGGGAAAGCACTCTATGAACTGAAATATGTCTCCAATTCTCTTGGCATGCTCTTACTAAAATAAAGGCATTATTAAAATACATACTCCCATATGTTTCAATAATTTGGGGCAACATCTCATCTTATATCTTTCATAATTAACCAACTCTGCACCCTAGAAGTCGTTCACTGCAGCCTGTTCCATCTGCTCTCCTTTTCAGCTCCACTCTCCTGGACCATCAGTTTCAGGACCCTAGAAACTGACCTGCCAGTCTAATGCCAAAGAGTGAGAAATGTGCTACAAGTTTGCACTGGCTGTCTTAATACTTCTTGTCATCCAGCTACTGCCCAGGGCCAGCTTTCATCGTCTGTCTCTCCTTCATATGCTCTATTTCAACGTCTCCTTTGGCCTAAAGTCGTGTTTCTGTTATGAAACCCAGAAGCCCAGAATTCTGCCCGTCTCTGCCTTTTGTTTAGCCCTTTTCCTAGTCCAGCTGGAGTGAGGAAATGAGGCACACACTGGGAATGAGGCAGACCAGGCTGTGATTGTAGATGCTGTCATCTTTCTCGCCCCCCTCCCGCCTTTGTTCATAGATCCCCATTTACACAGCATAACTAACCTTGCAGACAGAGGATTCTAGATAAATCCTCTGACCAGCAAAGCCTTAAATAAACCTTTATGCTTTGCTCTTTGCCTGACATTCAAAGTATTCTCTTTGTGTCCCAGTGGGGCCACACACCGTCACTAAAGGCCTGTGGTCTATAAAACCGCCATCCACTTACAGTCTACCTGATTCCAGTTCTTCTCCCTCCCAGCTTCTGTTCTGTGACTCTATCCTCTCCATGCCTCTCTCTGCTCTCCAAGTCACCCATCCTGCTCAAAACCCTAGTCCTGACCATTTGTCAATTCACAGCTCAAATTCCTCCTTTAATAGGAGTCTGAATGACTTCATTGGTCCAGGTGTTTCTTTCCTTCTTGTTTCAAATATTTGCTTAAAAGTATCTTTGCTGGGCTGGAGAGATGGCTCAGCGGTTAAGAGCACTGGCTGCTCTTCCAGAGTTCAATTCCCAGCAACCACATGGTGGCTCACAACCATCCATAGTGAAATCTGGTGCCCTCTCCTGGCCTGTAGATATACCTTCAGACAGAACACTGTATACATAATAAATAAATCTTTAAAAAAAAAAAGTATCTTTGCTAAAATTATATACTTTCCCTTGTGGTCTTGAAAAGTACAAACCTCCTACATACCTACGTACACACATCTGAAAATAATAAAAGTAAAGTTATCCTATAATTGGATGGCAATGCTTCTACTACACACCATAGGTTAACAAATAAAAGTCCCAGTTCTAGAAATCAGTTACTTCTTTTGAGCGTTGTGGTCACTGAGTTTCCATAGAACTCCCCCAAACATTATACAGTGTTGATTTGAATGCAAATGCTCCCCATAGGCTCATTGAATGCTTGGTCTCCAGTTAGTGGAAGTTTTTTTCGGAGTGATTAGGTGATGTGTCCTTATTGGAGGAAGTGTGTCACTGGGGGCAGGTTTTCAGGTTTCAAAAGACTTGCACCATTCCCAGTGAATTCTCTCTCTCTCTCTCTCTCTCTCTCTCTCTCTCTCTCTCTCTCTCT
>CAJQZJ010031917.1:2037683-2050792 GCA_907164525.1 Lophiomys imhausi
ACACTCTCACACACACTCACACTCTCACACACACATTCACACACTCTTTTTCACACACACACTCTCACACACTCACATACTCTTATACACACTCACACTCTCACACACAGAGCACACACACTCTCCCTCACACACACACTCTTTCACACATATACACACTCTCACACACAACACACATACACTCTCTCTCACACACACACACTCATGCACTCTCTCTCACACACAGCACACACACACACTCTCTCACATACTCTCTTTTTCTCACACACACACTCACACACTCTCTCTTTCTCACACATACACTCTTTCTCACACACACACTCACACACACCCTATCTCTCACACACACTCACACTCTCTCATACACACACACACTCTCTCACACACACTCTCACACACACTCAGACATTCTCATACACGCTAACTCTGTCACTCAAACACTCTCACACACACTCACATACTCTCTCACACACACACTCTCATATACACACACTCATACACTCTCTCTCACACACACACAATCACACACTCTCTCACATACACACTCTCTCACACACACACTCATACACTCTCTTTCTCTCTCACACACACATTCTTTCACACACACACACACAACACAAGGTACTAGAATTCAACAGGTATTTCCATGTGGCAATAGTGACTTTTGTCAAATCTGTGGGGTTCTCCAGCTTCAGGGACATTTAAATCTAAGTCCTCTCTTCAGTGGTAGACAACAAGGAGATAACAGGCAAGCTGCTCCTTCTGAGTTAGGGGTTACTGCTTTTCGCATCCTGTACTTTTCAACATGACCTCTGAGGAATCTTCTCTCCAGCACACACGCTGGTCTCCTGAGTGCAGCAAGAAGTTTGCACCATTCCTTCAGCACAGCCGAGAGAAACAGCTAGCACCTACTGGCCATCTTCTAGGCATTAATGCATATTGCCATGTTCTTAATTTTCCTGTCCATTTATCCTGATTACATTACTGTAGAGTAGAGTAGGTCTTATTTCTACTTTCAGAATCATGACAGGAAGCCTTGAGTGCTAGACATTAATCCCACAGTCAGGGGCAATAGAACCAAATTCAAGCCTCACCTTGCTAGATATCCAGCTCTTCCACAGGACCACTAACTTTGATGAGCAGGTAATCTGAATCTCATTTTCCACTCCTCCACTCCCCCTCCATCTTCCCTCTTTGGAAGCAGAATCTTACATCCCTGCTTCCTTGAGGAGTCTCATATTCTGAATGTAATGCCGTTTTAATATCAGCCTTTCAACCCTGTATTATCTTTCCCAGTCTTCTGTAAAAATGTTCTCCTTGATGACAACTTAGTCCAATTTTGCAATTATTCAGAGCTTTTGTGCTACTAAAATGTAATCCAAGAGTGTTTGAACTGCCCTCTCACACCTGATTCAAGGCTCTGCTCTCTACAAGCTGACTGCAAGAGAATCGCAGGGACATACCCCAGTTGAATACCCCCAGTTGACTCTGTGAACCACACTGGAACAGGAGTGAGAAACAGAGAATCAGAAGTTTCTAGTCAATTCTGGTTTTGTACCTAGATAAACCAAGAAAAGGGAAACATCTCCGGCCCTATTCCAGCCCTGGGACTCTGGGATCCTCCCTTGCCTCAACCTTGACACGGTCTGGTCAGGAGACCACTTTTGAAGAATGTTTTTCCCCTGCTTTGGTCTAATATTGTTCCACAAACGGGTGTCACTTTAGAAGCCAGGAATTCCTCTTTAAATAGATCTGTAGCAAAGCTCAGGGCTTTTACAACATTGCAACATCTCCCCTCAGTGTACAAAACCTTTCTGGTGTTCCAGGTCTCCTGCCTAGCATGAGAGATGCTAGGTCACATCCTGACCTTGAGCTATTTGCCCAGCTGAGATGCTTTCTTCACCACCCCCAAAACACTCAGCTATTTCTAAATGTTGGCTTCTTTGCAATCGCTTATCAGGCAATAATTCTACAGGTCCTCCATTTGTCCTAGAAACAGGAAGAGACTCAGTTCTTCTGGAGCTGGAGAGACACAAATGGCACCAGTGAGAAACAACACAAGAGGTCTCCCAAGATCCCTAAATATCCCACCTACAGTTCTGAACAATGAAATGACAGAGACATTTGAGGTCTCTGGACATCTGATATGGCCTCAAAATGAAGTTTGATCATAGAGGCTGTGCCAGTGATGGCACAGTGGGGTGGAGGACAGGTAGATGGCAGAGCAGGAACTATGTCTTGAAGTCTCCTTGCAGAAAGCAAAGACTCATGAACAGCTCCTAGGAACTCTGGAAGAAAAGTACATTATTAGAAGGAGCCAAGTAAATGACTTCTCCTGGACATGTCTTATAGATCAGATATGGGTGATGGTTTAATATGAAGAATGTGTTGCAAGACTTTAAAAATAAAAAGATTAGGAGTCTAGTCTCTGGAAAAGGGCTTTTGGGTCTTTGTTACATCTGTCACTGGTCACTGGCTCTGAAAAAGCTATCTCTAGGCTTAGTTCTTTACTTTAAAATGAGGTAAGCTGTCCCCAGCTGACTCTAGAAACAGTAGTTGTAAGTGCACTCAAAGACAGTATCCCTCATAGAGAGATTCTATCCCAAAAATAAAATGGAAAGAAATTGAGAAAAACATCCTAAGGTCAACTTGGGGTCTCCACATACATCTATCTGTACACACACGCATACCCACACACATGGGTGAACAGACACACATACACCACACAAATGCACCCATGCACATGCTCACACACAAACATGCACACAAATATACACATATGCACATGCATAAATACAAAGAAATATACACACATGCACACACACAAATGTAAATAAAAGCTTTAGCTTTCAAATTAGTATAGAATTAAATCTGTCATTCAATTCAATAGCAGTGCCTGTAACTGTTTTTTTAATTCAATACACAGTTCTATCATTTTCTTTACTGCTTTTCACAATCTAGATTTTATTATGTGCTTCTAGTATCAAAGCCCTTTTTTAAGACCATCTAAAATTATCTCTATTTTGCTCCATGTTTATGCTTTTATCTTTGTTTTAACTCAACACTGTTATTTTCCTTCCATCTCTTAATTGGCTTCCTACTTTCTTAACAGTTAATTAATTCATTGCAAAATAGCAGGTGTAAGCTTTGATCGTAGAATGGTTTCCTATAAATATGACCCCCTGGCTGGAGATCTGCCCAGGCCTTGGAACCTTTTGCCATTTTCTCTGTAATTCAATTGACGATTGGTACCTCTTTCCTGGCATCTAATTGGTATCCCAATGTTTTGCCTCTTACTAGTTTGCAATTTCCCCAGGAACACGGCTGCTGACTTGATTCTTGTGAGTGCCCTATATGCAGACTCTGGTTAATAATAAAAGCAGGTGGTTTGCTCATCTCTCTACTTGGTTGCCTAGCAGGGATTTCTCCTAGCAGGAATGAAAAAGAAGAAGAAAAGAAGGAGGTGAGTTACACAATTCATCTTAACTAAAGTTTTGTTGAGGGAAAAAAAATGCCATTTACTCCCAAGAATGTCTTTTTCTAATTTCTAATTTTCAAAAGGAGATTCCAAGAATATGACACCAAGGAAAGCCTACAGCTTCAACATTCAGTGGACACAAATATGACCAATAAGATGATACCTGTCATGTATTCCTATGATCAAACCCATCAGCAACAAGCAGCAGCTCTTGCCTAAGGATGCTAAAGAGAATAAAATCATACATGCAACTCAATGAAGCCAATATCTTCTCATTCAAATGGAAACTGCTTCAATAATGTCGTTACACTGAACTAATTCTGATCACTCACTGTGACACAAAAACCTTCAGAGAACATTTATCTTCCTGTAGTACAACTAGAGCACACACACACACACACACACACACACACACACTCACACACACACACACACACGTGTACAAACACACTCACATATACTTTCACATACACATACACTCACACTCACACACACACACACACACACACACACACACACACTCACACACATTCTCCAGCATATTTGAGGTCATTGTGTTTATACACACTCCATCTGTGTGTTTTTTCTCAATCTCCATAAAGAACTAAAGCAACGTGTCTCCCTTTCCAGGCCTTTGCCTTTTTTAAAGCCCTGATTTATGGTCTGAGGCCCTGAAGACAGTGTTTTACATAGCACAGTGCTTGCGGGCAGCCAGAGTCCCTGAAGGTGAGTGTATCATCTGAAAGGGTTTTAATGCAGCAAAGGAAGAAGTACTACCTCCCGGTAATCACATGATCAGCACACCTAAATGGACAGCCTAGGTCTGCATATTTAAACCTGCAGCCAGAGACGCATCTCTGTTTGCACAATGCTGTCCTGTGGCAGAATTACACAGCTCGCCATAGCTGCAGCCAGATAATTATTATTGATTCGCTCTCAAGCTGTCAATCTGGGGACAGCTCTGAGGCAGCTGGTGATGGACAGGAGGAGGATTGGACAGCCACCGTCCAAGGAGGAAACTTCATCTCGAAAATGAACTTAGATGAGATGGTGCCGGTGGATAAGGGTAATTGATGATTGTTTCAGAGGGAAGGAAGGGAAGCAGGAAGATTTTAAAAAGGGAAAACCTTCTTGGCATTCATCTTGCTGTCCTTAGTGGAGTGTCTAGGGGCTATCTGCAAACTCAATCAAGTTTCTGTGCAGTTTTACACAAAAAGGCTGTTATTATTACTATGCCATCATAATTAGAAAAAAAATCAAATAAAGAGTAATTTCAACCTAGAGAAATGGCTCAGTCCATAAAATGCTTTCCATGAAAGTATGGAGACCAGAGTCTAATCTCAACGCCATATAATAAGTTTGAGTGTGTGGCACATGCCTGTAACCCTAGCATTGGGAACTGAAGGCAGGAGGAACCCACACCGTAACCAGCCTAGCCTACTACTCAGCGTTCCCAGGTCTCAGTGAGAGACCTTGTCTCAATAAACAAGGTAGGTGACACTTGTGGAGGAATGATGCCTGGGGTTGTTCCCTTGTTTCCACATGCACATGCACACAAATGAATACACACACACACACACACACACACACACTCCAGAAAGTTTTGTTAAATGTAGGTATTTTATTATATAACTTGAGGCTTATACATGTTTGAAACGCAGGCTCATAAACTGCACTTAAAGATGCCCTCGGATGTGTATCTGTGTGGTCATTTCTACATTACAGGGTACTTGCTGTGGCTCTTTAATCCTTTGGTAAATACCTATTAAACTTCTACTATTTGCAAGGCAATCGGTCCTCTGAGCATCCTAGGTCAGCCATCGAATACCAGCTGACAGCTTGATAGATGGGTGAATTGAAGCACCAAGCAGCTAAGTGAGTGCCTAAACTCACAGATCTCATTAGAGGTGAGCAAAACATGGTTTTTGCACACTTTCTGTGTCTAGGAGCCTTATTCGTTCTCTAAGAATTATCTCCATTTATTGAATGACTATTCTGAACAAACTCTATATAATAGAGACTCTATGAAGATTAGCATGTGTAAAATGTACAATGGAAAAAATGGTTTACACGAACACCTTCTTACAGATATTGAAATGATCCTCCAAGAAATTCCGGGCTCAGCTAAAGTGATTGTGTGGGGTTCCAGGCTCCCTGGTGTGGTGCTAAAACACAGGTAATTGTCGCTAGGTATCAGGGCTATTTTACCAGCTATGAGCACTGATTTGAGCCCATAATACAACAAACCAGCCTTGGTGATGGCAAGCCTTTGTAGCCTAAGATGACTAACATACCTTCTAAGATGTAGTCTGCCAAACACTCAAGAAGAGAAAGCCAGTCATGTTGGTTAGTTTAAATTATCAACTTGACAATGTAGAATATCTGAAAAGAATAAATCTCAATTGAAGAATTGCCTCTATCAGATTGGCCTGTGGGGATGTCTTTGTGAGTACCTTCTTTTTTTATTTTTTAAATTTATTTATTTATTGCTCCAGGTTACATCTCCACCATAGTGTCCTCTTTTGACCCTTCCCAGTCCCGCCCTCCTACCCTCTACCCCCTAACCCTTCCATCCCACTCCTCTGGAGTGGAGTGTTCCTAAGTAACAGTCCCCCACCCCAGTTCAGCCGTCATATGAGGGCCAAGAGTCTCCTCATACACTGGGGGCCTCCAAGGCAAGCACCACTAGGGCAAAGCAGGATACCCTGTCTTCAGCATCTACAGCTCCTGTGCAGAAGCAGCAAATTCTTGGCCTTTGTGCACTGACTGGGTGATACAGAATACAAGGGCTTACTGCTTAGGGCCGAGAGGCACAGAGGTGCACTGGGGACCACCTAGAAGGAACCACCTGGGGGGGAACCACGACCACAGATGTGACCCTCAAATCAGACATATGAGTGGCAGGAGACCTGTGTCTCTAGCCTACAATCCGTGGTCCTCTGAACCCCACCAACATCCCTAGGAAGACCTGCTAGAATTGAAGATCCTGCAGGCTGGAGTAACTCATCCCACCCAATCCCCTACCTGAGTCCACAATTGGGACACAACGGGAAGGGCTGAACTTCGGGAAGTCCACCAAGACCCAGCCACCATATCAAGACCCCACTTAGCTTGTGTTAAGCTACAGGCCACCAAGATTATTCAGACTGTACAACAAAGCTCCCTCCTTCGCACCAGGTCCAGAAGACATCAGGAACAATCAGCTTAGGGCAACCAGATGGCTAAAGGTCAGTGAAAGAACAAAACTGACAAAAATCAGGGAAATATGACTCCAACAAAATTCAACAAGGTTAACACAGCAAGATCTGAACATCCCACCACAGCTAAAATACATGAAAATGATGACAAATCTATTCTTAGGAAAGTGATGGAGTCATTACAACATGAAATTAAATTCCTGAAAAATATATATATTTGGGTAATAGAATTGAGAGCTAGCTTAGGTGAGCCAAAATTGCTCAATTCAGGCTAAACCTTGTTAAATTCCACATGATGCCTGTGTTCTCATTTATAATGGCAGGTTAAGGATTAACACCACTGACCAATTAAATATAATATAAATACTAGCAAGCAATTTAATTAGCCATTTTTTCTACAATCCTCAATTTTACAAATGAAAGCAATAGAGAATACCATTGGAGACCTCCAATACAACGAAGACCAACTTGAACAGGAAAGAGACAAAGCAATGAAAGATTTGAAAAATATGAAAGATTTACAGACAAAGACAAGCAATTTGGAGCAGGAAATGTATAAAATGAGTAAAATTGTTCAAGACCTGACATTGGAAGTGGAAGCAATAAATAAAACACAAGCAGAGATAATCCTGGAGGTGAAAAGTCAAGGGAAGTGATCAGGAATTACAGACATGAGTATCAAAAATAAGATACAAGAGATGGAAGACAGAATCTCAGGCATTGAAAATTCGATTGAAGAAATCAGTACAATAACCAAAGAAAATGAGAAATCTAAAAAAATTCTCACCCATAACTTCCAAGAAATCAAGGACTCAATGAAAAGACAAAACTTAAGAATTATAGGCATAAAGGAAAGAGGAGACTATGGACTCCAAGATCTGGGAAACATCTTCAACAAAATCATAGAAGAAAACTTCCCAAACCTAAAGAAAGAGATGCCAATAAAATTCCAAGAGGCATACAGAACACCAAACAGATTAGACCAGAAAAGAAAACTCCTCTCGCCCCATAATAATTGAAACTCCAAATATACAGAACAAAGAAAGAATATTAAAAGCTGTAAGAGAAAAAGGTCAGGTAATGTATAATGGCAGACCCATCAGAATTACACCTGATTTCTCTTCAGAAACTTTAAAAGCCAGAAGGGCCTGGGCAGAAATCCTACAAGCCCTAAAAGAACATAGGTGCCCAGCCAGACTACTATACCCAGCAAAACTCTCTATCAACATAGATAGAGAAAACAAGATATTCCATGACAAAATAAAATTTAAACAGTATCTACCCACAAATCCAGCCCTACAGAAGATCCTCAGAGGAAAATTCCAACCCAGAGAAGATAACTACATTCAAGAAAGCAGAGGAAGCAAAAAACTCCACTGCAGCAAAACCAAAAGAAACATGCAACCACCACCTACATCAAAATAACAGGAAATAACAACCTTTGGTCATTAATATCCATCAACATCAATGGATTCAACTTCCCAATAAAAAGACACAGGCTTACAGAATGGATCTGTAAACAAGACCCATCATTTTGCTGCATACAAGAAATGCATCCCCAAACATAAAAGAATATACCTTCTTTTCAGCACCACACAGAACCTTCTCCAAAATCGACCATATAGTTTAACTCTAAGCAAGTCTCAAAAGATACATAAAAGTTGAAATAACCCCTTGTATCTTATCAGACCACCATGGAATAAAGCTGGACTAAAACAATAACAGAAATAACAGAAAGTCTATACATTTATGGAAATTGAACAACTCTCTACTGAATGACTACTGGGTCAGGGAAGAAATAAAGAAGGAAATCAAAGACTTCTTAAAATCCAGTGACAATGAAGGTATAGCACAACATACCCAAACCTATGGGACACAATGAAAGCAGTGCTATGAAGAAAGTTCATAGCACTAAGTGCCTTCAAAGAGAAAATTGTGACATCTCATATTAGCAAATTAACAGTAGAACTGGAAGAACTGGGGGAAAAAAGAAGCAAAAACTCCCAAGAGGAGAACACAGGAAATCATCAAACTTAGGGCTGAAATTAAAAACTTGGAAACAAATAGAACAATACAAAGAATCAATGAAACCAAGACTTGGTTCTTTGAGAAAATCAACAAAATAGACAAACACTTAGCCAAATTAGCTAAAAAGCAGAGGGAAAAAACCAAAATCAACAAAATTAGAAATGAAAAGGGAGAAATGGCAACAGACATTGAGGAAATCCAGAGAATCTTTAGGTCCTACTTTAAAATTTTGTACCCCACCAAATTTTAAAACCTAAGCAAAATGGACAACTTTCTTGATAGATTCCAACTACCAAAGTTAAATCAAGATCAGGTTAACAAACAGTCCTATAACCCCTAAGGAAATAGAAAGAGTCATTAAAAGTCTCTGAACCAAAAAAAGCCCAGGACCAGATGGTTCAACACAGAATTCTAGCAGATCTTCAAAGAATAGCTAATACCAATACTCTTCAAACTCTTCCACAAAATAGAAAGAGAAGGAACACTGCCAAACTCATTCTATGAGGCCACAGTCACCCTGATTCCTAAACCACACAAAGACCCAACAAAGAAAGAAAACTTCAGACCAATTTCCCTCATGAACATAGACACAAAAATACTTTTAAAAATACTGGCAAACCAAATCCAAGAACACATCAAATGTATTATACACCATGATCAAATAGGCTTCATCCCAGGAATGCAGGGATGGTTCAACATACAAAAACCCATCAACTTAATTCACCATATAAAGCAGGTGAAAGAAAAAAACCACATGATCATCTCACAGACGCTGAAAAAAAAAAAAGCACTTGACACCCCTGTAGGAGTTAGATAAATTAGATTTACAAAATATATAGGAGTTTCTGATACTGTGTCTTAATTCGGGGCCTGAAGAGCATTATCAGCATGAAGTCAGCAAAAACAGGAAAGACTCAATAGACTGAAAAACAAGGTTGAAGTCAGGAAAACAGGAAAGATTTAATGGACTTGAAGAAACAAAGTATCTGGCCTGACATTGTTTTCAGCTGTTAAGTGGGCACAGCCCAAATTAAGCTGAAACAGAGTTCCTCTTATTTAAGGACAGTGCGTGGAGCCCAGAAGAGAAGAGGCCCCTGATGCTAGAGAGCTCCAAGAGTCCTGCTGAAAAAAGGGCTGGCCATTGATGGCCAACTCTCTCCCTGAAGCAGAAAGAAGCCGGTGAGCAAAGAAAGCCTGAGCAAGACACCAAAAGGCCAAGGACTGGACCCTGTGGCTCAGCTTTTGTCTAGAGGGGTTTGATCTGTCCAAACAGTGGCCTAAAGGAAACAGTGCCTGGCTTTAAGGACTGAGGCAGAGCAGCTGAGTTCCTGATTCAAAAGAAGTAAGTTGGCCTGCAGACAGCTGGGGTCTCCCACAGAGAAGAAAGCATGAAGCCTTATTTAAGGTGAGACTGCAATAACCAACTACCCTGATGAACCTGCATCTGAGAGATCCAGAAAAAGGACTGCTAAGTGCATTAAAGATTCTACAACAAAGACTATATTCCTGATGACTGAGGACCTGCCCCAGAGACTGTATCATTCTAAAAGGTTATGAAAGTAGTTGTTATAATTATCAATAGGTTTAGTGGATAGGTTAAAGGGGTTGTAGGATTTTATAGGATTAATAGTTAAGAAATTGTTGGTGTTTGTTATAAGTGAATTTAGCAATAAATAAATAAGTGTTAAATAATAAATTAAAAGATCGGTTACATACCCCTTCATGTTAAAAGTCCTGGAGAGAATGAGCATACAAGGACCATACCTACAAATAATAAAGATGATATACAGCAAGCCAGTAGCCAACATCAAATAAAATGGGAGGAAACTTAAAGCATTAACTGTAAACTCAGGGATAAGGCAAGGATGCCCACTTTCACCATATCTCTTCAACATAGGACTTGAAGTTTTTGCTAGAGCAATAAGACAGCTAAAGGAGATCAAGGGGATACAAATTGGACAGGAAGAACTCAAATTATCCCTATTAGCAGATGATATGATAGTATACATAAGTAACCCCAAAAATTACACCAGAGAACTCCTACAACTGATAAATACCTTCAGCAATGTGGCTGGATACAAAATTAATTCAAAAAATCAGAAGCCCACAATAGCCACAAACAATATAAATGACCTGGGGGTAACTCTTACCAAGCAAGTGAAACACCTGTATGACAAGAACTTCAAGTCCTTGAAGAAAGAAATTGAAGAGGTCATCAGAAGATGGAAAGATCTCTCAGGCTAATGGATAGGTAGGGTCAACATAATAAAAATGGCTATCCTGCCAAAAGCAATATAATTATTTAATGCAATTCCTATCAAAATACCAACACAATTCTTTATAAACCTGAAAAAAGCAATTCTCAACTTCATATGGAAGAACAAAAAAATCCAGAAAAGTTAAATCAATCCTACACAATAAAAAAACATCTGGAGTTATCACCATCCCTGATTTCAAGCTATACTTCAGAGCAATAGTAATAAAAACAGCATGGTACTGGTATAGAAACAGACCAGTGGATCAATGGAATCAAATTGAAGACCCAGAAATGAAACCACACACCTATGGTTACTTAATTTTTGACAAAGAAGACAAAACCCTACAATGGTAAAGGACAGCATCTTCAACAAATGGTGCTGGTCTAACTGGATGTCAACATGTAAAAGAATGAAATTAGACCCATACTTATCACCTTGCACAAAACTTAAGTCCAAGTGGACCAAAGACCTTAACATAAAGCCAGATACAATAAATCTAATAGAAGAGAAAGTGGGGAAAAACCTCGAACTCATAGGCACAGGTAACAACTTCCTGAACAGAATACCAATAGCTCAGGCTCTAAGACCAACAATCAATAAATGGGACCTCCTGAAACTGACAAGCTTCTGTAAGGCAAAGGACACTGTCATTAGAACAAAATGGCAACCTACAGTTTGGGAAAAGATCTTTACCAACCCCACTTCTGCCAAAGGCCAATATCCATAATTTATAAAGAACTCAAGAAATTAAACACCAGGAAACCAAATAATCCAATCAAAAAATAGGAAACAGAGCTAAATCAAGAATTCACGGTGGCGGGCCAAGATGGCGGTGACCTACACTGACGCATTTTGAACGCGGGGGAAAAAAGAGCCATAAAATCACAGAGTTATTGGGCACTGTGCAAAAACCGGAGGGGCTAGACCCCCCCCCCCGGGAACACTCACAGCTCCCAAGGGACTGTTAACAGTCCCAGGGCAAGGTTCTCCCCATCTCTCACAGACATGGAAGCCACTAAACCCGGGATTCGGGAACTCCCATTTGGAGAGGCGCCTGGTAAGATCGATCCCAACTTACAGCAGGCAGAATCAGGGTCCACTTGGCCATAGATCGCTGGCCTATTGGGCTCCCCACACATCAGGTTGAACTTATACCCACTTAAAAAACTTTGTGAAATAGTGGAAGGCTTAGCAAGGAACAAACAGGGGGCTCAGCGGGTGGTCAGCAGCCCCTTGTGAAGCGGAGGGCGGGAGGTTCCAAGAGAGCGCGAGAAGCTGGGAACACAAAGGGGGGCGGGAGGGGCCAAATCCCGCACACTCACAGTGGCGCAGCTGGGGAGGGAGCACGGCTGGCAGGGCCAAATCCCCGCGAACCCACGGCAGGTCATCTGGGGAGAGACACAGGCGTGGGCGGGGCCAGGGACACGTGCACCCACGGCTGAGCTGCTGGGACGAGAGGTCCACTCAGGCAGCCGGAGGATCCGGCCGGGGCTTGGGGTACCCACGGGACCCATGGGGGCGCAGACAGGAAGGGAATCAGGCACAGAGTCCAGCCCTGTGGCGAGAAGCCTAGAGAGAAACCAGAAATCAGGACCATAGCTGTATCCTGGAAAATCCAGACATATTAGGTGTGGAGCCAGACCCAGTCAGCCTCCATGACGACAAACAAAGCCCACAGAATCTGGGCGTGGGCAAACAGGCCCATACCATCAGAACCATTACAGGCTGATAACTCAGAGTGCAACATAGGGAAGTCTGAATTGGGCGCAGTGAAACAATCCTGGTCCATTACTCACAACCTGGGAATAGGCTGCACCAGCTCACAGTTCCTCAGGCAATTAAAACCACAGTGACCTTGAAATCCCCCTGTGAGCAACGACAGATAGCCAAGTAACTCGTCCCCTGCACCAAATCATCCACTGTGGTTCCAAGCACAGAAAACAGACAGCTAAACGCATCTAATGGCCAAAGGTCAAAAAAAAAAAATAGAAATCAAGGAATTATGACTCCAACAAAGCAGAATCATCGTAACTCATCCAATTCAGATGACCACACACCAACAGAAACACATGAAAACATTGACAATTCTGCATTATGGAAAGTGATAGAGTCCCTGCAAGAAGAACTTAAATCTATGAAGGAATTCAA
>CAJQZJ010031917.1:2071716-2126293 GCA_907164525.1 Lophiomys imhausi
CACACACACACACACACACACACACACACACACACACACACACACACGATTCAGCAAGGAAAAGTCGATAGTATTAATAAATACACAGTGTGTGCTAAAGGCTATATGGATAAAAGGAAAATGTCCTACCAGTTTTCTTCATTAGCATTAGGGAATCCATATGCACCTAGATAGCATTAAAGTTTGCGAATGGAGCCTAATTTTGTCTTTGAGGCAGAGACTTCTGAAACACACCGCCTTTGGTCCACACATTGCCTTTTGATATAGTCTATTAGCAGGAAACTCAAGCACTCTTTGTTAGGATTCCAACAGCCTTAGCTCTTTGCTCACAAATAATTGATGCTCCCTTCTTAGGAGCATAGTTTGCAACTGATCAGCACATGGTGACTGGCACCTTCGCAGGCTGTGAGGCAGAAGGAGGGGGAGAGGGCCTTGCTTTGCCAGCAGGAAGCTGACAACAGAGGATAACTGGATAACCACACTTGGGCTGGGAGGAGGACACTTGCTGACACATTGCCTACTTTGCATTTCCCATCATAAATACTAAGTTTAAAGGTATGTGTCAGTCTAGAGTGTTCCTCAGGTTTATCAAAGATGAGATGTCGATCTTACAATTTATTCTCAGATACTTGCAAAATTTGATGTGATCTCTAGAAGTGCTTAACACTGGCAGTTTAGACACTTTCTACACTCACTGCAGAATAATTAATGATGCTGTCCCACTGGATCCACAAACACAAATTATTGCTAAATTACAATAGAATTCTTGTAGAATTATACACAATGCACTGTGACCACAAGTACAATACAAAATAAAAAATCACGGTTAAGTTATGCTTAATTTTTCAAAACTCTAAGCTTTATGTTTGAATGAATCTTCAGGACAAAAACTTGACAGTACGCCTTTGATGGTGGCACTAGTCAGATAACCTTTTTCAAATTCTCTGTTTCAAAATAAATGCAGAATTTCTTGGGATGAGAAGAACAGTAAGTGCTATACAAGAGCAAGTTAGGAAGCAGGAACACCACAGAGCAAGTTGTCAGTACTCCAATGAGTGACCCCACACCAATGCATGTGTCTAGTCTCATGTCAGCCTTGCCCCCAGAAAAACACAGCTCCCAGCCTATGCTGAACACAGACTTGAAAATCCAGACATCAAACTAAAGCTGAGAATAAAATGAGAAGGAACCCCATCCTCTGGGATCCATTTACTGGACCATAATTCAGACTGTTCTCTTGGAGGCCACACCAGTACCAGGAACCCCAGGTAAGACCCTGCCCTATGCCCTATGCCCTATGCCCTATACCCTATACCCTATGTGCTATGCCCACCAATGCTCCTTAAAGTACCACCAACAGCCATAAATTGCACCCCATCCCCTGGGCACCATTTTCCAGCCAACAATTTCCCAAAGGCCATACTGGCATGAGGAACCCCAGGTAAAACCTTGCCCTATGCCCACCAACTCCCCTTAAAGCACACCCAACCCAGAATAGCTAAATCAATCCTGTACAGTAAAAAAACATCTGGAGGTATCACCATCCCTGATTTCAAGCTATACTACAGAGCAATAGTAACAAAAACAGCCTGTTACTGGTATAGAAACAGACCAGTGGATCAATGGAATCAAATTGAAGAGCCAGAAATGAACCCACACACCTATGGTCACTAATTTTTGACAAAGAAGACAAAACCCTACAATGGAAAGAGGACAGCATCTTCAACAAATGGTGCTTGTGTAACTGGGTGTTGACATGTAAAAGAATGCAAAATGACCCATACTTATCACCTTGCATAAAACTTAAGTCCAAGTGAATCAAAGACAAACATAAAGCCCAACACACTAAATCTACTAGAAGAGAAAGTGGAGAAAAGCCTCGAACTCATTGGTACAGGTGACAACTTCCTGAACAGACACCAATAGCTCAGGCTCTAAGACCAATGATGGGGTGGTGTTAAGCATTCTAAATGTTAATTGGTCCTGTTTGCTTTGTAAGTCTGTTACTTACATTGACTCTGATTGGTTAAATAAAATGCCGAGGTCTGAGATTGGGCAAAGACAGAGAAAGGTGGGACTTCCTGAGATTAGAACAGGAAGCCTGTGCTTTAGACAGAGGATTAATGCATTCCAGCCAGGAGCAGGAAGGAAGACGACGTTCACCATGGGTTAGAAAAAAGAACCTCATTACACATGGCCAGGAACATAGGCACATTGTGAAGAATGGTAGTCCAAGGGGACATATGTATATATGGAGTCATATTGGGGTAATAGAATTAAGAGCTAGCTTAAATGGGCTAGAATTGCACAATTCAGGCCAAAGCTTGTGAAAATCCACCCTGTGGTCTCTGTGTGCTCATTTATAATGGCGGAATAAGTATTAATTGCCACCGAACCAATTAACAATAATATAAATACTGGTAAATAATTTAGAGCCATTTTTTGTACAAATGGAACCCAAAAATAATTTAATTAATTAATTATTTTCTACAGACCAACAATCAATAAATGGGACCTCATGAAACTATGAAACTGGAAAGCCTCTGTAAGGCAAAGGAAACTGTCATTTGAACAAAATGGAAACCTACAAACTGGGAAAGATCTTTACCTACCCCACATCTGACAGAGGGCTAATATCCATAATTTATAAGGAACTCAAGAAATTAAGCACCAAGAAACCAAACAATCTAATCAAAAAATGAGGAACATAGCTAAACTGAGAATTCACTAAAGAGGAATCTCTAATGGCAGTGAGACACTTGAAGAAATGCTCAACATCCTTAATCATTAGAGAAATGCAACTCAAGATGACTCTGAGATTTCATCTCATACCTGTCAGAATGGCTAAAATAAAAAACTCAAATGACAGCACATGCTGGTGAGGTTGTGGAGAAGGGGAAACACTCCTCCACTGCTGGTGGGAGTGCAAACTTGTACAGTGACTCTGGAAATCAATCTGGCGATATTTTAGAAAACTTGGAATAGCCCTACCTCAAGACCTAGCCATACCACTTCTGGGTATACATCCAAACAATTCCTTACCAAACCACAAGGACATATCCTCATCTATGTTCATAGCAGCCTTATTTGTAATAGTTAGAAACTGGAAACAACCCAGATGTCCCTCAACTGATGAAAGGAACAAAACAAACAAAAAAACTATGGTACATTTACACAATGGAATACTACTCAGCCATCAGAAACAATGAAATCTTGCAATTTGCAGCCAAATGGATGGAACTAGAAAAGCTCATCCTGAGTGACATAACCCAGACTCAGAAAGATGTGCATGGCATATATTCACTTATAACTGGATTTTAGCCATGTAGTATAGGATAATTATCTTACAACCAACACACCAAAAAGAACAGGAACATAGACCTTGTTATCTGTTAGTGGAAAATTTTGCCCTAATAGAGTTGCCATATAGGAAGCTCTTAACACTCATATGACGGTTGAACTGAGGAGGGCTGATATGTAGGGGCAACCCACTCCAGAGGAGTAAGATAGGTGGGAGAGGGGGGAGAAGTTGGGAGGGTGGGAACGGGAGGGGTGGAGAGAGGGAACTGTGATGGAGATGTAACTTGAAGTAATAACAAAAAAAGCACACCCATCAGCTGTAAACTGCACCCCATCCTCTAGGCTCCATATTCCAGCCCACAACTTCAACAGAAGACCTTTGCTTTCACAGAGGCCACACTGGTTCTAGAGACCTGAAACAGAATTGTTACTCAAAACCCCAGAGGTCAAACATGCCACAAAAACCCCAACAGAGACATACTATTGGACCTGAAGACTCTCTGATCACCAGAACCCCAGGCCACTCAGGCCAGAAGACCAGAGAGGAAACAGAAACCAAGGGAAGAAAACATCCAAAAGTTATCCATCTAACAAAGATAAACTGAGAAATCAACACCTAAACCTATAATAACCCCAAAATCCAGGTGACTAGAGGCCAGTGTAAGAACACAATTGACAACAGCCAGGGCAATATGGCAACAATGGAGCCAAGCTCTACTACTACACCAAGTACTGGATGTGCCAACACAGCTAAGAACAATAAAATGAGCTTACATCCAATCTTATGAATATGATAGAGGCCTTTAAACAGGAAATGAATAAAAAATCCCTTAAAGAAAATAAAATCAAGTAGGTGAAGGAAATGAATAAAACTGTTCAAGATCTGAAAATGAATATAAAACCCATAAAGATAACACAAACTAAAATAATCCTGGAGATAGAAAATCTAGATAAGCAAACAGGAAATACAAATGCAAGCATCACCAACAAAGTACAAGAGATGGAAGAGAGAATCTCAGGTGTTGAAGATTCAATAGAAAAAATTGATACATTGATCAAAGAGAATGTTAAATCTAAAAGTTTCCTGACACCAAACATCCAGGAAATCTGGGACACTATGAAAAAACCAAACCTAAGAATAATAGGAGTATTCAAAAGAAAAAATTTCCACTCAAAGGTCCAGAAGATATCTTTAACAAGATCATAGAAGAAAATTTCCCTAACCTAAAGAAAAAGATACCTATAAATGTACAAGAAACTTACAGAACACCAAATAGACTGGACCAGAAAAGAAACACACACCCCCACCACATTATAATCAAAACACTAAATGTACATAACAAGGAAAATATATTAAAAGTTTCAAGGGGAAAGGGCCAAGTAATGTATAAAAGCAGACCTATTAAAATTGCACCCAATGTCTCAACAGAGACCCTAAAAGCCCTAGAAGCCTGGATAGATGTCTTTCAGACTCTAAGAAACCACAGATGTCAGCCCAGACTGCTATACCCAGCAAAACTTTCAATCATCATAGATTTTTAAAAACCAAAATTTTCCATATAAATCCAATTTAAACAATATTTATCCACAAATCCAACCCTACAAAAGTTACCAGAATGAAAATTCCAACCAAGGAGACTAACTACACCCAAAGAAACACAGGAAATAAATAATCCTGCACCAGCAAAATCAAAAGAAGGGAAGCACACATACACACACTACCACCAACAAATCAAAATAACAGGAATTAGCATACTAATAATTATCATTGATCATTAGTATCTCTTAATATCAGCAGAATCAATTCTCCAATAAAGACACAGGATAACAGAATGGATGCAAAAACAAGATCTATCATTCTTCTGTATACAGGAAATACAACCGAACATCAAAGACAGATATTACTTCAGAGTAATGGGCTACAAAAAGAGGTTTCAGGCAAACAGACCCAAGAAGCAAGATGGTATAGCTATTCTAATAACTAATAAAATAGACTTTTGACCAAAATTAATCAAAAGAAATAAAGAAGGACACATCATGCTTATGAAAGAAAAAATCCACCAAGATGATATCTCAATTCTGAACACCTATGCCCCAAATACATTGGCACCTACATTTGTAAAAGAAAGATTACTAAAGCTTAAATCACACATCAAACTCCACACATTAATGGTGGGAGACTTCAACATCCCACTCACACCAATGGACAGGTCATCCAGACAGAAACCAAACAGAAATAATGGAACTAGCAGATGTTATGAATCAAATGAACCTAACAGATATCTACAAACATTTCACTCAAATACAAAAGAATATACCTAATTCTCAGCACATCAAGGAACTTTCTCCAAAACTGACCATATGCGCAGTCATAAAACAAGTCTCACCAGACACAAGAAAACTGAAATAAGCCCTTGTATTTTATCAGAACACCATGAATTAAAGCTGGACTTTAACTGCAACAGAAGCAACAAATAGCCTACAAACTTGTGGAAACTGAACAACTCTCTACTCAATGACCAATGGGTCAAGGAAGAAATAAAGAAAGAATTAAAGACTTTCTAGAATTCAAAAAAGAAAGAAAGAAAGAATGTACAACATACCAAACTTATGGGACACTATTAAAGCAGCACTAAGAGGAAAGTTCATAGCACTAAGTTCCTTCATAAAGAAATGAGTGAATCTTATACTAGTGACTTAAAAGCACTCCTGAAAGCTTTAGACCAAAACAAAAACAAAAACCCAAACACACCCAAGAGTAAAGAGGGTTGGATGGCAGGAAGTAATCAAACTGAAATCAAAAATAGAAATAAAGAGAACAATATTAAGTATCAATAAAACAAAGAATTTGTTCTCTGAGAAAGATAGGTAAACCCTTAGCCAAACTAAATAAAAGACAGAGAAAGAATATCCAAATTAACAAAATAAAAAATGAAAAAGACATAATAAACAGACACTAAGGAAATCCAAAGAATAATTAGGTTTTACTTCAAAAACCTGTACTCCACAAAAGTGGAAAATCTAAATGAAATAGACAATTTTTTCAATAGATACCACTTACCAAGTTTAAATCAAGATAAGATAAACAATCTAAATTTGCACTATAATTCTAAGAAAATAGAAACTGTCATTAAAACTTTCCCAATCAAAAAAGAAGAAGAAGAAGAAGTAGTCCAGGACCAGATGGTTTTAGGGAAGGATTCTGCCAGATTTTCAAAGAAGAGCTAATAGCAATACTCCTCAAATTATTCCACAAAATAGAAACAGAAGTAACATTGCCAAATTCATTTTATGAGGCTACAGTCACATGATACCTAAATCACACAAAGATTCAACAAAGAAAGAGAATTTCAGACCAATTTTCCTCAAGAACATTGATGCAAAAATACTCACTAAAATACTTGCAAATCCCAGAACACATCAAAAATATTATCCACTGTGATGAAGTAGACTTCACCCCAGAGATGCAGGTATAGTTCAACATATGAAATCTATCAATGTAATTCACCATATAAACCAACTGAAAAAAAAACACATCATCATCTCATTAGATGCTGAAAAGGTCTTTGATAAAATACAATACCCCTTCATGAGAAAAGTCTTGGAGAGATCAACAATACAAGGCACATAATTAAACATAATAAAGGAAATATACAGAAAGTCAATAGCCAATGTCAAATTAAATGGAGAGAAATTTAAGAAATTCCACTAAAATCAGGAACAAGACAAGACTGTCCACTCTCTCCATATCTATTCAATATAATACTTGACATTTTAGCTAGAGCAATAATACAACTACAGAAGATTAAGGGGATACAAATTGGAAAGAAAGAAGTCAAAGATTTGATATGCACAGATGACATGTTATTATACATAAGTGACCCCAAAAATTCTACCAGGGAACTTCTACAGCTGATAAACACCCTCAGCAATGTGGCTGGATACAAAATTAACTCAAAAACATCAGTAGCCCTCCTACATACAAAATATCGATAAATGGACTGAGAAAGAAATTAGGGAAACATCACCCTTCACAATAGCCACAAATAATATAAAATATATTGGTGTACCTCTAACCAAGCAAGTGAAAGACCTATATAACAAAAACTTCAAGTCTTTGAGGAAAGAAACTGAAGAAGATATCAGAAGATGTAAATATCTTCCATGCTCACAGATCTGTAGGATCAACATAGTAAAAATGGCCATCTTACCAAAACGAATCTACAGACTCAGTGTAATTTCCACCAAATTTCCAACACAATTCTTTACAGATCTTGAAAGAACAATACTCAATTTCATATGGAAAAACAAAAAACCCAGAATAGCCAAAAACAATCCTGTACAATAAAAGAATTTTTGGAGGTGTCACCATCCCTGATTTCAAGTTGTACTAGAGAGCAATAGTAATAAAATATGCATGATATTTGCATAAAAACAGACGGGTTGAACAATGGAATGAATTTGAAGACCCCAAAATAAACCCATACACTCATGTACACTTGGTTTTTGACAAAGAAGCCAAAAATTACACTGGAAAAAAGAAGTATCTTCAACAAATGTTGCGAGTCTAACTGTATGTTCACATCCAGAAGAATGCAAATATATCCATATTTATCACCCTACACAAAACTCAAGTTCAAGTGGATCAAAGACCCCCAACATAAAACTGGATATACTAAATCTAATAGAAGAGAAAGTAGGGAATAGCATTGAATGTATTGGCACGTGAAACAACTTCCTGCACAGAACATCAACAGCTCAGGCACTAAGATCAACAATTAATAAATGGACCTCATGAAACCAAAAAGCTTTTGTAGGCAAAGGACACCATGAAGAGGACAAAATGGCAGCCTACAGAATGGGAAAAGATCTTCACAAACCCCACATCTGACAGAAGTCTGATATCCAAAATATATAAAGAACTCAAGAAACTAGACATCAACAAACCAATATAACCCAATTTAAAAATGTGGTAATAGATCTAAACAAAGAATTCTCAACAGAGAAATCTCTAATGGCCAAGAAACACTTAAAGTAATGTTCAACATCCTTATCCTTCAGAGAAATGCAAATCAAAATGACTCTCATTTTTCTTCTTACATTTTTCAGAATGGCTAAGAAAAAAAACTCAGAAGCGATCCAAGATGGCGCCAACCATAGAGCAGTGCATCTGAGTAGTAAGTGAATGAGATTAGTCACTGTGGAGTGAATGTGAGGTCCCCTAGCCTACAGTGAAACACAGACGGTGTCTGAATTCCCACGGCGAACATTGAGACCTGTCAACAGGTAAAACAGCCCACGCAGTTCCCGGGAACACCACCCTGAGATCAGCCAGCTCCGTCACTGGTCTGGAGAGGAGATCTGGCTAGAGATCTAGCCCAGGAGCGGATCCAGCCCATGGCTCCAGCCACAGACCAGCGGCCATGCCTGTCTGCCTGATACCCAGCCTGCACTCGGACCTGTACACCCAAGAAGGAAAAACAGCCTCACCACAAGAGCAAAGGTAAGTGAGATTATTTTTTCCAGAGTTTCCAACATGGCAGCACAGTGTGCACTGTGGCGGAGAGGCAGAGACCTAACCCAGTCACAGCAAAGAAATTAGGAGCCAAGACTGCCTGCAAATAGAGCCCGCGACTGTGTCTTCTCCACAAATACTGGGGTGGGTGGGTCACTCACCCTAGCACCCAAGCATCTGAGGCAGTCAACAACAGGCACACTGAGGCCGGCATCTGTTGTGGGTGGAGCTCCCTGCTTGAATAGTCAGCCTAGCTGGGGAGCCAGAACGACTGGGTCAGTGAGAGGAGAACACAGACCCAACCACAGCTCTACCTGCCTTTCTGAGGAGACCTGTCAGCTGCCAGGTCCTCAGAGGCTAGCTCTCTCCCCACTCCAATCCCCTCTATATTGGTCCAATTGGGTCACAAGCAGTTGAGGAGAGCAGCAGCCACCCTCCTCTCCAGAGCCAGTCAGTCTATTACAGGAACCTGCCCGCCATCTGGAGGTAAACACCAGAATCTCAGGATCAGCCAACCCCCAGGGCAGGGAGTTTTCCTGAGCACCAAGGTCAGGTAACAAAAGAAACAAACAGATAACACCTGGGTCCATCTGATGACAAAAGGTCAGCGCAAGAACATGGTAAAAAAAAAAAACCAAAACAATAGGATGTCTCCAGATCCTAGCAATAATGCTACAGACAACTCTGGACAGCCGAACACAATTGAAGCAAAGGAAAATGACCTTAATCCTATGCTTATATTAATAATAGAAGGCCTAAGGGAGGAAATAAAATACCTCAGAGAGCAACAACAAAGTACTGCAAAGGAGGTGATGGAAATGAATAAAGCGCTTAAAGGAATGGAAGACCTGAAAAGGGAAGTTGAAGCAATGAAGAAAATCCAATCTGAGACATCCATAGAACTGGAAAACCTTAAGAAAAGAATCGGAACTACAGACACTAGTATCACCAACAGAATACAAGAGATGGAAGAAAGAATTTCAGGCTCAGAGGATAAAATTGAAGAAATTGATACATCTGTCAAAGAAAATGTCAAATCTAAAAAAGTCCTGACACAAAACCTTCAGGAAATCAAGGACGCAATGAAAAGACAAAATCTCAGAATAATAGGAATAGAAGAAAGAGAAGAGTCCCACCTCCATGGACCAGAAAATATCTTCAACAAAATCATTGAAGAGAATTTCCCAAATCTAAAAAAAGAGATGTCTATAACTGTACAAGAAGCTTACAGAACTCCAAATAGATTAGACCAGAAAAGAAAATCTTTCTGCCACATAATAATCAAAACACTAAATGTACAGAACAAAGAAAGAATTTTAAAAGCTGCTAGGGAAAAGGGTCAAATAACATATAATGGCAAACCTATCAGAATCACACCTGACTTTTCTTCAGAGACTCTAAAAGCCAGAAGGGCCTGGACAGATGTCTTGCAGACCCTAAAAAAAACCACAAATGCCAGGCCAGACTACTATTCCCTGCAAAATTGTCAATCAACATAGATGGAGAAAACAAGATATTCCATGACAAAGCTAAATTCAAACAATATCTATACACAAATCCAGCTCTACAGAAGATGTTAGAAGGAAAACTTCAACCCAAAGAGGTTAACTACACACAAGAAAGCACAGGAAGCAAATAGCATGACTGCAGCAAAACCAGAAAAGAAGCTCACTCACACACTATTTCCACCAACATCAAGATGGCAGGAAATAACAATCACTGGTCATTAATATCTCTCAACATCAATGGACTCAATTCCCCAATAAAAAGGCACAGGCTAGCAGAATGGACGCGAAAACAGAATCCCACATTCTGCTGTTTACAAGAAACACACATCAGCAAAAAAGATAGACATTATCTCCAAGTAAAGGGCTGGAAAAAGATATACCAAGCAAATGGACCCAAGAAAAAAGCTGGAGTAGCAATTCTAGTATGCAGCAAATTGGACTTTCAACCAACATTAATCAAAAGAGATGGGGAAGGACACTATATACTCATCAAAGGAAAAATTCACCAAGATGAAATTTCAATACTAAACATCTATGCCTCAAATGTAAGACCGCCCACATTCATTAAAGAAACACTACTGAAGCTCAAATCCCACATTGAACCTCACACATTAATAGTGGGAGACTTCAACACACCACTCTCACCACTGGACAGATTAACAATGCAGAAACTAAACAGAGAAATAATGAACCTCACAGATGTCATGAATCAAATGGACCTAACTGATATCTACAGAACATTTCACCCCAAAACAAAAGAATACACTTTCTTCTCGGCACCTCACAGAACCTTCTCCAAAATCGACCATATAGTCGGTCACAAAGCAAGCCTCAACAGATACAGGAAAATTGAAATCACTCCTTGTAACTTATCAGACCATCATGGAATAAAGCTAGGCTTCAACAATAACAAAAACAACAGAGTGCCTGCAAAAACATGGAAACTGAACATCTCTCTCCTCAATGACCTCTGGGTCAAGGAAGAAATTAAAAAAGAAATTAAAGTCTTCTTAGAACTCAATGAAAATGAAGGCACAACATACCCAAACTTATGGGACACATTGAAAGCAGTGCTAAGAGGAAAGTTTATAGCTCTAAGTGCCTTCAAAAAGAAACTGGAAAATTCCTATACTAGCCACCTAAAAGCACACCTGAAAGAGCTAGAACAAAAAGAAGCAAACACTCCCAAGAGGAGCAGACGAGAGGAAGTTATCAAACTCAGGGCTGAAATCAACAACTTAGAAACAAAAAGAACAATACAAAGAATCAACAAAACCAAGAGCTGGTTCTTTGAGAAAATCAACAAAATAGACAAGCCCTTAGCTAAACTAACTAAAAGGCAGAGGGAAAATACCCAAATCAACAAAATCAGAAATGAAAAGGGGGAAATAACAACAGACATTGAGGAAATCCAAAGAATCGTTAGGTCCTACTTCAAAAACTTGTACTCCACAAAATTGGAAAATCTAAATGAAATGGACGATTTTCTTGATAGATTCCACCTACCAAGGTTAAATCAAGAACAGGTAAACAAATTAAACAGTCCTATAACCCTTAAGGAAATAGAAAAAGTCTTCCAACCAAAAAAAGCCCAGGCCCAGATGGTTTCAGCACAGAATTCTACCAGACATTCAAAGAAGAGCTAACACCAATATTCTTCAAACTCTTCCACAACATAGAAACAGAAGGAATACTGCCAAACACATTCTATGAGGCCACAGTTACCCTGATACCTAAACCTCACAAAGACCCAATGGAGAAAGAAAATTTCAGACCAATTTCCCTTATGAACATGGATGCAAAGATACTTAATAAAATACTTGCAAACGGGATCCAAGATCACATTAAAAGTATCATACACCATGATCAAGTAGGCTTCATCCCAGGGATGCAGGGGTGGGTCAACATTAGAAAATCCATCAATGTAATCCACCACATAAACAAACTGAAAGAAAAGAACCACATGATCATCTCATTGGATGCTGAAAAAGCTTTTGACAAAATACAGCACCCTTTCATGATAAAAGTCTTAGAGAGATCAGGCATACAATGACCATATTTAAACATAAAAAGGCAATTTAAAGCAAGCCAATAGCCAACATCAAACTAAATGGAGAGAAACTTAAAGCATTTACTCTAAAATCAGGGACAAGGCAAGGCTGCCCACTCTTATGGAATGCACTCATCATTCGTTAAACAGATGCTAAATAATTGGGCTTTACAAAATAGAGTCATTCCCCAAGATTGGAAGGGACTGATATCAGCTGTGCTAGAAGGTAGCCAGCAATTACAATGGTTGTCATGGTGGAGACATGAAGCCACAAAATTAGAGCAGCAAAATATGGCAAGGGGAATAAATGTCACAACCCACCAAATGCTTGGTGAGGGACCTTATGCTGACATACGGTTACAGACTCAATTTGAAGATGTTGTCATCGAACAATGTCGTGTTGCAGCTCTGAGGGCCTGGGATATGGTGGCTGAGGCTGGGAAAAGGTTTACTTCATTTACCAAGATAATACAAGGTCCTCAGGAAACCTTCTCAGACTTTTTAGGGAGATTGACTTCAGCTGTGGAGAGAGATGTAGATAACCCTGATGCCAGACAGGACTTGATAAATGCCTTGGCATATGAAAATGCAAATGCTGAATGTCAAAGGGCAATTAGACCATTGAAAGCTCGAGGGGCCCCAGTAGATGAATGGATAAGAGAAACAGCTGATATTGGTTGTCAAGAGCATCAGACTAATGTCATAGCACAAGCAGTTGCTAGGGGTCTTAACGAGTGCTTTAAAAATGGTGAACTTGGTCATTTCCAAAGATATCATAAGGCTGAATCCTCCAGAACTCGAAATGATAGGTGTCTGGTCTCTGCAGAACATGGTCATAGAAGGGAACGAACGGCTTTTAATGGCGAACATGGTTGTAGAAGGGAACGAATGGCTTCTAATGGCAATAGAAGGTTAAGGTCTCCAGGATTTTGTACTCGTTGTGGAAAAGGTAAACACTGGTCCCGGGATTGTAGAGCTAAAACGGATGTCAGAGGTAATCCCTTGCCGGGAAATGAGGGGAGGGGCCTACCAGTTGAGGCCCCCCAAAACAATGTGAACCGTCGTCCATCATCCAACCAGAGGTCATGAGTTCAATTCCCAGCAACCACATGGTGGCTCACAACTATGTATTGTGAGAAGTTTAAGGTTATTTTAACTCTTGCTATAATGTACATTGAAGAAAATTCAAAGTTATTGTTTATGTATTGTACATAGACAACTTATTTACATTGTATATGTACTTATGCTTGTAGATTTATTTTTTATTTTACAAGAAAGGGGATATGTAGGGGCTGATAGGTTAATATAAGTTAGATTTAGTGAATACCTAAGTTTCTGATACAGTCTCTTAATTCGGGGCATGAAGATCAACTGCTGTGAGCAATTAGCTTATCAGCTTATGGATGAAGTCAGGTGAAATGAGGGGAGTCTCTTTGGACTGAAAAACAAGGTTGAAGCCAGGTGAAAGAAGGAAAGACTTTATGACCTGGCATTGCTTTCAACTGCTAAGTGGGCAGAGCCCAAATTAAGCTGAAGCAGGTGGAACAAGGAGTGATCTTATTTAAGGACAAGTGGATGAGCCCAGAGCGTGCGTGCTAAGGGCCCCCGATAGAAGAGAGCTCCGAGAGTCCTGCTGGAAAAAGTTCTGGTAGACCAATGGCCAGATCTCCCTGAGGCAGAAGGAAGCTGGTGAGCAGAGAAAGCCTCGGCAAGACAGCAAAAGGCCAAGGACTAAACCCTGTGGCTCAGCTTTTGCCTAGAGGGGTTTGACCTGTCCGAACAGTTGCCTGAACGGAACTGTGGCCAGCTTTAAAGACTGAGGCAGAATGGCAGAGTTGCTGATACGAAGGAAGTAAGGTGGCCTACAGACGTTGAGGTCTCCCAGAGAGAAGAAAGCCTCAAGCCTTATTTAAAGTGAGACTTCGATAGCCAATTTACCCTGATGAACCTGCGTCTGAGCTATTCCAGAAAAAGGACTGCTAAGTGCGTTAAAGAGTCTACCCCCGAGACTGGTTTCCTGACGACTGAGGACCTGCCCCAGAGACTGTATCATTCTAAAAGGGTATGAAAGTAGTTGTTATGATTATCAATAGGTTTAGTGGATAGGTTAAAGGGGTTGTAGGAATTTATAGGATTAATAGTTAAGAAATTGTTGGTGTTTGTTATAAGTGAATTTAGTAATAAATAAGTGTTAAATAATAACTTAAAAGTTTGGTTACAGCCCACGCTCTCCATATCTCTTCAACATAGTACTTGAAGTTTTAGCTAGAGCAATAAGACAACTAAAAGAGATCAAGGGGATACAAATTGGAAAGGAAGAAGTCAAAGTATCCCTATTTGCAGATGATATGATAGTATACATCAGTGACCCCAAAAATTCCACCAGAGAATTTCTACAGCTGATAAAATCCTTCAGCAAGGTGGCCGGATACAAAATCAATTCAAAAAAATCAGTAGCCCTTCTTTACACAAAAGATAAATGGGCTGAGAAAGAAATAAGGGAATCAACACCCTTCACAATAGCCACAAATAATATAAAATACCTGGGGGTAACTCTAACCAAGCAAGTGAAAGACCTGTATGATAAGAACTTCAAGTCCCTGAAGAAAGAAATTGAAGAAGATATCAGGAGATGGAAAGATCTCCCTTGTTCATGGATAGGTAGGATCAACATAATAAAAATGGCAATCTTACCAAAAGCAATATACAGATTCAATGTGATTCCTATCCAAATACCAACTCAATTTTTTACAGATCTGTAAAAAACAATTCTCAACTTCATATGGAATAACAAAAGACCCAGAATAGCTAAATCAATCATGAACAATAACAGAACATCTGGAGGTATCACCATCCCGGATTTCAAGCTGTACTACAGGGCAATAGTAATAAAAACAGCATGGTACTGGTATAGAAACAGACCAGTTGGCCAATGGAATCGAATTGAAGACCCAGAAATAAATCCACACACCTATGGTCACTTAATTTTTGATAAAGAAGCCAAAAACATACAATGGAAAAAGGAAAGCATCTTGAATAAATATTGCTGGTCTAACTGGATGTCAACATGTAGAAGAATGCAAATAGATCCATACTTATCACCCTATACAAAACTTAAGTCTAAGTGGATCAAGGACCTCAGCATAAATCCAGACACACTAACATTAATAGAAGAGAAAGTGAGGGAAAGCCTTGAAATCATTGGCACTGGTAGCAACTTCCTGAATAGAACACCAGTAGCTCAGGCACTAAAACAATCAATCAATAAATGGGACCTTATAAAATTGAAAAGCTTCTGTAAGGCAAAGGACACTGTCATTAGAACAAAACGGCAGCCTACAGAGTGGGAAAGGATCTTCACCAACCCAACATCTGACAGAGGGCTAATATCCAAAATATATAAAGAACTGAAGAAATTAAACACCAAAAAATCAAATAACCCCATCAATAAATGGGGTACAGAGCTAAACCGAGAATTCACAGAAGAGGAATCTCTAAAGGCTGAGAGGCATTTGAGGAAATGTTCAACATCTTTGGTCATCAGGGAAATGCAACTTAAAACAACTCTGAGATTCCATCTCACACCTGTCAGAATGGCTAAGATCAAAAACTCAAATGATACCACATGCTGGCGAGAATGTAGAGAAAGGGGAACACTCCCCCATTGCTGGTGGGACTGAAAACTTGTGCAACCACTTTATGTAAAAAGAAGTATATGGCTAATTAAGGTATTTAACCTGTATTTTGATTATTGTTAATTTGTTCGGCAGCCTTTAATCCTTATTCTGCCATTATAAATGAGCACACAGAGGCCACATGGATTTTAACAAGCCTTGGCCTGAGTTGTGCAATCCTAGCCCATCTAAACTAGCTCGTAATTCTATTACCCAAATATGACCCCATATATACATACATCCCCTTGGACTGCCATTCTCCACGCCATGCTGATGTTCCTGGCCATGTGGAATGAGGTTTTTTTTTCCTAACCCATGGCGTGTATCTTCTTCTTCTTCGTCCTGCTGCTGGCTGGAATATCTTCTTTCCTTTTCTCCTTTCTTTGGAGATTTAATTTCTATGTGGATATATCTATCCTTATTGAGACAGGGTTTCTCTTTGTAGGTTGGGCTGTCTTGATTTGCTCTGTAGAGCTCTGTAGATTAGATTGGCCTCGAACACACAAGGAACCTGTTTTTTCCTTGTCTCCAAAGTTTTGGGATCAAGGTATGAATTTAAATAATTGAATTACCCTTATTAAACAATAGCATTAATTAAACCATTTTTTATTAGTTTGAGTTCCGATTCTCCTATGGAAGCACCATTATTAAAGAGATTGGTGTAAAATAGCATGATGTGCTATTTTATGTTAGCTTTTCTTAACTGTTGGCTGTGGGAGGCATACTGTTTGCATGTTCTTCCCAAGCCTAACTCTAGATTCTTACATTGCTTAACAACTTTGGAAATCAATCTGGAGATATCTTAGAAAATTGGGAATAAATCTACCTCAAGACCAAGCCATACCCCTCTTGGGCATATATCCAAAAGATATGAAATGAAACCACAAAGACATTGCCTCAACAATGTTCATAGCAGCTTTATTTGTAATAGCCAGAAACTGGAAACAACCCAGATGTCCTTCAACTGAAGAATGGATAAAAAAAACTGAGGTACATTTACACAATGGAATACTACACAGCTATCAGAAATGAGGAAATCATGCAATTCAAAACCAAATGGATGGAACTAGAAAAGCTCATCCTAAGTGAGCTGATGCAGTCCCAGAAAGATAAACATGGTATGTATTCCCTTTTAAATGGATATTAACCATACATCAGAGGATAACTATCCTACAACCCACACACCCAAACAGATAGGAACCTAGCATATCTATCCTAGGAAAAATTCTACCCACTAGTGAGTCATGGAATCTGCTGCAGGTTAGTGGAACACCACACCCTAGATGGTGTGCCTTATCAAGCTCCAGTACAAGTAGAAGCTCTTGGCCCTCACATGACGCAAGATCTGAGGGAGTATCATATGTGAGGGCCCACCTCATCTGAGGAGAAGGAGAGTACCAAGTAGAGGAACAAGGAAGGAGGGAGGGAGGGAAGGAGAAAGGGAGGGAAGGAGAGAGGGAGGGAGGGGCCAAGAGGGGAGGAGGTAGGAAACTATGTTCTAGAAGTAAATAATACTTTTTTAAGAAAAGAGTTAATAAGCTTAAAATATAATAAAAATACAATATAAAATTTTCGAACTATAATTTACCAAAGGTATAATTGCCTTACTGGCATGAAAGGAAAATGGCCTTAATTTCAGATTAGAATGTTAGACTGCAGGTGGCTACAGAGATTACACAAACTTGATAGCAGCTTAAAAGTTTTTTGTTTTTTGTTTTTGTTTTTTTTTTTGGTTTTTTTTGTTTTGTTTTTTTTTTTGTTTGTTTTTTGTTTTTTGTTTTTGTTTTTTTTTTTGTAGAGGTATAGGCTATTTCCATGGTTTGGCATTAAAAAGCAGGTAACAGGTTTAAAACACTGTAAATAAATTAAAGATGCCGCTGTTCAACCTGGTTTTACAAACCTCCAAGAGTTGAAAAAACTTAGAGCTAAGGTAAAATAATGCATGGTGTTAGCCCATGCCTTTACCTCCAGCAGAGACAGGAGGATCATTATAGAGTTAGTTGTCTCATAAATTCTAGAGTTACAAGAAACAGGGTGGTGATGGTGCACACCCTTAGTCCCATCATTGGGGAAGAATACACCCTTAATCCCAACACACTAGAGACAGAAACAGGCAGATCTCAGAGCTCAAGATCAGCCTGATACAAAACAAGCTCTAAACAGAGAAAAACTTTGATCCAGGGGTAGAGGAGCACATCTTTAATCCCGTCAGTTGGGAACCACATGTCTTTGATCCCAAAACTTAGAATGCAGAGACAGGCACATAGGATTTGGAAGGATTTAAGTTTAAAAGCTACTTACAAAAGGCAGGCTGCAATTCAAACAAATTGTCCTTTGAGATCTCAAAATATATACACTAAAGGTTTGTTTAACTCCAAAAATATCAAAATAATTTCTTCTTTAATCCAGATTGAAAGATAATACTTTATATATTGTCAAAAAACCAAATTTGCTCCAGGAAAAATATTACCTGACCCCCCCCAAAAAAGTAATTGTCCCAGAGTTAGGATTAGGGCAGGGCTCTGTTCTTATCTTTCCAGGAGATTTAAAGCATCCATTCAAGGAATCCAGGGACAACTGGACAACGGAAACCTCAGCAGAAAACAGATCAGACACCAAAGAAGACGAGTGACCCAGATGATCCAGCCTTGCAGACTTCCTCAATAACAGTTTCCTCAAAAGTCTACAACCTCAACAACTCAAAATCGCTAAGATCGTTCAGCTACACAGACTGCTCCAGCCAGAACTTCAGTAAAGCTCTTAAGATCAGCTTCTGTCTATGAACTTCTTAGGACATCTAAATAGCTGAGCACAAAAGGACTGAACATCAAATGATTCTATTAACATTTTTAACCATTTTTCCATTCTTATTTGGGCCCCAAACAGGTTTACTATGTCCCAAATCAGCAGGAAGTCATTTTAAGAGAACAATGTCCCATCCCCAGAAGGTAGGGAGGGTGTTCCCCCCTTTGGTTATTTGATGGATAATAGAAAATTTTGTTATTTAAGGGAAAAGACTACAAGCTGTTAAATGGTCTTGTTAAATGGGTTTTGGAGGTTAGACCCAGGGACTTCTCTCTTTTTCTTTTCTGTATCCTTCTTTCTCTCCTATGTAGGAGTGAACAGACTTGAGAAAAATGGGACATAGACATAGTATAGGAAAGATCAAGAAAAAAGGACAGATTATTGAATATGGCCTTATACCTTTGCATACTGATACAAAATTAATATTATATTTGGCTAAATTGGTATTGATCATTGTATATTAATGCAAAATTAAGATTGTATAGGGCTACATCGGTATTGATCTTTGTATATTGATACAAAATTAAGATTATATTTGGCCACAATGGTATTGACCCTTGTATATTGATGTAAAATTAAGATTGTATTGGGCTATATCAGTATTGATCTTTGTATATTGATACAAAATTAAGATTATATTTGGCCACATAGGTATTGATCTTTGTATATTGATACAAAATTAAGGGTAATGCTTCTTAAAGGTATTGTTCCTAGTAATGCTTAAAAATGAAATGTCAAGTTTTGGCCTCTTCCTACCAACCATCATAAACTGTTTAGGATAATTAAGAAATGGAAACTAATAGTCATGAAAACGTGTCATTTTGTTAGTTACTATGACAGTCTATCCCAGTTATTTTCTAAGCTACTCAGAAATCAAGTTGCTAAGAGACAAGCAATATTTGCTTATCTAAATATAAGAGATAGACAGGGAATCTTCAAAAACCTCAAGAGATCTGCAGAATATGGCATTCAAAGATGTTTTCTTAACTTAAGATTTTTTGATATCGAGACATGTCAGCTTCTGACAGCACCCCCTCCCTATTCTACTCCAAGTAGAAGATGAGCATCGAAGAATCTCCAGTGGGAGATGATTGAATTGGTGGTAAGCCTTTCTCTTGGCAAGAAAAGCCCCTTGCTTCAACTGTAGACAGACTTCTGTACAAAAAGGACAAAACTTGGAAGAGGGTAAGTAGACAGCCTAGCTCTGCCAAGACAGGGTAAGTAAGTCCTTCATAATTCCTGCTCTACAATCAATGTCTGTCAGAGAAACAGGGCCAAATGCCTGAAGATTAATGCTGTAATGTATGGAGAGAAAATGAGAACTGTCCAGGCAGCCACTGGTATGTCATTTCTTAGTTTTGGAAGCTCGGGCCCTGCACTTCCTATATAATCAGATATATTTATCCCTCTCAGGTCTCTGAGATGGTTGAAGAATAGATATCTAGAGTCTCATAGTTAAATTTTGAGTTGTTTAGGAATCAAGAGGGTGTTCTGGATCTAAGAAGATATTTTTAAAATTATGAGGCAAGTTAGTATGAAAGCTGAGTTAGATATAGAACTTTAAACTCATGGAGATGGTTAGATAGTAGAATGTTAAAGTCAGGTGCCAAATACATATGGGTGGACATTGGGAATGTATGCTAAGCCATATAACTCTTATAATTGTGGCCTATTTATTTCTGTTGTTTTGTATCGTATTTATAGTTATAAGAAAAAGAACCATTTGTTGGACTGAAAGGGAGAGCTGTTGGGGGGAAAAAGAAATACCTTAAACTAAAAAAAAAAAAAAAAAAAAAAAAAAAGGGGGGGGAGGGGGGGGGGGGGGGGGGGGGGGGGGGGGGGGGGGGGGGGGGACTGGAGGGGGGAGTAGGGAGGGGATTGTGATTGAGTTGTAACTTGAAGAAATAAAAAATAAATTATTAAAAAAAAAGAAAAACTCAAGTGACAGCACATTCTGGAGAGGACGTGGACCTATGGGATCACTCCTCCATTGCTGGTGTGAGTGCAAACTTGTACAACCAATTTGGAAATCAATTTGGTGGTTTTTCAGAAAATTGGTTACAGTTCTACTTCAAGACCTAGTTATACCACTCCTGGGCATATACCCAAATGATGCTCCACCATACCACAAGAATACTTGTTCAACTATGTTCATAGCAGATTTATTTGTAATAACCAGAAACTGGAAACAACCTATATGTCCCTCAACCAAAGAATGGATAAAGAAAATGTGGTACATTTACACAATGGAATACTACTCAACCATTAAAAGCAAGAACATCATTAAATTTACAGGCAAATGGATGGAACTAGATAAGATAATTCTGAGTAAGGTATCCCAGACCCAGAAAGACAAAAATGATATGTACTCACTTATAAGTGGATATTAACCACAAAATAAAGGATAACCATTCTTCAAAACACAGACCCAAAGAAGATAAGTAACAAGGAGGGCTTAAGGGAGGACATGTGAATCTCATGGAGAAGAGGAAATAGAATAGACATCGTAAGTGGACAGAGGGAGGGAGATGGGACTGGACAGGGGTGGTGGTGGAGATGAAACAGGAGGGATCTGGTGCGGAGAAGACAGAGGAAGAGAGTACTGGCAGAGAGAACCCACAGAAACAGATGCAGAGACCCACAGCCAAACATTAGGTTGAGCTTGGGGAATCCTCTGAAAGAGGTGGAGGAAGAATTGTATGAGCCAGAGGGGTCTGGAACACAAGAAAACCAACAGAATCAATTAATATGAGCCCATAGAGGCTCACAGAGACTCAACCACCAACCACCAACCAGGGAGCATGCATGGGACAGAGCTAGGCCCTCTGCACATATGTGACGTTGTGTAGCTTGGTCTTCATATGAGACTCCTAACAGCAAGAACAGGGGCTGTCTCTGACTCTGTTGTCTACTTTTGGGACCTTTTCTCCCTACTGGGTTGCCTCTTCAAGCCTTAATCAGACAATATGTGCCTCGTCTTACTGCAGGTTGATATGCCAAGGCTGTTTCGTATCTATGGGAGGACTCTCCTTTTTGGAAGAGAAAGGGAGGAGGAGTGGATGGGTGGGAAGAAGAGGTGAGGGAAGGACTGGAGGAGAGGTGGGAGAAAAAACTGCAGTTGGGATTTAAAGTAAATAAATAAATTGACTGATTTAATAAAGAATAAATTGAGAGCCAAGCAGGCAAGGGTGAGGAGGAAAGTCCCGGTATTGAGAGCATCATAAGCCTGACCAAACCTGCCCACACACTCTACCCCAGGATTACCTCTGCAGATTCCATTTGCAACCTTAAAACTCCACAGGGCTCCTGCTCGGATGCTGCCCCTAAAAGCTACTTGTGGCTGGAACCGCAGAGACCTCAGAACAAAGGAAAGCAGAGCCACCAAATAGCCTGGGAGTCACTGTACTCTCTGCCTTGCACTTCAATTTTTAAAATGCCAAACCAGCTTCAAAAGGTAAGGGGTATAAAAAGTGTTATGGGAAGCACATAGCTACACACAGATGCACATGTACAGACATAAAAACACATCTGTTTTAAAACTTTTAAAAACAGTTTTGTGGCAAATGGCATAGTAAACTTCACTGTTGTTACTACCAAACCAAGAGAGTTCCCACACATTTTTCTTTCCTGTCTACAGTTCCCTCCCACTTTCTCCTTCCTATGAGTTAGAATACTACACTCAAAATTATCTTTTCATCATCTTTAGATGCAGGCAGTTTGACCATTATTTCAGGAAGCTATTCTTCTAATCTGTCATTTTTAGGCTTATGATCCAGACTTAGATCCACAATAAAGTATATTAAAATATTTTTAGGATAAAATATTAAATCCTAAAACAAGTTTTGCATAAAACATAAATGCTTGAAATATGTGTTATGTAGAGTTCAAATATTTTAAACAATGCAAGACAATTAAATATACTTATTATTGCATTTTCACATAAGTACAAGGAAAGATTCAAAATTATGATCCATAATAAAATATTACATTAAAAAAGAGAAGCATGTGATCTAGTAAAGAGTGATTACATAATGAGATTACACTAAGTATAACCTGTCCTTCAGGGTGCAATAGAAGTCTTGAAGACATATTGAGTTAATATCTAGGAAAAGCTCATATTTTACCAAAAAATTATTACTTCAGAAATTTCTAGAAAGCGCAAAAACTTGTAAACATATATTCCAGTCATTATCAGTGGAATGTTACTATAAGTTTGAATGCCTGTGAAGGAATGGGATCAGAAACAGCTACTTAGATCTTAATATTATCATCACAATAGTTAGGAATGGGTAGATACCATGAAAGAATTCTGAGAATGGCTAGATAACCATGGGGATACTCAGAGACTGCTGGGTCATCCTATTGCAATTCTTTCTTTTCCATGATGCCAGAAACTGTGAACTTAGGTGACATTTAGATCAGCAGAGGCTGGAATTGTTTGACAAGCAGGAGATATACTCATTGGGCAGCAAACCTCAGGCTCCAAGGGCCCCGCAGCTGGCCAGCAAGTGGCAGCACTCTATCCCATTGCTCACATGAAAATAGCAGGTTCCCCTAGCTCCTGTCTCCTCCTTTGCTCCCTACAGCAAGTACTCCAGGCCTCTCTCTTGGTTTCAGCCCCTCCTACCTTCTACTTGTCCATATGCAAAGGCTCAGTGAATAAGTTTCCTGCTGCAGCACCAGGGGCTACTGCCACAAAACCTTTACATGTGTTACCTACCAGGGGGCCAAAGGAACTGTGGCCTCCTGCAATACGGTCTGGTCTGCCTCAGTTTCTCTATTAAAAGTTCCCAAGCAATCCTTCACATCTCCTCCTTGCACTCATACCCTCTGTTCTAGCTTTTTTTTTTTTTTTCTGTTGCCATGATAAAAATACTGGCAAAAAGCAATTTAGGGGAGGAAAGGGCGTATTTGGCTTACAATTTCACGTTAAAGTCCATCACTTGAGGGAAGGCAAGGGAGCAGCTAATCATATCACATCCAAAAGGAGAGAAAAACAAATGCATACTCAATCCTGCTTGCTACTTCCTAGCTTTCTTATACAATTCAGGGCCTGGCCTGAAATGGTGTTACCCACAGTGGGCTATGTCAACTAACAATCAGGACAACACTACAGACATGCCCATTAGACTGTCAGATCTAAATAATTCCTGAATTGGGACCCTTCCCATGTGATTCTTGGTTGCAGCAAGCTGACATTTAAACTGCTCAGCAAAGGCTGTTCCTTGGATTCTACTCCTTGCTCAGGCCCAGCGCAAATGGCTGTTCCTCCCTGGCGCACTTCAAACCAACATGGAGTCTGCACATAGGCTTTCTGACCACTTGTATCACCCCAAATTTCTCTGGTTGCTCAACTGTCGGCCCAGTTCTCTCTCTAGAGGAGGGGCTCAGCTACATTCCAGAGCCATCTTGCTCAGTGAGCTCACTCTGGAGCCCTGGTGCATAGCGGGGCCTCTACTTCCTATTTGTTGGAGGGATTAGATGTCCAGAAAAGCACTGTGGATCCTAGTCACCCACTGATTCAGTGGCTAAGATCAAATTCTTCTCTTAGTTTATTTTTCCTTAAAGGCTCATGCAACACTTTGCTGTAAAACCAATGAAAAATAAAAGATTGATTAACACCAAAAATGAAACCCATCACTGTAGACAAGCTTCCTTGGAACCCAGAACTCACTGTCTTCTACTCATGTGAGAGCCTCCCATCCTACAAATCGTTCTCAAACAACCATATTCTGATGCCAGGCCCTGTCATGGATGCTCCACAGGTAATCTCAACAAGCTGAAAAAAAATACATTTGCTAGTTCCATTAGCAGATGAGGAAGCTGCAGAGCCATGACAAAGACAAGCACCTCTCTTCTGCAGCATGCGGAGAGTGTGACCTGAGCTCTGGCTTGATGACACATTCAGTACCTTTTTCCTGTAGATTAGTTAAGGCTTCTTTTTTTTTTCTTCCAGTTTTGCATTAACACTAAGATCTGCGTAGGGTAATTTTCCCACAGAAAACTATTCTCAACAAGGAAAAACTCAGAACTCAAGACTCAGATCCCCTGCTCTTGACAATTGTGTCTGGCAAGTCCACGGATGAATCAGATTAGTCCATGATTATAATTACCAAGGCCCACCTCTCAGAACTAGTATCATTTTTGTACTTAATTGTGGTTAAATGTCCTTGAGAAGCTCCAGGCAGAGCCATGTCTCACCTTTAATTATGGAGATAGAGTCACAAAGGTTGCAGTGTTGCCCTCTATTAGATAAGGAGGAGGCATGTCGGCCAAGATTAAGTCTGTGACATCACACAACACCCCAGTCCCAAGACAAGTGTTCCAGTGCTCCTCAACAATGGTGTTGCTGAATTTGTTTTCCAATTACATCTCAAATGAGCTCAATAGGTCTGAAGGCATGATGGGAGAAGCTACTTTCAGGCAATTAGACTCAAGTCCTGTTTGGAGATGGTCACATGCTCACTGCCCATTTCTTCTCAGTCTTCAGAAGTATAATTCACAGAAAGGCAAGAGGAATCCACTGCTTCTTGTAATAGGAAGCTAGAATCTAAAAAGAAAATGATGATCTTAATGAACCAGAAAGACTACTATGGAAAGAACAGAGAACCAGGGTCAGAGGGAGGCCAGACATGACAAGTGTTAGCAATTGTAATAGTGATAAATGCAGTGTGGAAACCTCAACAATCAAAAGCTGTTTTCATCTCAGGTCTATTTTTCTGCAGTGAGATTCATTGACTAGTCACTGATGTTCATGAAGAGCAAATGTCATGAGAATCACAGAGGCTCTGATCAGCAAGCTAAGAGCTTGAACCACAAATTCTGCCACGTGTTCTCATGCAACAGTTAAGGATCCTTTAAAGGTAAACTCTGAAGTAAGACATTAAACTCATGGCTATTAAAGCTATCCTTTGGGGAGGGAGAACACTGTAGTTAATAACTGCAGTCTGAGGAGTTGTGGAGATGGCAAATCAAGTAAGAGATCGTGGTGCCCAACCACAAGGACCTGAGTTCCAATCCCCAGCCCCCATCTTTCCTCAGTACATAGATCTTTCTAAATTTTTAATAAGATGCCGGGTGGTGGTGGCACACACCTTTAACCCCAGCCCTTAGGAGACAGAGGCAGGTGGATCTCTATGAGTTCAAGGCCAATCTGGTCTACAAAGCGAGTCCAGGACAACCAGAGCTGCTACACAGAAGAAACCCCGTGTCAAAGAACCAACAAAAAAATCTTTTTTAATAAGACATTTGAAAAGGAGATCCAAACATTATGAAACTAAAATAGAACCCCAAAAGTTGAAAAAAATTCTCATCTTCATATGGAATAACAAAAAACCCAGAATAGCTAAATCAATCCTGAACAATAAAAAAATATCTAGAGGTATCACTATCCCAGATTTCAAGCTATACTACAGAGAAATAGTAATAAAAACAGCATGGTACTGGTATAGAAACATACCAGTGGATCAATGGAATTGAATTGAAGACCCAGAAATGAACCCATACACGTATGGTCACAATTTTTGACAAAGAAGCCAAAACCCTACAATGGAAAAAGAACAGCATCTTCAACAAATGTGCTTGTCTAACTGGATGTTGACATGTAAAAGAATGAAATTAGACCCTTCCTTATCACCTTCTACAAAACTTAAGTCCAAGAGGATCAAAGACCTCAACATAAAGCCTCATAGTTCAAGGGAAAAGATCTTTACCAACCCCACTTCTGACAGAGGGCTACTATCCATAATTTATAAAGAACTCAAGAAATTAAATGCCAAGAAAACAAATAATCCAATAAAAAAAAATAGGAAACAGAGCTAAATTGAGAATTCACAAAGGAAGAATCTCTAATGGTAGTGAGACATTTGAAGAAATACTCAACATCCTTAATCATAAGAGAAATGCAATTCAAGACAACTCTGAGATTCCATCTCACACCTGTCAGAATGGCTAAGATCAAAAACTCAAATGACAGCACATACTGGAGAGGTTGTGGAGAAAGGAGAACAATCCTCCATTGCTGGTGGGAATGCAAACTTGTACAATCACAATGAAAATCAGCCTGGTGATATCATAGAAAACTTGGAATAGTCTTACCTCAAGACCAAGCCATACCACTTTTGGGTATCAACCCAAATGATTCCTCACCAAACCACAAGGACATAGCCTCATCTATGTTCATAGCAGACTTATTTGTAATAGCTAGAAACTGGAAACAACCCAAATGTCCCTTAACTGATGAATGGATAAAAAAATTGTGGTACATTTACACAATGAAATACCACTCAGCTATCAGAAACAACGAAATCATGCAATTCACAGCCAAATGATGGAACTAGAAAAGCTCACCCTGAGTGAGCTAACCCAGACGCAGAAAGATGCACATGGCATCTACTAACTTATAATTGGATTTTAGCCACATAGTACAGGATAACTATCCTACAACCAACACACCAAAAAGATCAGGAACATCGACTTTGTTACCTATCAAGGGGACAATTGCCCTAGGGGTGCTACCATGTAGGCTCCCAGTGCAAGAGGAAGCTCTTAGCCCTCATATGATGGTTGAACTGAGAGGGACTGATATGTAGGGACACTCCGCATCAGAGGAGTGAGTTGGGCGGGAGAGGGAAGAGAGGGTGGGAGGGTGGAACTGCGAGGGGTGGAAAGTGGGCACTATGATGGATTTGTAACTTGAAGTAATAAATAAACATTTTTAAAAAGTTGTCTATATTTTCTTGCCAGTGTCTGCCTTCATTTCCCTATTATCAAAGATGAATACATTTAATTATTTTAGTTTTCCATGCAGGTCACCTTGCCTCTTGGCTTTACTGTTTGTAAGTAACAACATCTACACATATTGCAGAAAATCACTTTTCTTATCTATTGCTTATCACTTATTTTAAATATTATTTATTTATTCATTATGTTAAAGCAGTTATGCTATACTAGGTATCCATCTATAATTTATATGGTTTGCATATTTACACATACTTACATATGTATGTGATGAGTATGTTCATCTTCCTCACTTCCTATAATCAACTCTCATTGAAAATAAGTCTAATTCTTTTGTAATTTGTCCAATTGACTTTCATTAGTAATCACAGATATTGTAAGCTTTTTGCACACATGTACCCACACATATACATGCAAACATATAGTACATATGCACACATACATTGTTGCAATTTCTTTCTTTGTCTAACATCTTTAAATGTCTAGTCCTCTGTTGGACTGGAAAGGAATATCTTGTTCTCAGTTGGGTTGGGAAGGCAGACAGATAAAAATGATCAATCAGCCCCAAGCAGAGGAAATCTGCATTTTAAAATGCTCTGAAGGAGGCCTGCTTTCCCTCAGGACACAAGAGTCCCTCTTCACTCTGTTCAGTAATATAGTACTTCAGTACATGATTTTCCCAGATTAATTACTCAAGGCTATTCAATAATGATGACTCATTATTCTACCAACTACATCCTATACCAGCAAGCCTGGAAATGGCCAGCTCCAAATGCTACTTAAAGAAGCAAGCCTATCTGCTGATAGAAAACACATGCACACAGAGAGTCACACCCACACAGAGAGATACTTTTCTTCTCTCTATCACAAAGAGAGAGAGAGAGAGGGAGGGAGAGAAAAAGAGAGGGAGGGAGAGAATGCCTTTGCTCACACAAGGATTTGATGGTTGAGGGCCCCTGCGGAGGGTACCTGCCTGAGATCAGTGGCAGGAGACTTTTTTAATTGGTTTAATCCAATCCTGCACATCAGCAATGCTGATGTTTACAGACAATTGCTCATCAAAGGAGTAAGTTGCCTCTTCCTCTCCCTTCCTTCTGCATCTTCATATATATCATCCCACCATCTCTCAGTTACTCCTTTAAACCCAGCCCAGCCCTGGCACCCAGCACATCCTCATGAAAGAGTCCTAGCCACTCTATCTCACATTCACCTCTCTTGCTCGGTACTGTAATTATGGCTAACATCCTTTAGCTGACACTTCCTCACTCTTGCATACAACAATCTGATTAGCCAGAAGCTGTGAAGAGCTATTGTGATGAGAACCATGCTGGAGGCATGGAGAAAGACAGATAGTATTGTGACTACCTTCTATGTGCCATTTTACAAGCCTTCATTAGTGCTTTGATTGGACACCATTACCATAGATATAAATATCCCCATTTTCCAGCAAATAATTGCCCTTCTTTTCTAGATATCATCACATGACTACAAACACACATCTTCAATGTCTGGAGTTTACATTCACACTTTTTCCATGGGACAGGCATTAGCCACTGACTGATTGGTACTGGACTGCAGAAACCCCAATACCATTTCTAGAAGTCAGAAGGAGGAACACTACTGGTAGGTAACATGAACTCAGCAGATTGCTTGCAAGATTTGGCTGAAGACACACCTTAGGGGACTTGCCCTACAGTGCATGCACACATAGAAGGAGGGTGGTTCCAGACAGTTGCTGTTCCAGACACTCTGTTATGGGTTTCTCCTTTATAAATGATGCTACACAAATACTTGTAGAAAGTCTACTTCTAGAAGGCCCAGCTTAAGGTGTTAGCTGAAAAACCAGTGGAGTAGCTAAAATGAAGTGGTAGAAACCTACAAAGCTGTGGGTATATAATCCCCCCACTTTGTTGAATCATAAACTGTGGTTAAAAATAAGTAGTCTGCTCAAACTCAATGGCTAATACCTGGATGAGCCAGAATCCAGTTCCAAGTCTATTTATGATCTCAACCACACTCATCAGCATGCTGTTCTACAGCACTTACCAGTCCAGGTTCAATGCTTTGGGAAAATGAAGGAAAGCCTTAACATATAGGTCCCTCACAACCCTGAATTCCTTCTCAGGGGAAGCTTTTCCTAAAATCAGTATTAACTCAAAATAAAATCCTCCACAGGCCTGGGCAGATGTCCTGACCTAACCCAATCCACTGGGTGGTACTTCTGATCTTAGTCATGTTATCTGCTGTCAGGAAATCTTCAACGTGTCAAGGCCAAATAAAGATCTAGTCCCTAACCCAGGACAAGGGGAGGGAAATTTGCAGAAGTGTCCCATGGTATCAGCAGGCATTGCCAAAGAGAGGGAGATAAAAAGTAATAGCCTAATTTTCATTAAGTGATTGCTCTCATAAAGTAAAAGAATTTTACTCACCAGGACATTAACCCTGCATTGCTCAGACAATTAAAGGAAGTCATAAATTAATCCATAATCACAATCTGAGAAGAGAATTTATCCTGGTGCAGAGGATGAGAAAGAAGAAGAATTATCACAAAGAGGAGGCTCCTAGTCTGAAAGACAAGCCAGCCCTCTGGGAGGTACCACCCTCCTCCTTTTATCCCCTTCACCGCACTTTATCTCTTTCTTCCCTCTCTTCTTCCCTTTACCTGAACAGTCCCCACCCCAAACACTCCACACTCAAGATTTAAAAATGGAAATGGGGAATATCCTTTTGTTCACTCTCAAAGAATATTGACTTCTTCTAATACAAAATTTCATTCAAAGAATGTTCCTTTGTGCTGCATACTATCCTTCAGGGCTAGATAAAAATGAAGCCTATAAAGTGAAAATAATGAGGTACTTATGGAATTGTGGGGTATTATCTTTTTTATTCTATTTTTTATTGATCTTAATGATAATATTTTTTCAATAGGACGTTTAGGAAGAGAGAAAACAAGGAGCAAAAGAGCAGAAGTAGGGAAAGATGAATCATCTACAGCATTCAGGGCACAGGAAACACCTTTTATAGAATCCTAGTCACAAATCTGCCCAGGAGGCATTGTTAGCCCATTTTAGTGATGCTGAAAGTGTGTAGTGTGTAAAATTTCACTTTTCTTGTACAGGTAAGATTTAATTTCAGCTCTAGCTGTCTCTAGAGATCAAACTTGGAGATTTGGAGGGAGAAGTGATCAAGAACAGACAGATGACGGGCACAAAAGACCTGAGAAACACTCTGAAGCTTCTGCTGCTCCCTCGCCTTCTGCAAAGTGATGTTGTCAAAAGGGAGATGATTTGTGGGGCTCTTTTAGCAGATGGGTTTTTTTTTCTCTATCCCAGTTTTGGAGAGGACACAAATAGGAAGATAGAAGAAGAGCCAGAGCACATGGGCATTTTTCTAGTCACCACAGACATGATTCTGTGGTATCATTTTGACCGTCAGTCTGCATGCCTTGCCTGGAAGGACAGATGACACAGCATAAAGATTCTCTTTAGTACTCAAGATTCAATAGCCCAAGTCTCAGGGAATAATGAGAATTTTTGAGAGCCTAGAAAGAAATACAGGAAACTTACTAAGGGGTAAAGCTTTGGTTCCTGCAGAGAATTCTGTATAAGCTATAAGCGAAGAAGGTGTGGGGAGGGGTCAGGTGAAGAATAGGATGAAAGGAACAATTCAAGGACTCCATCCATAAGGTGGCAACATTCGCCTCCACTGTGGCCAAGTACCTCAACATCTCTTCCTTCAGGGCTTCACTTCAGGACAATATATAATCCTAAATGTGAACTGCGGAGAACACGTGATTCAGAGAAAAGACAAGCATGGGTACAGGGTCAGAAGTGGAACAAACCCACCTTAAACTCCTCACTATCAACCTACTTGGCTTCCTCTGGACCCCTATAAAATAAGAACAAAGCAGCCACAGATTACCCTTAACACAAATAAATGAAATACTTGCTTCTTGCATATTCAGCAAGTTTTTGAGATAACCTGAAACAACCGCTCAGAAATGAAGAAGGATGTGTTTACAAAGAGGGCAAAGTGACTATCCCAGGTTCCTAACTTCCTATGGCTCCTCGGGCTGCACAACACAACCTTGCAGAGCTTGAGAACTCCTGTGGAGAGCTGGGTGTTGGGTTTCTGCACCATTCATATCCTTGACTTTCTATGCCCCCACCCACCTGCACTGTGTGCATAGTGGGCATGGAGTAGTAATACATCCCTTTGCTTTTTGACATATATCAAACTAACGCAAACTGAAGGGAAACCCGGGTGATTGTATATTCTTCGTGTCTTGATTCTAATACAATGCTCCCCACTAATATTTTAACAGACACACTATTACTTAGGGTTGCTTCTGTTATTTAGGTGTCCTAGTTGCCCGCAGCATCTGGAAAATATAAAAATACCACACAACACCACAGATGGTATCTTGAGAACAACATAGTGTTACTGTACCTCAAAAACCAATAATTTACTCTGAAGGTCTGTATTTCTGTGACAATAAATGCACAGTTATTCATTGTGGAATTTCCAAACAGCAAAGTATTGGCAGTAACTCTGATGTGTAACCTTAGATTTGGTTGAATAAACTCTTTTACCTTCACAGTGGCATACTGTACACCTACTCAAAGGAATGCGAATCTATAAGCTGATGTAGACTAACTGTTGAACAAAACAATAAAGAAAAAAAAAGAGTATCTAGTATGTTGCCATAGAGGAAACACAGAAAACATCTGTATCTATCAGTCACCTATTTATAAGTATTATTATTATTATTAGAAAAAAGATGCAGTATAAAAAATACAAATGGAACTGCAGAGATTGCTCAATGGTTAAGAGCACTTATGCTCTTTCAGAAGACCTGGGTTTAGTTGCCAACATGCACATGGAGGCTCACCACCTTCCATAAGTCCAGTTTCAGGGATCCAATTGTCATGTGCATGATACACATACATGAATACAGGCAAAACATTTATACACATAAAGTAAAATAAATAAATATTATAAAAGAGTTTTATTTCAAAAGATAAGAATAGTACCTGTGTAGTAAGTGGAACTTATGATAATGGGTGGGTGTGGAACAAGAACTCTCAAAGGTCTACAGATTTGATGTTTATGGGACTTTCTTCTTTTTTTTACTTTATTTTCTTTTACTTTATTTTTTATTTCTTCAAGTTACATCTCAATCTCAATCCCCTCCCTACTCCCCCCTCCAGTCCCACCCTCCCACCCTCAACCCCCCATCCTCTTCCCTTTTTTTTAAGTTTAAAGTATATCTTATTCCCCCCAACAGCTCCCCCTTTCAGTCCAAAAAAATGGCTCTTTCTCTTATAATAATAAGTACAATACAAAACAACAGAGATAATTAGGTCACAATTATAAGAGTTATATGGCTTAGCGTACATTCCCAATGTCCAGTCCATATGTATTTGGCACCTGACTTTAACATTCTACTATCTAACCATCTCCATGAGTTTAAAGGGACTTTCTATTAGCTCTGACCCTTCAAAAAGTTAGGAGAGGGGGAAAAAGGGCTTCAGAATTTCTCCTAGCTTTAAGGAAACTAAACAAACAGACATAATGAAATGTAGGGTATATGTTCCCCAGTGTGTTACTACATGCACATCACTATACATGTCTACAGGTTGCATTCACACACCCCCAAGTTTCATTGTTGTGCCCAATTTTCTCTATCTATACACCAGGCACATAAGCAAAATGCTAGCAGTCAGGGACCTTGACTACTGTACTATTTTTCAGAACAATGAACTCTGTTGGCAACTTTCTCTTCAGTAAAAGGTTGATAATATCACAAGAACTTTGTATTTTCTTTTCTGTGAACTGTTCATATAATTTACCAATTTTAGTTTGGAAATCCGATTGTTTATCTCCTCAACCCACAGGAGATTTATATATTATAAGAAAATATTTCTTTTGTGATAAAATTGAAGATATTTCTCCCTGTTTTTTTCCATATCCTGTTGTTTCAATATCATTATTGGATAATTTATTTTTCTCTATTAATAAATTCTTGTATATATCCAGGTCCACTTCCTATACATTATGTCCGTTGATTCTTAGAGCATTGTGTAACACGAATATTGCTCCTAGCAAGGCTACATGGGTCAGGGAAAGTGTGTATGTTGGAATCAGGAAAACACAAGAGCAGTAAAACATGGTTATGGAGATGAAGAAAATTTAGGACTGTGGCAAATGCATTTATATTAGATAAAAGCTTCATAAATTAATAAGCGTCATTGTATTTATTATGGGTCTTGCCAAGGGAAATAAATGCAGTAAATGCCTTGTTAAAAAAAAAAATACCATGCTATTGGTTGAATTATTGGTGAGCAGCGACCCTAATTAACAAGGTAGTAACTTGCCAACTTGCTGACAGGGCAGTTTTTCAAAATTCATCTGTTACAGGTAAGCCTCCTACAGGGTAAGAAAATGCATGAGACAGCAAAGGACAAAGAACAGGATTGCCATTGACCAGCTCTCAGAAAGGTGTGTTTTCCAGTCCCCATCTCCTTTACACCAGTCATCTCCCATCCCCCATGGCAGACCTGCCCTCATTTCAGTGGATATATTTAATCTTATACCTGTTAAGGGGGGCTGTTTTAGGGACCTGTGGTTTTGGGTTTTTTTTGTTTTGTTTTGTTTTGTTTTGGTTTTGGTTTTTGCCTCTCTACCCTTTCCCTTGCTTCCATCCACAGCTCCTGGGTACCACTGGGTGAGCTCTACAATGCTGACTATGCCTGCCTTCCCATCCTCTCCTTTGTTTTCTGGCCATGGCTGGAGGGTAACCCAGAAGACTGAACTCTAAGATGTTAGTTGCCTTTATCATTTTATCCCCCACCCCTTTGTTTCTGGCTGGGGCTCAGGGGTACCACTAAGGAATGTCTAAGTTGCTGACTTCCCAGAGTTCTTTGTTTGCTCTATGAGAAGCAAGCATTCCTGACAATGAGGCTCACGGCATATTGGAGTCTAATTTTCTCAACCAGTGAGCAAACAAGAGATGCTAGTTAGCTCTCCGTGATCTGCCTGTCCAGTGTTCTTCCGATTTTCATCTCCAAGGTTTGTATTAGGGGAACGAGGTCAGAGAAGGTCAATTCCATCCATACCGCTGGTGCCCTGCTGAACAAGGATCCAAAGAGGCAAGGCCAGAAGACCATCCAGGATGTAATATGAATAAAAAGGCAACCAATATGATCTTTGGAGTTAGTGATGAAAAGCTAATTCACTGAGACCCTTTGCTTATCTTTGCAGTGGGCTCATTCTGTCTGGGGGAAAGTAACACATTTACATTTGAATCCAAATATTTAAACAGTAAACTTTTCTTCCTTACAAAAGCCACCTTTGTGACAACTGATTCTCAATATTAATTCCAAAGGAGTCCCCTCTGCTCCCCGAAAAGTTTAATTAAGAGTTATGTCCTAACAAGCCTGATAGAAACTAAATATCAGTCCAAAAATCTATGAATCAATACTTATCAGCGACTCCAACCAAATAAAATATCGATTCAGATGATGTTTCCTTTGGAGAATAATCCCATGTTCTTGTCTCATCCCAACCTGGTAATTTAGGAGAACGTGAGGTGTGACTATAAAGTAATGAGACCGATTACACTTGTCACACATGAAAATCAATCTTGTCATCCAGATAACTCAAGGCACTTAGATAATTTGAGACCTCCTCACTTATATAAATTGGAACACTCTGAGGTGGGAGGAAGAAATTTTTTTGTAATGGGTTATACCTCAAGATAAGTGAATATGTGGTTGCTTGAATTAACTGTTCCTCTAAATTAATAGCTTGAGTTTTTATTTCAATTTCAGATGTGTTTGTTTTTATTCTTTGAGTTTTTCACACATGCATATAATTTATCTTGATAATATTAACCCCTTTCTTCCCTCACACTAACTTCTATTAAATCTGCCTCTCTCAACTTCATTTGTCTTTATAAACCCTGAGTCCAATTTATACTGCCCTTTCTTGCATAGACTAAGTGTATTCTCTGAGCCATGATCAACCTACCAGGGGCCATACTTCTTTTAAAACATTCTTTGAAATTTTTTTCATACAATATATTTCCATCACAGCTTTTTCCTTCCCCAACTCCTCCCAGATGCTAGTCACCTTACCTCCCTACTCACCCAACTTCATATTCTCCATTTCTAAAAACAAAATTTGAAAATCAAAACAGACACACAAAAACAACAATAGTAAGACAAAAAAATGATAGAACACTAATAAAAAGCATACACACACACACAAATAGTTCATTTTGTGTTGGCTAACTACTTCTGGGAACAAGCTCGCTCTGTCCTGGAGTGTCCTTGAGTATATCCAGTGACACTCCACTGAAGAAAATTGATCTTCTCTTTACCAGCACATATCAATTACAAGTAGCTTCCTGGTTAGGTGTGGGACCCCATGTCCATTCCCCCTTCTCAGTGCTAGAACCCCATCTGGCTTGAACCTGTGCAGGTCTGATGGGTCATACCATGGTCTCTGTGAGTTTATACGGATTTATATATGTATCTGTCCTGTTGTGTCTGGAAGACACTATTTCCTTGGTGTCATTCACCCCTACCTCTAACTCCTACAATGTTTCTACCTTCCTTTCCACATAGATCCCTGAGCCTTGGGAGAAGAGTTTGATGAAGGCATCCCATTTAGGACTGAATCTTCTAAAGTCTTTCACTCTCTGCAAAGGTAAAGTTGTATCTCTGTGTTAGTTACCACCCACTGCAAAGAGAAGTTTCTCCAATGAGAGTTGAGTAAGTCTCTGATCTTTGGTTATAGTAATATGGTATTAGGAATCAACTAATTGCTATGTTCCTTTAGCAGAATACTAGCATTAAGTTTCCCCTAGGCCCATGACCATCCTATCTAGTCTCAAGCTGTTGGCCAGTTTAGTGGTGTCAGGTTCCATTTGGTTCCATATCATAGAGTGTGCTGATGGTGTAGTGTTAAGCATTCTAAATGTTAATTAATTGGTCCTGCTTTCTGTCTGTTACTTACATTGACTCCGATTGGTTAAATAAAATGCTGAGGCCTGAGATTGAGCAAAGACAGAGAAAGGTGGAACTTCCTGAGATTAGAACAGGAAGCCTGCGCTTTAGACAGAGGATTAATGCATTCCAGCCATCAGCAGGAAGAAGAAGGCATTCCAGCCAGGATCAGCAGGAAGGAGGATGCATGCCATGGGTTAGAAAGAAGAACCTCATTCCACATGGCCAGGAACATCGGCATGGTGTGGACAATGGCAGCCCAAGGGGACGTATGTATATATGGGGTCATATTTGGGTAATAGAATTAAGAACTAGCTTAATGGGCCAAGATTGTTTAATTCAGGTCAAGACTTGTTAAAATCCATGTTGTCTCTGTGTGTGTTCATTTATAATGGCTGGTTGAGGATTAACAGCCGCCGAATCAATTAACAATAATTTAAATACTGGTTAAACAATTTAATTAATCATTTCTACAAATGGCACCCAATGTAATTTAATTAAATATTTTTTACAGTGTGCCTTAAATCCAATCAAAAAGTGGTTGGTTACTCCCAGAACATTTATTCCACTATTGCATCAGTATTTATTGCAGGCAGATGGCTGTTGTAGGTCATAGGGTTTGTAGTGATGTTCATGATTACCATTCTCCTCTGGTACACAGTAAAGAATGTAGATTGTAGAGTGGAATGTACAGTGTGCAGTGTACCTTCAAGCACCATGAATGTTAGTCAGTAGGGGTGAAGCTACTGGTTAGATACCTATTCAACCTCTCCACTATCAATTACACGCGTGTTGTCCTCAGCAATCATACTTTCGCATAAGGTTGTAGAGAACAACTGATAGCCTTAGCAATAGTCTTTGATGTTTAAGGTATCCATGGAACCATTTTGGCCAAGGATACAAGATGTAACCCATTCCTGATACTGGAAATTTTTCTTGGTACCATAAGAGGACTAATTGGGACATTATCTCTACATTATATGGTGACTACATTTAAATTCTTTTCATAAGTGTATATATTTTAGGAAGCTTCTTCAGTAGTAAGTTTCCATATAGTTTTCAAAGGGCCTTTAGTGTTAGTTCTCCCTCCCCAAATTCCTGTCTTTATCCTGCTCTCCCATCTCCCTTCACATTTAATATTCTTATTCTAGTTTCCCCTTTATCTCTTTAAAACACTATATTCTATTTCTCCTTTCTTGGGAGACCCAGGGACCTCACATTTAAAGAAAACTGACTTTCCCACCTTAACTACCCAGCAACTTTGAATAGCCCATCAGCTAGGTGTGAGAGCTCAGATTTTATGGGAACAGTGTCTGCGGTGTTCCAATCTTCCAATAAGCCCCACTTTGTAACGTGTGTTTGTGTGTGTGTGTTTATGTTGGTTGGAAGAAGGTGAGATTGGAGAGTATGAAAAGGAACAAAAATAACTTTAAGAATCTGAAATGCCAGTGAATAAGACATAGCTAGCACTCCCACCACTCACAGACATATAAGCTTAACAGGTTGTTTAGCCTCTCTGCCCATTTCCTCACAGAAGATGGAGACAATAGCAGCTGCCTCCTGTGCTTAATGTGTACACACAAGGCAATCATGGCCGTAAAAAAACGCTTGATTTCATCCAGGCCGAGCTAGATGACAATGAATAAGATGGCATGACAAACCTGCAGAGGGACTTTTTTTTTTTTTAATTGAAGCAAGATTGTCGTTAGCTCTCAAATCTTATTTTAAAAATAATGAACCCTTCACTTTGGAAGTACCTAGTTTCAAATACCTCATTTGGTGCAAAGGAAGCTGCATTCTAAACAGGTAATACGGCCTGGCCAGTGTGACCAAGGGACAGAAACCAAGTAGGTATCTACTCTCCCTACCTTTTGTCTTATTTGCATAATTATGAAGAAGGAGGAGCTGCCTTCTATTCAACAGTGGGTTGCTCAAAATATCAGTGAATCTGTCCTGTCAAAGCAGTTTGAGCCACATAAAGGGTAGACATTAAGTAAAGCCAGGCACCAGTCAACAGCACATATTGATTGATTTCTGTGTGAAGAGTGTTGCGTTTTGTGCTGAATGGGATCCCGTACGCTCATTCTTCAGGCAGGGAGCTGACCTGGTATAGGTTGACCTGAGTTTTTCTGTAAAAGCATTCCCCAGATAGCTGCTTAAGCAGCTGTTAACTGAAAGAGAAAACTCCATTCCCGGTACCATTAACTCCCCAGCCTCATGGTACTCCCAGGATGTCTCCTGTGCTGTGGACTGTTTTCTTCATGCTTGCCACATAGCCTCTCCTCAGACCTGAGAAAGTCTTTAGAACCTGGAACACAGTCTAAGAACTCAGCTTTACAGGGTTTAAAACTAAACATGGGTGGATTGTGTAGCAAACTAAAGCTATCTGTATTTCTTTATAATTCATTTTCAATTTGATAATCATCTTGGATATTCAATTATGTGTAAGTTTCACTTGTATTTCTCCCTGCAAATTAACAAAGGCTGCAAAAGCACCTTGTTCGTAAGATAGGAACATTTATGTTTGATTTTTGCTCTTTCCTCTTTTTCTGAAATAGCTCCTTGGGTTGGGGGAGAGCAGCATGAACGTGGATCCCACCTGGGCCAGCTGTATCTACACTCCAAGGAGGAAGATCTCAGAAAGGTCTCCTGTGCTCTCCATAGGTAGCTGGACTTGGCTGGTCTTCAATCTCTTGTCCCACCTCAACCCTCTCAATATTTATTTTTATTAATAATAACATTATTTATATTAATCCAAGTTCTCCCTATGAATTCATTTTGGACATTGAAGATGGTGAACATATCTATGCAGCTGGATTCTCTATGTTTTCATCATTCTACATGCTCAGCAGGTGTTCTTGGCAAAGATATTTTGTTTTCTGTCCATCTGTGCTGTGTGTTGCCTATATAAGGAAGTGAGTAATAGCAGTCAGCACTGAAAGTTTAAGACCTCTTGGGTTGCAAGAGAGGCAGTATTAAAAGAAAGCCTCGAACTCATCAGCACAAGTAACAACTTCCTGAACAGAACACCAATAAATAGCTCAGGCTCTAAGACCAACAATCAATAAATGGGACCTCATGAAACTGAGAAGCTTCTCTAAGGCAAAGGACACTGTCCTTCAAACAAAAAGGCAACCTACAGATTGGGAAAAGATCTTTACCAACCCCACTTCTGACAGAGGGCTACTATCCATACTTTATAAAGAACTCAAATTAAATGCCAAGAAACCAAATAATCCAATCCAAAAAAAAAAAAAAAATGGGAAACGGAGCTAAACCAAGAATTCACAAAGGAGGAATCTCTAATGGCAGTGAGACATTTGAAGAAATGCTCAACATCCTTAATCATTAGAGAAATGCAACTCAAGATGACCCTGAGATTCCATCTCACACCTATCAGAGTGGCTAAGATCAAAATCTCAAATGACAGCACATGTGGTGAGTTTGTGGAGAAAGAGGAACACTCCTCCATTGCTGGTGGAAGTGCAAACTTGTACAACCACTATGGAAATCAGTCTGGTGATACCTTAGAAAACTTGGAATAGCCCTACCTTGAGACCCAACCATACCACTTCTGGGTAATCACCCAAACAATTCCTCAACAAACCACAAGGACATATCCTCATCTATGTTAATAGCAGCCTTATTTGTAATAGTTAGAAACTGGAAACAACCCAGATGTTCCTCAACTGACAAATGGATAAAAAAATTGTGGTACATTTACACAATGGAATACTACTCAGCTATCAGAAACAAGGAAATCATGCAATTGGAAGCCAAATGGATGGAACTAGAAAAGCTCATCCTGACTAAGCTAACCCAGACTCAGAAAGATGCACATGGCATCTACTCACTTATAATTGGATTTTAGCTATATAGCACAGGATAACTATCCTACAACCAACACTCCAAAAGGATCAAGAACATAGATATTTTTAATGTATTAACGGTACAATTTTCCCTAGGGGTGCTACCATATAGGCCCCAGTGCAAGGGGAAGCTCTTAGCTCTCATATGACTGTTGACCTGAGAGGGACTGATATGTAGGGACACTCCACATCAGAGAACTGGGATGGATGGGAGAGGGAGGAGAGGATGTGTGGGTGGAACCTGGAGGGGTGGAAGGAGGGCACTATGATGGAGATGTAACTTGAAGTAATAAATAAACATTAAAAAAAAGAATGTCAAGGTGGGATTCTGTAAATATGAATGGTCAGATATACCAAAACATAAAAACAATCAAAACTTCTATCAGTTCTAATTGGCCCAGCCTTAGAAACTTGACCCTTAATTGCCCTTCAGTTGTTCTTGTATTTTTACCAGGAGTGATTGTTGGAAGGAGCCTAAGCTTTTGTCTATAAAATGGCTGCAGAGAAGAGGCAAGTGCCAAGCTTCAAAATGAGTCTGTCTGAAGCAGAAATCAATAAAAGAAAAAAAAGGAGGAAGAAGAACAAGAAGAAGAGGAAAAGGAGGAGGAGAAAGGATAATGCAAAATAGATGATTGATACAGATATAAGATAGATAGATAGACAGACGATAGACAGAGGGATAGACAGACAGATGATAGACAGATGGATAGATAGATAGACAGACAGATAATATAGATAAAAGAATATTGATTGACAGATACCTGATATGTATAGATAGATGAGAGAAAGAGAGATGATGGATGATTAAATTACAAGTAAATGGATAATAGAAAAACACATACATGATAGATAGATGATGTAGTAGATAGGCAAATGATTGATAGAAACCTCGATCAAAGCTATATACAGATAGACACTCAAGACAGAAAAGAATGAAATTGAGTAGGTTATTAGAAGGAAAAACAGGAGCCACTGTTTTAAAAGTTCAAAATAAGAGTCACAAATACATTTACTCTGACTTATAGTTTTGTTGGGGAAGTTTCCCCTTCTTCCCCAAAGAAATATTACCTGGGGGTCATTAAAGAAGGAAGTGATGTTTACACTATGGGAAACTGCCTACAAAGATATGCAAGTTAACAACTTTATGTAATTTTTCTTTAAATTTTATGCTGATTATTAGTCCATTTTTACCTTTATTTGTTCTATGGGGTGGGGGTGGGGGAGACATGTGGATATGCCATAGGGTGTGTATTAAGGTCAGAGGACAACTTCCAGGAAAAAATTCTCACCTTCCACCATGTGAATTGTGGGGATTGAACTCGGGTCCTCAGGTTTGGTGGCAAATGTCTTTATCAGTGAGCCATGCTATCAGTACTGTTAGTTCATTTCTCTATCATGTTCCTTTTCAGCCTTGAGGATGAAGAAGAAACCATAGTCTTGACTCCATTGGTGAAGGAGTCTGCCTGAGGAAAAAAAGGTGATACAGGAGGCAATGCTTCAGCAGGACCTCATGGAAGGGACAGGGGATATGAAGTAATCTCGACAACAAAGATGACTTATTAAACTCGAGTCTCAAAAAAAGGTTTTTACCTCCTCATTCTAAATAGACCACCTCTCCTCTGCTATGGCTGCTGTTTGCACACCAATCTAAAAGAATGATTATAAGCTATATGTGATGTTAGTGGGGAGATGGCTCAGCAGTTAAGGGAACTTGTGGCTCTTCCAGAGGACTTAAGCACCTCCATCAGACAGCTCACCACCACCCATAACTCCAGCTCCAGCCCTCTTCTACTCTCTGTAGACACAAGCAGACACACACACCAACACACACATGAGTTTTTTTTAATCTTAAAAAAAAACACATGAATTTATGTGACCAATTAAACTCATAATCTAGTCTTGAAATCAAGCAAGCAGCTTCAGTGTTTTCATTTTATTGAGAATCAAAGATTTTTAAGAAATCTATCACACCCTGCCTTGATAAAATGCGGCATGCCTGCAGCTCTCCAGCTTTTACTTTATCACGCTCAGAAATCTAAAGTCAGTGAGAAACATCCCGCACTCTTCAATTTAGCTTTTATAAAGTGCCTTTCAATGCCCCTCCCCCACACCAGCCTCATATGAGTCAGTCACTCTGGAGTGAACTTGTGGCTCATTGACTTTTTTTTAGGGTTTCAGCCCAGTGCAACTATGTGAGCATTCATTCCCACCTCCAATTACCAGGTGTACTACCACCTGAAAACAAGGGCATCCTTTGACTTTCAGATTAGTGTCTGTCCTCTGGCTGATGCATACACAGCAAGAGGATAATACCTTTCTTCTTATTGAGATAACACCTAGATAAAAACAAAAACAAACAAACAAAAAACTTCAGGGAAATAGACCAAAGAAATGAAAAGCTGGGAAACATATAGTGTATGAAATTTTGTTTTGTTAGGACATCCTTAAAGCCAAGTGTTGAGGATCCTTTAGTTACTTTTTGTTGCTGAGATAAAACACTGTGACCAAAACGACTTATAAAAGAAAGCATCTAATTGGGCTTATGGGTCCAGGTTAGAGTCCATGATGGTAGAGTGAAGACATGGCAGCAGGAACAGTTATGAGCTCATATTAGAGAGCTAACTGGAAATGGCAAGCTATCCCCCCAGTGAAACATCTCCTCCAATAAGTCCGCTCCTCCTAATTCTTCCCAAAGAGTTCCACCAACTGGGGACCATGTTTTTAAGTATGTGAGCTCATAGGAACCACTCCCATACAAACCACATAACGCAGTGGCCTTTCTGCTCTTTAGAATCACGTATTTCACAGACTAGTGCACTGTGTGAAAATACATATGTATTCTAGTGAGGTAACCACTTGAGAATTAAAGGATACTCCTTCCCTTCATTCACAGGAGTGCTCCTCTTTGCCCTGAAACCAGATTATACACATAGAATAGGAAAATCAGGTAATTGAATTCATTATGTAGCAGTCGTGAGTTAAGACAAGATGCCTTATAATTAGATGCAGTGTGCTCATGGTTAAAATTTAATGAGCTCATTTCCCCTGTATTTGAGGGGTGTGTAAATTCAGCTCAGTGGGATTACGCAGGGCAAAGATGTTACAGAGGCAAATTATTGCTAGCTGAGTTCGCAAGCTTCCCATTTGCTTCGCAAGCCCTTGTATCTGAACCCTTGGAGGTATAGAGAATCTATCCTTTTTTATATGAAATTCTGAATTTGGATTCTGTGGTTCTATTTTATATTTCCTGTGCAGCTTTAAAGGAAATTAAACTAAGACTAATGATATGAAAAGTATATTGAAAAAAATATTCTGTCCTTCTTTTGAAATGTGTTAATTTAAGTTGTTGGGGCTGGAGATAGCTCAGCAGTTAAGAGTGATTACTGCTTTTGCAGAAGACCTGAGTTTAGTTCTAAGCACCCGTATCCTGAACCTATAACTCCAGTTCCAGGGATCTGGTGCATTCTTCTGGCCTCCAAGGACATTTCATTCACATGGTATGCATTCATTCAGACATGCACACATACACAGAATACTTTTTGTAAGTTGAAATTTCCCAGACCATTGGATTATTCTGGGATATTTCAGTTTAGGGAAATATTTTCAGACACAAACAGCTGAAATGAAAAAAATATGAAGCAGTTGTGGGAGAGTAAGAATCTGTATAGCTATAGAATAGAAAATCAGGTAATTGAATTTATTACGCAGCAGTCATGAGTTAGACAAGATGCTGATGCCAGGGGTCACCAGTGGGGTGTGTGCCGCACATCATCTCTGTGAGAGCATTCATGGTAGCCACTTCTGTTGGCTTTGTTTCCCCTTCTGAATAACTGGTCCCTTTTATTGCTTTTAGCTCCCAAATTCTAATAACAGTGATGATAATTTAAAAAATACATTTTTAAAATTATTTAAGCTATAACAATACAGAATGCTATCAGAAATACTATCTTCCTTTTTATTTTACTTTATTTCATTCCATTTTAAATAATAAATTGCAATTATATTATTTTCTTTGTTGCTTTTTGTCTAATGTAATTTCCTCTGGCTTGAAAACACACTTTGTATGTCAAAATTATCTGAAAATAGAGATTTAAAATGAAACATAACACTATCTTAACTGTAATGGTTCCAGTAGGACTTGTTCAATAAAATGATTTACTGCTGGTTGCTGTTTGTTTATGTGTTGTTTTTTGGGTTTTGTTTGTTTGTTTGATTTGTAAAAAAAGGAGATGTTTGAATTTTGATAAGTACTGTTTAGTGTTTCAGCCTTGCATCTTATTCAAACATCCCCCACCACTACACATGCATTAAAGCATTAAATCTTATTCCTCTGTTAGAAATAATAATGGTTTTTCCTATGGAATGAGAATATCTTCCTTGGCAATCATGTAGGTAGGAAAACTTTCTCAGAATTCTCACAAGTCCTGCCACTCTGAGACTCTCGATCTCAGACTCAGTTCCTTCAATCCCTACCCAGGCACCATCTTCATAATAAGAATGAGAAGGAAACCTCATGGTTACCCAGGCCACTTGGTCATTAATGCTCATGTTCCTTCCTCCCTGGTGGGCATGCCTAACCCCGGGAGGTTTTTGATCACTAGAACAGAACCATATTGCATCCATCCTGAGGCTGTGCACACTGAACTCCATAAGCTGCATCTTTCTGAATTAACCACAAATGTGAGAAGAAGCTCAAACACTGCCTACTAGAAAGACTTTTACTAGTCACACGCTACATTTCTCTGGCAGTGTAGCAAAAAGGCACATATCCTTCAATGAGGTGGAAGTCTAAACCACACCCTGTGTAAGAGGAAAGCAGTAGCATTACCGTTCTACCAAAAGCCAAATCATAATATTGAGAACTGGATCTTATCCATAAAAAATACATCACAGAGATGACCCTACAATTACTCCAAATAGAACAGTATCTGTCATGAACCACCCAAACAGAGTTTGTCCACCAGTCATATGGTGAGGACATTATGCCCATAAGTCCACTCTGTTTCTATTGCTATGGAGCAGGCTGGGACCATGTCTCTTAAAATGCCTTTCTACTTGTAACCTTGTAGCATGACCTTGTTTGAAAATAGAGTATTTGAAGGTAAAATAAAACGAGGTGACCTGGATTTAGGAAGTTTACAAACCTAGTGACTTATACTCCTGTAAGAAGAGAATAGTAGGACACAGAGACATAGAGGATAGACTGCCACACATGGGTGGATGGAAAGATTGGAGGGAGATGACTGCGTGTTTTAGCATGTAAAGGTGTCCTGGTGAGCCTTAATTGTCAACTTGACAAAGGCTAGAATCATCTGAGATAAGAAGCTTCAACTGAGGCATTTTCTACATGAGATTGAGCTATGGGCTATGAGAGACTATCCTGATTCATGGTTAATGCAGGAGCACCCAGACCACTGAGGGTGACACTATTCCCAGGCAGATGATCCTGGAATGCATAAGGAAACTAGGTAACTAGCAGCCTAAGAGCAAGCTAGAGAGTCAGGTAGAGAGCAGGGCCCCTCCATAGTAACTGCTTCAAGCTCCTACTTTGAATGTCAGCCCAGATTTCCCTCAAAGATAGACTGTAACCAGAAGTATAAGCCAAATGAACCGTTTCCTCCCTAACTGTCAGAGTGTTTCATCCCAGGAACAGTTTAAGAATGCAGAGCTGTCAATGACTCCCAGAATCTGGGAGAGACAGATGGGGTTGCTCTTTCTATGGTTCCTTCAATAAATCTACAGACTTCAGGCCCATAAAGGAAACTACACCTGAAGACACTCTGACTTCAGACTTCTGATTGCCTCTCTTGCTCTATGAGAAAATATTTGCATTGCTGCAATAATCTGTGACAACTTGCTGTCACAAGCCTAGGAAATTACCACCATCATCCTCAGAAGTGATGACTTACTGAGCCATCCACTCTGGAATATGCTATGGTGCCGTATCTAAACAACAAAGCAACCTATAAAGAAAAGTGGGTTTTTACTGTTCCATTTGCAGATAGAAGTTAACACTCAGAGACTTTCAAATCTCCACAGAAGGAAAGAAAGTACTGACACACGTAGCCATTCTTTCTGATACCAAGGATTCTTCTGAGTCCAAGGTCCCTCCCCTAGTGTGTAGGTCTTAGTCACTGAGTTACAGGGACAGTATTAATGAGTGGAACCAAAGCACATTAATATGTACACAGTTGTGAAGCTGCACTGGTACATGCCAGCTACCAATGCGAATTACATAACAAGAATATTGCAAATTCAGAGAAACACCTGGTTGGCACAAAAGCTTTGTTTGAACCCTCACCAGCTCAACAAGTTCAAAGGAAGTGGGACATGTTGAGCAAAGACGTGTAGGATGAAGAGAAAAGGGCCAAGTTTTATCACTGAGAGGGACTTGATCAGTTTTTAATACAGGGACCAATCACCACCCTTGACAAGGGGAATGGCTGTATGTCTTTTGTAAAGGCTAGACTAATCGTGTTGCATGCTCTGGGTTCTGCTGCTAACCTAGCAACTGAATCTCAAGATGTGTGACCTGCAGCCTTGGCTGCATCTAAACCTTACGTCTGAGTATCCCTCCTGTTAACAATAGGAGTACAGACCACCTTCCCCCCCTGCGTGTATGTGTGTATGTATACACATGTGTACACACATGTGGAGGCCAGAGGTAAACATTGGGTATCTTCCTCTTTTCCTCTCCACTGCATTTTTTGAGGCAGGGTCTCCTAGTGATCTCAGAGCTCATCTATTCAACTAGTCTGGCAAATCAGCCCCAGATCCACTGTCTTCTTTTCCCAGATGATGGAATTACAAACCTGTGTCACCTTTTTACATGAGTGCTGTGGCTCTGAGCTCAGGCCCTCACATTTATACAGCAAGTAATCCACTTTCTGAGACATTTCCCCAGCCCCAGCACCCACTCTTCTAATGCTCAAATCCAGGAATCCAGGAATCCAGGAACGTAGATGCATACACAAGTGAGCAGGACTTTTCCTATGGCCTCATTACTGACAATCACCACTGCAGGGCAACTTCCAGCCTAGAGAAGTTGCCACTGAGGCCAGACAGAGACCCCTTAGGATTGAGAGGACATCACTCAGTTTAGATTACAGGAAAGTCACGTGACTCGGCAAACAGGAGCTCAGGTTGGATGTGAATTGCCCTAGGGATAATAAAGTCTGTATTTTTGCAGGTTGTCGTTCACAGACATGGCCACCGACACAAGTTTACACTTAACATCTTTTGAGCAATTTGAACCCTTCAGTAATCCTATGAAATATTATATTGACCAGTTAGAAATCTTTAAAACAGAAGTTTTCTGTATTAAGGTTCCAGTTACTCTTTGTAATCAGACATAACCATTGACAATATCTGATGGATTCTCCTTCTTTTATACAGAAACCAATCTGAAGCCCAGAGATGTGGAACAATTTACCCCGAGTCACACAGCAGTGAAGAAACAGAGCCAAAACGAAAACTGAAGCCTGTAGTATCTTAGTCTAGGGCCCCAGCCCAGGTGCATCCTAGAGGCTTTGCCCAGAATTCTAAAGAGGCTTCCACCTTTGACCTTAACCAAGACATCATGCGTGGGACTATCGCTCCCAGATAAATGAGGGAAAATTAAAAATCCCTGAGGCTGAGAGACAGGACAAAACACCACGCACTAACCCTTTACTCCATCCCCACCAGGCCACCTGGGAGCCAGCGTGCCTAGGGTCCATTTCGGATTTCAGAGTCGTTCTCCAGAGAGGTTTTTTTGATAACCAAAGAAAGGCACTCTGAGATTCCCCTATGAAAATTTCCTAAGCAAAAGGCAACACTTCCCAGTCCTTAGCCAGAGGTCTGCGGTTGTGGGGCTTGGCCGGAGGGGTTGGTTCTTTCTTCAGATCCACCTGCCCGCAGTGCCCTACTGCTACGCCTAGGGGGCGCTCTCGCCGTGCTCAGCAGCGTGAGTGCAGAAGCTGTTGCCAATAAAACAACCTGAATTAACAGCAGATGGGGTTTTCCCCCTTCAGTTTTCTTCAGTATTTTGAAGGAAAGACGAGACAGACTTTTAAAGAGGCGTTTGCAAAAGTCTCCTGCCTACGAATCTACACAAATATTTTCAAAATATGTTCCTTGGACAATTTCTTCCCTGCCTCTAGAAAATCGGTTTTGTTTTTAACCTGCTCTCAAAGTCACGAATATATGTCTCTCCCTTTTCACGGCATATGGCAAGCTTTAATGGTTACAGATTACCACTGTCTCCTGACTGAAAGGGCTGTTTGCAAGGACCTACTTTTAGCCCTGCTCTCCCTTGCCCTGTAACACAGAGAAGTGGGCTTAAATCCATAGCAGTGCAAAAGCCCCTATATGGAAATCAGGGGCATTGTATCTGCTCTTTAGCTGAGGGGGGCTCCCCAGCAAAGAATAGCTACTATGCAGAATAATCAATCCCTTGATTCCAATCTCTGTGGGACAGGAAGACTCCTCCTCCCTCACTCCAAACTCCCTTGCTAAGTCCTGTGCAGGGGACACGGGGCTTCAGGCAACTTGTAGTGAAGGCAGTCTTAGACGCTACCGTGCCTGTGATGAAAAGAGTTACAATTTTCAAACAAGACAAAGGAAACTCAGGTGATGGAGATGGAAAGATAGCCTTATGTGAGTTGAGAAGACCTGCTGACCACATCAAGACCTGCACAGGTTCAAGCCAGATGGGGTCCCAGCGCTGAGAGGGGAAGGTGACATGAGATCTGACCCCCTACCCAAGAAATTATTTGCAATTGATACCCACTAGAAATGGGAAAATAAATTTTTCCCAATCACTTCAGGACCAGGCTGGGCCCCACATCCAGGAGTAATTGAACAACACAAATGAACTCCATGGGATTTTTGTTTCATTTTGTTCTGTTTGGGCATATTGTTTTTGTCTTATTTGTCGTTTCTTGTTTGTTTTGATATATATTTCTGTGTTTATGTCAGGTTGTCTTTGGAAGAGAGAGAAAGATAGAACATAAAATTGAACGATTAGGAAAGCAGAAAGGATCTGGGAGGAGTAGCAGGAAGAAAAAATAGTGATCAAAATACATTATATGAAAAAATGTTTTAAGATACCCGCTGACCAAGCATTTAGAACAGGTATGAAATCAAACAGGTTAGTCGTCACTGTTAATATTAAAGTGTGTGTGTGTGTGTGCACATATGAGCATACCCACATATAAGCACACACTGTCTCTCATCCAGAAAGACTAGGCTTTTCTGTGTACATTTGCATGTGCGCACAATTCCAGGGAAGATTTTGCTGCACACAAAGCAGCCTGCCCCACCCCCACTGTAGAAGAGGCAGGTCCCCTGGGATTAGGCAAGAAAGAATTGTTCATGGACAGCAGAGGCCAGAGAACAATGCAGACCCCTGCAACAGACACAGTGGCAGCCTGCTGGCCTGGGTTAGGGACTGACCACATGACCACTGCAAAAGATTTGGTACTGTCATCCCTAGAAGAGACTAAAAAGGACTCAAATTAACAACTGTTGTGATTAGCAGGTGGTTTAAGAGATATGAAGCCCAGGAAGAGACTGGGGGTGGGGGGCCCAGACCAAGCAAGGGCTTGTTTTATGGCACAAATTAAAGATGATTCAAAACATTTCCTATATCTGCTGATTTGTTTGAGGAAAAATAATGGAGCTGTCTAAAGTGAAAATTCCTCTCCAAGAGAAGAAATTGAGGATGTCCAGTTCTTCAAAACAACCTTAAATTAACTTATACAACCATTGTAGGTGACTCATGGTAAAAATTACACACTTTGATGCTTTTAAATACACTAAAAATTACACACTTTAATGCTTTTAAATACACTAGACCAAAGAATTGGCAACTCTAGATTTTTTTAATGACAGTCTTATACAGTGTGTCCTGTATATTCCTTACCTAAAAGATGTTTAAAATAACATGTCAAAATTTAATAAACTACCTCCTTTCAACTTATTATCTGCTCTCTATCCAAACTTCATGGCTTTTCTACAGACATAGACAGAGCTTCCTATAGACCAGTGCTCCACCTCAGAAATCAGTCTCAGAACACAAGCAAGTACTTCATGGGCTAGTTTTGTTTGGGTTCTTTCTTTCTTTCTTTCTACAGAAGTTTAGATTAAACTAGAAAAGGTGAGTGGTTTCCCCTGAAAGATGCCCCTAGAATTACTAGGCATGGCCTGTCTGCCTTTCTATTGCTAACTATGACCATGTGTGTTTCTGTACGTTTTGAGGCAAATGGCCAGGATTTTGTTTTTTTGCAGTTGTCCAAAGACTTAACTTCTCTAGGCTGTCTTTCCTAAGGGCTTTGACTCACAGATGGAATGCTTAGTAGGACTGGACAAAGATCCCCATTGCACCTTAATTCATTTTTAGATGAACCAGAGGGTGGATTTGTATAGCAAGGCTTTGTCATGCAAGCCCACATTACCTCACAGGATCAAAACAATACAACACACCAAAGTGTATAGCTAAGGGGACCTAGCACTCACTCATCAACTCAAGTGGGAGACTGTCACCTCCGGTGGTGTCATGGCACTGAAAATACAGGTGGGATTCTGACACATAAAGAGGAAAATGAGGCAACTACGTGGCAAGTCCATAACACAAACAGTCACACTGTTTAAGAGGTCACTAAATGCTTTGCTCTTTGGAACAACCTGAACATACTAGAAAAACTTCATCATGGTATCTCTCTCATTTTGTTCAAAGAAAACTTGACCAACGTCAATCCATCTTTTAACTGGAGTGATTCAGAAACTCACCTGACCAAATGAAGTCCCAACAATACACTTAGACTGTTCTAGGCATCAAATTAAAAAAGCTTCTCATTTTTGTACATGATGGTTTGTAAATTTCCCTATATGAAAAGAAATGAATACAGAGATATTCAGAGAAACCCTGTCTCGAAAAACCAAAAAAGAAAAAGAAAAGAAAAGAAATGAATTACTATAAGTAAATTCACAAACATGGGGCTTAAGCGTTCCTTTCAGAATCTACAATGGGAAAATTGCCTTCATTCGTTGACAGCTCCATGTCACATACTAAATAGCCAAAGGGTCAGAATCCTATGACACATTTGACCACCCTTGACAGGTAGGCAGCACCACTTGCTAGGGCACTGGTAGCAGCCGTCTTTCCTATGCAGTTATCCTGGCTGCCCCAATCTCACCAAAGGATGGTTTTGTCTTCTCTTGGATGATTCACTTCAGTTATGACTTTAAAATAGGTATCAAGATGGTTTCAATGAGAAAGTGCATTTACCATCAAGCCCAAATAACCTGAGTTTGGTCCCTGGAAACCCCATGTGGTGGAAAAAGAGAACCAACTCCTACAAGATGTCCTCTGACCTCCACATATGCACCTACCCGCTTACCCACAGTAAATAATAAAGTGATAAGAGAAATTTAAAGAAAAGCCAGGTATTCAAAGGACTGACCCCTCTAGCTCCTGCCTAGTACTGACCTCTTGGTTGATGATCCTCCCTGAGGCCTATAAGACTGAAAAGAGCCATCCAAGCCCTGGTATCAGAAAACCAAAAGGCGCTTTGCCCCTCCTGGATTTCTGGAGGGATTGTGACCATACAGACATGGCCTCGTTGATGTGTGCTCTCTGATGTTTGTTCCTATCCTCTGTTGTATTGATTCCCATCCAAATGGTTAGGCCTGAACAAGCCTTTTAAAACGTAAAATAATAGGCTGCTCATATCCTGCAGGAAACTAGACCATTCGGCCACAATTGGAGCGATTTTCCAGCAAAGTTGATGCATTTGCACCTCACCTGACTGAGCAGAAATTAACCCCCATTCACCAACCTGACCCTACACACCCCGCTCACCCCACTACACTCCAAGATGTTTGTTTTGATATGTTATTCACCATGGTTGCTATGCACTTATGTATTTAAGCTGCCAGATCCAAGCAACAAGGAAGAGCTGGTGATTTGTCCATTTCACTGGTTCTGTATCACTAGATGAACATAATATAGGTTTCATTTAGGTAGAGTCTCTCATTACTGAGATAATAGGAAGCATTGTCTCTGGTTGGATTATTCAAGGTGTCAAGGTAAATTGTTAAATTCTCATAGACAAAGCTCAAATGCCTTGGGTTTTTGTGAGTAGTGTACAGTTCCCATGTACAGTTGTTGGGGGAGCACACAAACATATTTGAAATGCCCTGTGTATAAGAGCTCCTTGAGCACACTCACTTTTAGCATCTGAGAGTCTGAAATAAAAGTATGCTTGTTTTAAAATAATAAAATGTCTAGATTTCAAATCTCTGTTATTGAATGACCCATAGTACTTTTGTAATTACAGTTAAATCATATTAGTCGGCAGTCCAAGAGTTCAATAAACATATTGGAAAGAATGATGTCACAAATACAGTACCCATCACCTAAGCCTACACTTGGGGAGGCGAATGTTCTGTCTTAATGACAGCATTTGGTGACTGTCAGGCCAGCGTCAGTACCATGGACAGAGAAAGTACAGCCTGAATCTCTAAGTAAAGGAATACAGCACTTCAGCTGGATTCATGGAAAGAAGGGACAGAAAACCACAACCAAGAAACACAGTAACAAAAAGTCTCCGGCTTCCCAGGGCTAATTAGCTGCTTGTTACAATAAAGACATCTATTATTGTTAAAAATATGAGTCAGTGAGAACTTTGTCTTACCATGTTTCTCCTTGATAAACAAAATATGTTGCAACTGTCAGATTTATATTTTAATCATGCTTAGAAGCTTGTGTTTTAGTATGTAGTCTGGAGATTATGTAGAAACAATAAAACAATTAATGAATTAGGGAAGTAGGTCTTTCCTGCTATTGATCCTAGTTGATAATTGGCCTTCATACATGTATGATACACACATAGTGTAGATGTTAATGGTGTGCCTAGGCGCTCGCTGATATTCACATATGAAAACCATAACGCCAAACTCTTTCTAGAAAATGAACAGCAAGATAATTATAGTGGAGTTCTGGTAATTAAGCATTTTTTTTTATCTTTATGCTTTCAAAGTGCAGGTTCTTCCTCTCCACAGTGCTGCTTGGGAAGAAGGGAACAGCTCTAAAGACAAAATACAGGAAGACACCAAAGAGTGGGTTTCATTATAGACCATAATATTGTGTCATTCACTTCCAGTCAATACTAAGAAATATGTTTCTTTACATATTCACTGTGCATTCTCAGGCACATGTTTGCAATTTTTTCTTGATTTTTCTTGCTAAGGCATGATCTCCAAGCCTAGCTATTTTTATTTTAGTGATAATTCTAACAAGATGTTCTCACTAAGCATGTTAGCAAAGGCTATCAGACTGAGTCCCCATTTCCAGCTGGTCAGAAGCATGCTGATCCAACTTGGCCTAGGGCTACCGAGTCACCTAATGACAGCAGCTTTAATTTAAAATACATTGTGGGTAATAGACCAAGTAGATAATCCACTTGTGGATAATTGAGAGTATATCTGTGCCCACATTTTAAGATCTAGGTATTTCATAGAGGTCCTGTAAGATAACATGTCATAAAATAACCTGTTCCTAGTGCAGGAGGATGCATTAAAATCAATAGGGTTTTGCAAGCCGTGCATATGATAGATTGTATAAAATGTAATTAGTATTGGAAAATTGCTGTGAAATCTTGAGCTCTTTGTGCTTAAATGACCGAGATGTTTTCCACTGGGGGCTCCTGTTTTAGAACAACCTGGTGAAGAGATGGCAAAGGATTAAATATCAGCCACTGTTCTGGTTTTTAAGCAAGGTAGTCTGTTGTTCCATCCAGAGGAATACAGGAATGTATCACTGGATACATGCTGACAGGACGGGACTGCCTGAGATGAGGTAAAGAGTGGCTTGAGCAACCCTTGGGCTGGAATTTTTGTATCCTGTATCTGATCTGCCAGAAATAAATTATCTGAAGCTAGCATCCCTTAGGCTAAGATTTTATATTAGAATACCCAGCCCAAAAAAAGCTTTAATTATGAAATAAGGCTGTATGATGACATAATTTAGGATCTCAGTTCTACACAGCCTCACGCACACACACATAGGCACATACAAACACACACACACACACACACACACACACACACACACACACACACACA